>JAJJWW010010848.1:0-474238 GCA_023531295.1 Papaver armeniacum
GGATAGAGTTGATTGATGGGGGAAGGAGAACTGAGAGTAGTACTGGTTCTGCAAATGAAAGATAAGATAAATGAAATTGGGATATTTCTGGTCGAAAGAGAAAAGGATAGACGGTGCTATAGTGCTGGGCGAATGCATCAGATGTTGATGCAACATGTCTGGATATCATTGGATGCTCATCATATGTATTGAATCTGACGGCTCAGGATGGGGAAAGCAACATTCTTCACTTGCGGATGAGGTGCAAAAGACATTCTTCACCGCCTTCTAGCGCGCGTTTTTGTTGTCTCTCTCCCGTTGTCACCAATTCTCTGCTCTTTTGGCTCCTTAATTCGTCCAAGATTTATTTTACTACCTAAAAACACAAAATTAATTAGTACAAGAATTTATTCTTGAAAACAATGATAACACAGAATTTGGGATAATATATGATTTTAAAGCGCAAAAGATGAGTTAATTGCCAATAGAAAGGTGTAGAAATATGCAATGTTTGGCACTCATCACAGTTACAAAAAAATTCGTAACAGCTTGAACCTGTTACGACCATGTAGTTACGAAAATTTCGTAACGGCTCTCAGCTATTACCACATGTCAATTCGTAACGGCTCTCATCTGTTACTAACGCCGTTACAACCCAAAATTCGTAACGGCTCCATTGCCGTTACAAAAAAATTGTAATACCCACTTTTGCAACAGGCAGTGGCTGTTACAACCCTGATTCGTAACGGATTCATTCTGCTTCTAATCCAAGAATTTGGTCTAGTGTTAAGAATAATTGAACTTTACTTTGGCTTGTGAAGTTCTGTCAATAGGTGTGTTAGTATCAGTCTAGTTATGAAGCAGAGTGAAAGGCTATTGAACCAATGGTTTAGACCTATTAGTCATCCCAGTCAGTCTAGCTGACTTACCTGACTCAGGTTGCCTGACTGAGTTGAGTTAACTAAGTAAACCTTGATTCGACTCATTGAGTTGACTCGTTTGACCTTGAATCGTTTGACTTTGACCTGACTTTGGACGTTGACCGTTAGGTGATTCCACTGACCCGACGTTGATCGTTAATGATTGTTAGTTGACCAGAGTGACCAGGCCTTGGATTAATGGGCCGGTTGGGTAGACTTGGGCTTAGAGTTAGTCTTCTTATCTTGATGAATTGAACCCTTATGGTCCGAATTAGACTTTGGTTTCTTCTACAAAGTTGTAGATATTCATAAGACTTATTTATTGGACTATATAACCAATCTAATTTAATTAGTAAACCTTTAGACATGCTAAAGATAGAGAATGAAAAGGTGTAGAACCATAAATGGGCCTAGAACCATTAGATAAAACTGTATGATTATTGTATGAGCCATTGATGCGCGTCGTTTACACAGCAAATTAATTACTTCTTTCCACACTATTAACTGGTAATATAATGGCAAGGAGTTCGTTCCCACGAAGAGCAGGGAGTTTTTAGTTGTTTAAAAAGTAACCAAAATGGGGTTTTTAGATTTTAAATCAAAGTAATTGACAAAAGAAAATATAAAAGATTTGTTGTAAATTATAAGAAGAAAGAAGACTAGGGAATCCTTCGCCGTCACTGAACTGAAACTTAATTGAATACAAGTTTATCTCTTGTTGAATTTATATTGTTACCAACCGTAGAATAGCAATAAGCTCTGCTATCCCCCAGATTCCTGTTGTCACTGGATACGGAAGCGCTCGACTACCAGTTTCTATCCAAATAACCCACCAAGAATAAGCTCTCAAGGTGTAGATTAACGAATGCTTTACACTCTGTGAATCAGGATGATTTACCTGACAAAACACAAATAAGAGAAAACAAGCGTAATATACAATAATTTGCAAGAAAACCAACAAATACTAGCATGGAATTGTCACTAAATATATATGAAATATGCACTTATCAAATTCCCCCACACTTGCCTTTTGCTAGTCCTCGAGCAAACTAAACTAAACTACAACAACTCCATTTCGCCGAGGATACGGTTACTTTTAGCGGAATGTAACAAGCCTTTAAACCCCTAGGTGTCCCTAGTGGACGAGTTATAGTCTCGTGAGGGCTTACGAGAGGTATACCCACAAAACCTACTCCAACTTCAAAGCGTTCCAGCTTCCCAAGCATCCAAAGAGCTATGAGGACATAGAGTTTCTGCATGCTAGTAATAAGAAGTTAGAAATACCAAGGAACATATTCTCATTCTTAAATGTTGAGTGAGAAATAACCACACCATAATGAGAGAACGCGTGTTTGAGAGCGATCAATAAGCATTTCGCCTCGACTTCTGCCTCACTTAAAAGGATTTTATGATAATTGCACTCAATAAGACGGCTTTTTTATGGGTCTCACATGTGTGTAGGTAGGAATGAAGAGAGAAATCCTACACACGTTGAATGGTGGGAAGGAAACCCTCCGAAATATTTCTGGAGACTCCACAAAATCGTGGAAAATAAAGATATTTCTCTGATGATCTCTAAGAAAGGAAATCAACCATTATTATCGAGGATGGGAGTACTTACCACCTTCACATCTGATTGCAACGATGAAAGCACCACTCTCACAGCATCCAATAGAAACGTCTTCCTTCGGCTCGTTTTCTTCATCTTCTTGGTCTTCGTCTTCGGTCTTCAACTGCTGATGATAATCTCTTGAACTTCGTAGAACTCTGACAATTTGTAACTATTTTCCTCAATTTCCTTGTTGCTTGAAACTTCTTTATAAATTTTTCTTCCCCATGGCTTTATTGAACAAATAACAACCTAATGCAAATCTTTTTGTATTTCTTTTTTCTTTTTTTCTTTTTTTTTTTTCATTCATTTTTTTTTTTTTTTTTTTTTTTTTTTTTTTTTTTTTTTTTTTTTTTTTTTTTTTTTTTTTTAAGACAAAAAGATTGCAACTAAAAATAGTAACGAAATTAAAATTAACATGGCCATAAAAGAAGTACTTTACCACTTTGATCTTCACAACTTGTATTGTCTTCGTATCATAAACTTCAATAATTCTCATCTTTTGATTTTCTCTGCTCTTGCAAATAAGTCTTCATACTTGGATATAATTTATGCTCCTTATGTGTAAGTCTTCAACATATATGTAAATATGCTCACTGTTTGTTGCTTTACTTGGATATGAAATTTTGCTCTTCCTTGAATTGTTGCTTGTAAACCTCAAACGTCTTCAACTTTCCTTGTAGATTTTGATGTCGCTCCCTTGTTGATGATGATGGTGTTTCTATGGATCTGTTGGTGGCGAGAGAGAGAATGGTGCTAACTGCAAATCAAACTACAAGAAGGTGGTGTTCATCTATAGACGTCACCCTTATGATTGACAAAATTAGCACTCAAGAGATCAAAGAGTAGTGCTTCTATTGGTGGGAGGTTGGGTAGCTCACCATTCTACCCGGAATTAACGTACGGTGACACACACTCAAAAGAAAGCTTTTTAGTCAGCTACAAAGAAATTTTGGTCTGGTGCCTCTGTTGATTTGAAAATAGGTAGTCTCCACTAATGATTGATCAGCAACTCTAATAATGCATTTCTCTCTGCTCCTAATTTGCATCACCGGCATGATTAAATCCATTATTTAACACTCTAACAAGTAAGAAATCCAACGTAGTTCCCTAACACTTCCAAGTTCAGTTATGTCGGTCAGAATCTCTATGTAAACATACCTAGAAGTATGCTAGTGACTCTAAAATCTCTACAAGTTGGAGGTTTTTTATGCAAAAATTTACAAAAATTTTGACTCAAAAAGGCTAAAAACTCTATATGCAAAATATCCAAACACTCCCCCACACTTAAACTTTACATTGTCCTCAATGTAATTGACTCGTCCTAAGTAAAGTCAAGGTGGGAAATCAAAATATGATATGAAAAGCTAAGAAAATAAAATACAAAAGATAGAGATACAAAACTGATGGGTTGCCTCCCATTTAGCGCTTAGTTTTACGTCCTCAGCCCGACTTGGCATTCTCCAAATTACTCCTCCAGAGGAAGTAAATCACGAAGCTCAATCTCATCAACATCCTTTGTAGTGAAGTTCTCGTAGTATGGCTTGGTCTATGGCCGTTGATCTTGAAAACTTTCCCAGTTTTAGGACTAGTTATTTCAACTGCACCATGAGGAAAAACATTAGTAACAACAAATGGTCCCACCCATCGGGACCTGAGCTTGCCAGGAAATAACTTAAGACGAGAATTAAATAAAAGAACTTTCTGCCCCACAACAAAACTTTTTCTAGAAATCATTTTGTCGTGGAATAACTTCGTCTTTTCCTTGTATATACGAGAGCTCTCATAAGCATCATTACGTATCTCCTCTAGCTCATTTATTTGTAGCTTCCTTTGTTTCCCAGCTTCATCATACTCCATGTTGTACATTTTTACCGCCCAAAAAGCCTTATGCTCAAGTTCAACTGGGAGATGACAAGCTTTTCCATAAACCAACCGATACGGAGACATACCAATTGGTGTTTTATACGCCGTTCTATACGCCCAAAGTGCATCATTCAACCTGAAGCTCCAATCTTTTCTTGTAGTATTGACAGTTTTCTCCAGAATGGACTTGATCTCGCGATTTGAGATTTCAGCTTGCCCACTAGTTTGTGGGTGATATGGCGTGCCAACCTTGTGTGTAATGTTGTACTTCTTGAGGAGAGCATGGAAGGATTTCTTGAAATGCGAACCTCCATCACTGATAACCACTCTTGGTGTACCATGTCTAGAGAATATATATTCCTTCACAAACTCACAAACAACTTGAGAATCATTAGTAGGGGTGGCTTTAGCTTCCACCCATTTAGAAACATAATCCACAGCAAGAAGTATATAATATTTTCCATTCGAATTAACAAAAGGGCCCATAAAATCAATACCCCACACATCGAAAATCTCTACATGAAGAATTGGTGTGAGTGGCATTTGATTTCGAGCACCTAGATTGCCCGTTCGTTGACATCTGTCACAAGATTTGCAAAAAGCATATGCATCCTCGAATAGGGTAGGCCAATAAAAACCACTCTCAAGAACTTTGAGAGCGGTACGTTTAGAACCAAAGTGACCACCGCATGCATAGGAATGACAAAAAGATAGAATTGATTGAAATTCGAGTTAGGTACGCACTGCGGATAACCGATCAAGCACCATATTTCCACAAGTAGGGCTCATCCCACACATCTTGTTTGGCTATTTTCTTAAGCTTTAACTTTTGAAAATTAGACATCGTACTAGGTACTTGCCTTGTAACCAAATAGTTTACTATATCAGCATACCAAGGTGTTGATTCTTCAATTGAGAAAAGTTGTTCGTCCGGAAAACGATCTTGTAAGGGAAGTTCTTCTTCGGATACAACAAGTCTACTAAGATGATCCGCAACAGTATTCTCGATACCTTTCTTATCTCTGATTTCAATACTGAATTCTTGCAAAGCAAAAGAATCCATCTTATGAGTCTTGGCTTGGCCTCCTTCTTTTTCAATAGGTACCGAAGTCTTTGCATGATCGGAATATACAATCACTTTTGTACCCACTAAATATGATCTAAATTTTTTCTAGTGCAAATACTATAGCCAGCAACTCTTTCTCAGTGGTTGAATAATTGATTTGAGCCTCATTAAGGGTCCTTGATGCATAATAAATCACATGTGACCTCTTGTCCACTTTCTGACCCAAAACAGCTCCGACTGCATAATCACTTGCATCACACATTAACTCGAACGGCAAACTCCAGTCGGGTGACTTAATAATTGGTGCGAGTAGTCAACATCTCCTTCAATTTATCAAAGGCATCCTTGCACTCCTGATCGAAGTTAAAGGCAACCTCCTTTTGCAACAATTTGCACATCGGCATTGAGATTTTGGAGAAATCTTTGATAAACCGCCTATAAAAACCTCGCATGTCCAAGAAACGAGCGAATCTCCCTCACCGAAGTGGGGTATTGTAAGTTTCTAATCAGGTCTATCTTTGCCTTGTCTACTTCGAGCCCTTGAGAGGACACGATGTGACCGAGCACAATTCCATGGTTTACCATAAAGTGGCATTTCTCCCAGTTTAAAACAAGATTAGTGTCTATGCATCTTTTAAGAACAAGTTCAAGATTATTTAAACAAATATCAAATGAATCACCATAAACACTGAAATCATCCATAAATACCTCAATGATATTTTCCACGTAGTCAGAAAATATACTGACCATACATCTCTGAAAAGTGGCAGGCGCATTGCAAAGACCAAATGGCATTCTTCTATATGCAAATGTACCGAAAGGACAAGTAAATGTAGTCTTCTCTTGATCCTCCGGTGCAATAACAATTTGATTGTATCCAGAATAACCGTCCAAAAAGCAATAATGTGAATGTCCCGCTAGCCTCTCTAACATCTGATCAATGAAAGGCAAAGGAAAGTGATCCTTGCGGGTAGCCGAATTGAGCTTTTTGTAGTCTATGCACACTCGCCATCCAGTTTGAACTCGTGTAGGAACAAGTTCATCATCTTGGTTTCTAACAACATGTGACACCGATTTCTTAGGCACCACTTGCACCGGACTAACCCACTTGCTATCAGAAATTGGGTAAATCACCCCCACACTTAGTAATTTGAGGATCTCTTTCTTCACGACCTCCATCATTGGGGGGTTAAGCCTACGCTGAGCATCACGTACCGGCTTGCTATCATCTTCCATAAGGATTCTATGCATGCACATTGATGGACTAATGCCTTTAATGTCAAAGCAATTGTCCAACCAATGGCCGTTTTGTGCTCCTTGAACCCGAAGTAGACGTTCTTCTTGTATAGCATTGAGATTCTTTGCAATAATCACTTTGGAAGATCCTCTTTATCACCCAAGTAAGCATACTTTAAGTGATCGGGAAGAGGCTTCAATTCTAGTTTAGGTGCCTGCACAATAGAAGGTAAAGGAACCTCATTAGTTACGGGTAAAGAAATATAAGAGATATTACCGTTCGAGCTTCTTGTAATGTTGTTAAAGCACCACACATCTCCACTATCTCTTTGACTAGTTCGACGTCCACATTCGGCTGCCCATGAACGTCCAAATCAATGCTATTTCGCAACACAACTCCAAGTTCGTCTTCATTGCTCAAATCAAACATTTGTTGTGCCAATGAACCAATAACATCAATAGAGAAAGCGGAGTGCACATCACTAGGATAACGCATGGCCTCAAATATGTTGAAGCGAATGATCTCCTTATCAAACTCCATAGTGAGTGTACCATTGTCCACATCAATCTTCATTTTTGCAGTTTTCATAAACGGTCTCCCAAGAAGTAACGAAGTAGATGAACAATTTTCTCCATTTTGCATATCCACAATGTAGAAATCAACCGGAAAAATTAACTGGTTCACTTGAACTAACACGTCCTCCACGACTCCCTTAGGATATATATTGGACTTGTTTGCCAATTGAATAGTAATATTTGCCTCTTTTAAAGGTCCAAGATTCAAAGAATCATAAACATCGGCTGACATAACACTTATGGAAGCTCCCCGGATCAAGTAAAGCACGCTCAAATCGTCGGTTACCAATAGTAATTGGCACCGTGAAACCCCGGGATCTTCACACTTAGCAGGCATCTTCTTGAGTAACATATTTGTAGCACTTTCGCCCACACGAGTAATTTGATTAGCAATCAACCTATCCTTCCTTGTGCATAAATCCTTCAAAACCTTGGCATACACGGGTACGGTTACGATGGCCTCAATAAATGGAATGTTGATTTGTATCTTGCTGAAAATATCCATGATCTCCTTATCTTGAGCTTGCTTCTTTGACTTGGCAAAACGACTAGGGAAAGGAGGTGGTGTGGTAAAGGTGGGAACCGCTTCCTTAGGTTGGCCGTTTGAGGTTGGCTTTTCCTTTGGTACGGTTTCCGCTTCTACTTCCTTCTCAATGTCGTCATGAACCACATGTTGTTGTTGTTGTGGTTCTTCAGTTTGTCTCCCACTTCTTAAAGTTACGGCATTGACATGCTCTCTTGGATTCACAAAAGGTTGTGATGGCAACTTTGTCGAGGCTTGTGCTTTTACTTGATTCAGATCTGTCGCCATTTGCCCCATCTGAGTTTGTAAATCCTTAATAGCATTATCAGTTTTCAACTGATTTTGATCATTCTTTTGTTGATATTGTAGGTTTTGTTGCAAGATAACATCTTGTTTTTGAGACATTCCCTTTTGTTCTTGCATCATAACCTTCAGCATCTCCTCTAAACTGGAACTCTGAGTTTGTTGTTGAGTTTGAGGTTGGAGTTGTGATTGTTGAAAACCCCCTTGTCTCGCATATGGATTAGGAGCTGCAGCTTGCTTGTTTGCATAACTGAAATTTGGGTGATCTTTCCAACCAGGATTATAAGTATTAGAGTAAGGATCATATCTTGGCCTCTGATTAGGAAATATAGCATTTACCTCGGCATCCTCTTCATATGAAGGAACAACTGCAGATGCTATACGTTGTACCATTTTTTCCATATTACTCATTCGTTGCTCCATGTGTGAAGAATCTCCCATCTCACTAACTCTTCTAACCACCGATGAATCTCTAGTATAAAATTGCTGCGTATTTGCAGCCATGCTCTCAATCAAACTAGTAGCCTCCTCGACAGTTTTATTAGCCAGTGCACCACTGCTAGCCGCATCAATCAAGTGTCTCTCATGCGGTAGTAACCCCTCATAAGAAGTGTGTAATGATAAGTTGTGGTGGTATTTGATGATGTGGGCAACTCGCCAACAATTTCTTGTACCTCTCCCAATAGTCATACAAAGATTCTCCAGAAATTTGCACAATGCCACTAATCTCCTTGCGAATAGATGCGGCTTTAGAAGCGGGAAAATACTTCTCCAAAAACAGCTTTTTCATTCCGGTCCATGTGGTAATACTTCCGGCAGGGAGATAATAGAACCATGAGTCTGCTTGGTCCGTTAATGAAAACGGAAAAGCTTGTAGAAAAGCTGTATCATCATCATCATCACTCTTTTTCATACTTCTAACTGTGTTCTGAAACTGCTGCAGGTGTCGATTAGGATCTTCACCTGGTAGTCCCTTGAACTTTGGAACCCAATGAAGAAGGCTTGACTTAAGTTCCACTGTGTCATTTAGAGAAATACACATTGGTTGAGATTCCAAACATGGTGATGTTAGATCTCTCAACGTCTTCCTCTCTGGAGGTGGAGGTGGAGGTGGAGGTGGAGGTGGAGGTGGAGGTGGTGGATCTATCTCGTCGTCTGTATTAACCATCTCTTCTGTAGAAGGTTCTAGTTGTAACTGCTGACGTGCTTGAAGTACCGTTCCTTTGCGAGTTTGAATTCCGCACCTCAGATAATCCCAATCTTTCGGTGCCAGAGATTAAGTGTCTGAGACCAAAAAAATCTAGAGTAAAATCTAAGAATAGATGATTAAAAATATATTTTTTTTTTTTTGGTTAAAATAAAATAATAAAAATAAAACAAAAATCTAAAAACAAAGTACTAAAATAAATAATAATACTAAAATAAAATAAAACAACTAAAAGCTACCGACTGCTCCCCGGCAGCGGCGCCAAAATTTGATGCGCGTCGTTTACACAGCAAATTAATTACTTCTTTCCACACTATTAACTTGTAATATAATGGCAAGGAGTTCGTTCCCACGAAGAGCAGGGAGTTTTTAGTTGTTTAAAAAGTAACCAAAATGGGGTTTTTAGATTTTAAATCAAAGTAATTGACAAAAGAAAATATAAAAGATTTGTTGTAAATTATAAGAAAGAAGACTAGGGAATCCTTCGCCGTCACTGAACTGAAACTTAATTGAATACAAGTTTATCTCTTGTTGAATTTATATTGTTACCAACCGTATAATAGCAATAAGCTCTGCTATCCCCCGGATTCCTGTTGTCACTGGATACGGAAGCGCTCGACTACCAGTTTCTATCCAAATAACCCACCAAGAATAAGCTCTCAAGGTGTAGATTAACGAATGCTTTACACTCGTGAATCAGGTTGATCCTAGCATCAGACGCATAGGCTCGGCCTGCTTACTAGTGTTATCTTTATACACAATTGCTTAACAGAATCCCTCTATCAGCTCTTGCGATTTACTACTTGTGTAAAGAATTGAGTGACAATTACACGTATCACCAACCCCAATACTAGTAGAAGAATTATTGATTGGTTAATTTAATTGATCACTTTAAATAACCCCTCAATATTCTTAAATATTAAAAATAATAAAGATAATCAACAAATAAATAAAACTTGAAATAAACTTGGTTTAAGAAATTAAAGCTTCATTGTTCAGGACTTTGAAATCATCCCTAATCAAAAAGAAGTTTAGCTACTCATAGCTAAAAAGAATTCTACAAATAAATAAGAGAGAAAGAATAAAAATAGAATTAAAGATAAAAACTCACAAGAAAAGCCAGGGAACAAAACTTTATTTCTCTCTCTGTTTCTGTCTTCTAGCTAGAGAAAAAGAATAATAAAAGAAGAAGAAGATATTTTTTCCATTGGGTTTTGACTCCTATTTATAGCCTTCAAAAACCCTAGGAAATCCAAAATACTCGTGCAAGATAAGGATGCAAAAGTCGGTGAAGTTTATCCCAAAATATGATTCAGTGTGCGCGAAGTACTTCAGTGAAACGCAACCGCAACATCTAATTGGCTTAAACTTAAGCAGGATCCAAGTGTTCTTATCTGCACCGTCCATCTCTCCTCCATCGATGCTCCGAAATACACCGTGTCTTAAGCTTTTCCAAAACGCGTCAAAATTCTGCAAAAGTACTGCATCCAGGGCTCCACCACGTGCTCACCTTATACCTTCTCTGACTCGTACGGCTTTTGGACTTCCATCATCACACGTGGGTCCCTCTGAGTTGTACAACTACCAACTCCACGTACAGTCTTCATTGTTCCGTGCACATTTTCTTTTCGGGCTCTGCATGCCACAGTTTAACTCACATCATCAACAATCATTCTTCCATCACATGCCTAACTCAAAACATCAGCCCATGATCATTATCGTTCAAATGCCAGTACCGGCACAAGCTTCATCGTCATTCTCTCCACAGCACCGTCGTGATCATCACTTTCTATCTCAGCACTGCTCGTCAGCTTCCATTAATGGCAGCAATATAGACTCGAGCCAACATCCTTCATCAGCTTCTTCTTCCTCGAGCTCCTTTGCCAAGCACCGTTTCCGCCAATCACGAGCAACCTATTCCTCGAGCTATCCTTCAATACCGTAAGGCTCAGTCAGTCACCATCGTTCACGAGCTGAACTGCTAGTCTCCTCTATCTTTCTCTCCATCTTCTCAGCCTTCATCCTCGATGGCAGCAAGCTCCCTGGGTTCCATAAACCACGTCCCTGTCCTCGAGTTCCATAATCATCATCAACTTCTCGTCTTCATCATCGAGAAGCAATGACAGCAGCGGCACCAACTCAAGCCACAGAATCTTCTTGAAACAGCCTTCATCGCCTCCCTGAACTTGTTCGAGCCCATTGAAATGAAATCAGGCTCCTACCCAAGATTTGCATCATCTCTAGGAACCCAATGATATATTTGAATTCGAATATAACTGTTGATCAAAATCCATCATCATCGTGATCATCATGATCATCGAGTTCCATCTGCCATTTCCGTGTTCTGTTTAAGAACAGTGAAGATGAAGTGCCCCGAGTAATAAGGCAGGTGCCTTTAGTAATGTTTGAATTCTGGCTTCCCCCTTTGTAAAAGACCGGACTCCCTTTAGCACTTCTCTTGAACTTGACTGCCCCTTAACAGGAAGGTGTCCCTTATCATCCAATTGGGATGCCAATAGCACTTCCCGATAAAATGACCATTTTGCCCTTTTAGTCTTCTAATTCTTGTTTTGCTCATAACTTCTTCATACGAACTCAGAATGACTCCGTTCTTTCGCCATCGTCTTCATCTTCTCGTCCTCTACGCAATGAAAAGTAGAAATCTTGTATTTGAACGAGTTACATTTGGTCTTTGGCCTTTCTCCACTTATAGCTAGCTTCTTTCCTTGCACAATTAAGTGCATATTCCCTTCTTTTGGATGATTTACCTGACAAAACACAAATAAGAGAAAACAAGCGTAATATACAATAATTTGCAAGAAAACCAACAAATACTAGCATGGAATTGTCACTAAATATATATGAAATATGCACTTATCAGCCATTTTTGCCAGATTCTTAGAGTTCTTGTGTGATTAACAGTTAATCTTTATTAACAACGATCGATTCAAAGGATGAACCGGTGGATCATGGATCTCGAGGTAGGCGTGGCTTGTCATCAAAAGAGGTGGGAATTTATATTTAACTCTTTTGTGATTATTGTTGTTTTCTTTTACCAAAGTTTATGTTTACAAATTCATGCATTGTCTGATTGTATATTCCTTGCATTGTTTAGTTTTAAATTCCGAAAGTTATGTTATTTCTTTTAATCTTTCCATTGCTTGGAAAGAAATTGTAATGCTTTGTTGTCTTTATGAATTGTTTGGAAAATAAGAATTTCCATTTGATTGTTTGGAAATGAGAATTTCCATCTGCTGTATATAGGATGGTGCTCCTTCATTTATAACTACTTTTTTTCGAGCTTTTATGCATTAGCTAGGTGGAGGCTGAATCACCATATTATTATCTAGGTGGAGGTTGAATCATCATATTATACATTGTTTGGAAGGAGTTAGTTCCATATACATGATTGTTTACTTCTGTGAATTGGTTGTGTTTTAGTGTTAGGGAAAACATGAATTGTTTTCAAATCATTTCAATGATTACTTGAAAGTTAAATGTTATTCCTACTGGGCACCCCTTTTAGGGATGATGTGGTCACCCATTCCCACTTTCAGTTTCAGAGACAGATCAGAGTTGTGCAACGGAAGCTTCGAGGAGTTGAGTCCGTAGTTGGTTAACTTCTGCTATGTTTATTATGTTGTATATTCTATTTGTAAATCAAATGACTACTGTATATGTATCATTTGAGAGGATTTCTTATATATGTATATTTCAGAGCAGGGCTAGTTTTGGGTTAAGTTTTGTTGCAGATTTCTTAATTGAATGTTTAAGTAATTGATTTATATTCTTAGTGCCTCTTTATTTAGTTAATCTCTTGGATTAGTCAGCTGCTAACTTTGGGGGCGCTACAGCTAAGCCACTAGCTTTTCCTATGGTCTCTTGACATTTAATATGGGGATATCCAAGATAAGATAGAAATTGATAAACTTTATCAGGCTTGTTTTTAGTTTCAGACAAAAAAATGATGTCTGGAATATAATTATAAACTCAATCATTCAAGTGGTGTATGGTTCTTTTGTTTCCTATTCCTTGGACATTCCATGCAAGAATATTCATTCTGAATTTCCTATTTTCTTTAGTACTTTTAAGAAAGAAGATTAGTCTAGTATGATGCAGAAAACTATATGCAGAATTATAAAAGCAATAAAAAAAATTGATGTGTGGATAAAACAGAAGTAAATGAGAAGAGAATGAAATAGTTTTTGGTACCTGGTCATTCGGCCATCCCTGGTTGCCATTGTGCTGATTGATCTAGTTGTCCAAATCTCCATATTCGTTATTATACATATGGTTATAATAAGCTTCATAATCTTCCATGTTTTGACTGCTTTCTTGCTGAAGTTGGTCTTCTTCATGTCCTACATTGCTTGCCTGAGATGAACTTCCATATTCTCTGGTTCTTTTGTTTCTTCTAGCATTTGAACTTTCTGGGGCATTTGAAGATCCTTGAGAGTATATGGTTGATACTTGGTGTCCATCTTCTGGAATAATAGAAGCTTTTTTGCTACTATTTTGCTACTGTTTTTCCTCCTGGTTTTCCTACTGTTGACTTGGTGTCATCAAAATCCGTACTTTTGCAACCCGAAATGCAACCTAGATTATTATTCACCTCACAAGTATAAAACCCGTGGAATCAACAAAGTTTGAGACGAAGATAACTTTGCTGATAATTATCAATCTTGATCGATGGAGTAAGTTCTACAAACATTCAAGATCAGTATACTCAAGTTATCACGATAAAACATAACTGGACCTGGCTTCACGAATCCCAATGAAGTCTTTATAGTCGTTGAACCCTAAAAGGGTTTCTGGAGAGGACGACTCTATGTACAACTAGGATACACCAAAAAATAAGATAGCTTTGGAACCAGGAAAAAATAATCACCGTTAGATGAAACTTTGAATCTGATTTCCATAAACAGAATATACACTCTCGTTTGGTGAAACCGTAACCGAACCGTGTACAAAGACTATGTTCAACATGTTAGCCGAAACTAGCCGGTTTGAACTTTAAAATCTTAACACTCATTTTCATGAACACAAAGACATTAATCTTGAGTCACAATCATGTGATCATATAAGTCTAGTGTTTTAGAGAATTAATCAAATGCAAATCATCTCATAGAAATAATTTAATCACACTTGATCATAATCGACATGATTAGTAAATGCACAAAGTACAAATACCTTAGCCGTTGGTGAATCGGTTGAGACACAGTATGCGTACCGGTTTGGAAGCTAAAGAGTTAATCCGAGTTCCGGAACTGACAAAAAAATTTCAGTTCACGTACCAGTTTGGAAACCTTAAGACTTTTACCGGTTCTGGAGTCCACAGAACTTTTCAAGATTGTGTACCGGTTTGGGTACTAAACGAGTTCAGGAACACATAACTGTTTTGGTTCGCGTACCGGTTTGGATACTTAAACCCTGTTTCCTAACCACAGTTCCAAAATGGTTTGCATACGAATCTGCATACCGATCCGGTTTGGATACTTAAACCCGGTTTAATTAGGTAGTTACTATGGTATGGCAGACGACCGCGGCCCAACTCTCTTTGTACCCCCATAACACCCGTCCTCCATCACCGGGTAACCCTTTCACAGGATCATTAGGGCCGCGAGGAAACATCTTCTCCGGGTCGGGCATGTGGTCCCCTTTCTTCTTCTTTGGACTATCTTTCTTACCATCTGTCTTACCTTGTTCTTGAGCGTCTCCTCCTTGGACTTCTTGTTGAACTTCTCCTCATTGGACTTGCTTTTGAACTTCTCCTATCTCTCTATCACCTTCATCCTCACTTTATTCTCTATCACCTTCATCCTCACTTTCTTCTCCATCATCCTCATCCTCACTTTCTTCTCCATCACCTTCCTTGCCACCACTTTCTTTTCCATCACCTTACTTGCCACCACTTTCTTTTCCATGACCTTCCTTGCCACCACTTTCTTCTTCATTGACCTCCTTGCCACCACTTTCTTCTTCATTGATCTCCTCCTCGCCACTTTCTTCTTCAGCAACTTCTCTATCACCACCTCCTTCTTCAGTAGGTGTATCAGAATCAGATTCTTCTTGTGCTGGTTGCTCTGCTTGAGGTGGTGGGTCATTGATATGGATCGCTTTGGCTTTACTCCCCGAGCCCCTTCGGTGGGAAGCATTTAAATTTTGACCACCCTCTCGACAAGGTCTCAAACTCTTAGGAGAATCCTAATCATTTTTCCTCTTATATTTCTTTTCGGCTGGACGTTGTTGCTTGCCCTTGTTGGCCTGTAAAATACGAAGATAAGCGACAAACAACAATGGAATTCAATGTATACAATCGGTTTACTCGATATACATATAAAGACCGATTCCTAACATAACACATCTATAATCGGTTTATATAAGTGTTAATGTAATCCGATTCTAACATGAAAAAGTTACAGAAACATTGGGCATTCTTTCTTACAACAATCGGTTTACTCGATACTGTTATAAAACCCTATTATAACATTACACATCAACAATCGGATTTTATATATGCAAATAAAATCCGATTATGGCTAAGCAGTAGCTACACAATCGAGTTATGTGGACACATATGTAATCCGATTCTAACGAAAAAAAGTTACAGAAAAATGGTTATCCATGCGGTTACATAATCGGGCTATGTTGGTATTAACATTGACCGATTATGGTTAAAATTTCTCGAACCAGAAAACACATGCAGCACAATCGGGGTATATGGGCATGAACAACAACCGATTCCTAATACAATCGGTTCACAAGTACATTAACATCGTCCGATTCTGGTAAACCCAGAAAAATTTGATTTCAAAATTTATAATTTTTGAGCGATTGCATGTTACTAAAACCTAGTTTAAAATATTGGGTTGATAGAAAAGTACTTGATTCGACCCATTTCCTCCTCTTGTGCGATCAAAGATGGCTCAACTTCCTCGATCGTTTTCTTGGTTTTGTTTCGAATTGCTTCAACAATTCCGGGATTATTCTCACTAAGAAATTTCCTGTTAGTAGGATGCTTCACTCTTGTTTTTTTCTCCATTTTATAGAAAGAAGAAAACAATTAATCGTTTTCGGTTTGTCGATAATCGACAATGTTTTGGTTTCAAAAAAATGAAAAAAGAGGGAGAAGAAGAAGAGAGGAATCGGTTTATGAGGGGATAAAAATGAAATCTAATTTTGTTTTTAAATTTTATTATTAAGAGTTAATGGGGTAAATTGGTAGTATTAATATTTTTTTAGGGGGTAAATTGGTAGTTTCAGCAAATTTAGACACCCCTTATCATTTCCTATTAGATAGATGAAGTAATTCATAGGCCCAAATTAATCACAGTTAGCCAGGTTAAATTGTTCATCAAGTTCAATTGAATACAATCAGACAAACAAATTTAAAGTTCAAAATTATTCAAAAACTCTATTGAATCGATCGATTTCTGTTTCATTCATTTAAAATTGAAAAAGTTCAATTTTTTATACTATACAAAACCATTGATTTGATTGTTATACTTAACTTTATTTACAAATAGAATGTAAAAAGGTGTCTAATTTACTGATCTAATCCCTGGTTTAGGTAAAGTTGAAAAGATTATGAGTTCTAGCAAAACAGAGTACCACTACACCAAATTCTGGGATTAGAAACAGAACCAGGCCGTTACTAAAACGGGTTGTAACGACCCTACTTTGTTGCAAAAGTGGGTGTTACATTTTTTTGTAACGGCTTTGTGGTAATAGTTACGATTTTTTTAACGGCCCTCTCGTAATGTGCTTGAGCCGTACTGAATTTGCCACGTGGTAATGTACTTCGGGCCGTTTACGAATTTGTTTTGCAACAGAGCTGTTGTAACAGCTTAGAGCCGTTACGAACTTTTTTGTAACAACAAAAAAATTACTGCTGGTCAACCTTGACCTGGTCAAAATTGGTCAATATTGACCAATTTTGACCAGGTCAAGGCTGACCGGCAGTAATTTTTCTGCCGGAAATAAGCCGGAATATATTGTTACAGATGGTATTCAACAGCAAAGACCAGCAGCAAAGTTGATATCAAAGTTCATATAGAATATATTGTTACAAAATTCCGAAGAAAAAAAAACATGGTGTGGCACTTTCGAATGTCTAAGGTTTTTTAATGTTTTACACAGATAAATAAGAGAAAAATTTCAACCACGGACAGTGGAATCCACTTATGCAGAAATGAAAAACAACTGTAAAGACCAACATATGCATGTACATACCACTTCATCTTTGAATCGGGGAAAGTTTTTATAGCCAAATGTGTGCTTGGCTTTATAGTAGCTTTTACTCTTGATAATGCAACCAGAAAGTACCTAAGAATACACATGTCGGAATCAATTAGACATGATTGTAAGGAAGAAAATTACTGGGTAAACATAACAGGTTTTGCAACACTACCACACCTTGTTTTAACCCAATTCCAAAGATAGTGAATAGTGACGACATGAAAGAAGGAACCAAACATGGTTCTGACCCAGCTTCCTTGAACCTAGTTAGGAAATTCCACCTCATTTTGACCAAATTAACTTGTTCTTGTCCGCCGCACTTATGATGATAAATCGTCAACCATTTTTTTGCAGATGATGTCCAGTTCCAGTGATAAAGCTATTACCACACCAAATCCTGAAATAAGCAAAACAATAAACTTTTCATTCAGTGTGCACAAGTAACACATCACATAAGTAAGCAGATGTCATGTTTGCAGTACATGAATCTTTCGCCTTAAATCAGTAATTGTCCTAGAAATGTTACTTTTTTCCTGCACTACCTTGCCACAATATTAAATTTCCCTCTCATTCAATGATTTATTTCTCTCACGACTATCAACCTTCATCTGTTTAGGACCTTTTTCCTTTACAGTCCAATAACGCAAAAAAAAAAAAGTGACTAGCTACTTGACCTTTTTCCTTTGAGTCCACAAAATTAGATTGACGGTTCCAATATCCAACTCAAGATCATTACTAAATTACCTTCATAAGTCGGTGGTGAAAGGCAAGTTATAAGTGCACAAATGAGAAAGAGAGCAATCCTTTCAAACAGAAGACAATCTATGAGAGTATAGAAAATAAAAAAATGTGTAGAAACGTAATTGAACTTACTCAAATTTAAAAAAACTGAAGTCAAACTGCCTAAAATCTCAAACACCAAAGGCTTTAGGATGTACCAGACTTAAGGAGAAATTTCACACGCAATGTCAAACTTGCCTGCAAGCTTCTCAGAAATGACATCTCAGTTGCCTAAATGAAGGGCTTCCGAACCTTAAAAGCATCAACAAGTTTCCTTTATGGCTCCATCTTTACACAGTAAGCACATTCACTGGTATAACAAACCTCATGAAGTAATATCCCCTTCATTCCCTTACTCAACTACAAAAAGTTAATTGCCTGACCATCAGCTCTAGAAGATATCAAGATGTTGAGGTTGGATGAAAATGCTAAACTAGTTATACGCTTCTGATGATACCTCAATTTGGTTTTTACCTGATAATATCAAACCCACACAATCATATATAAAAAGTGACTCATAGACGTGATATAAATTCTCTATTCCTACTATTTGAAGAGCGAGCGGGGTTACCTCATCCACCCTGACATTGTAATTTGTATGGTTGAATCTTCCATTCCTATCGCTATGATATTATTATCTTGCGGATGAAATGCTAGGGTATGTTGAAGCTGGTGGAGGAGGCATAAATGTTGTCGCTACCTGTAAATTTAATTATTTCATTAGTTTTGGAAAAGTTTGCAATAATAGCACGGTTAAAAAATTGTCCATGAGTGCACGAACTTTCCACTTACCTTGAAAGTCATTATGTTTAATAATGAAATCTTTCCACCGGTTGCAGACATCACATATGAATCATTATTCGAGAGAGCTATGCATGGAACCGCTTATTCAAGGTTGACACCTGAGATATCGTTGGTCAGAACAAGACCATTGTTTGGTTAACAGTGTTGTGGAACAATACTGGTGGTTGCCTACAAACCTCAATTGATTCTGGAAACTTTATTTTAAAAGGAAAACAATTTGTTTAAATACTTGAAAGTACATACTGGAATGAAGTGTAGAATATTATGAAGAGACTTACCATGACAATTGGGTTATGTTCACTTTTGCCCCGTTTCCATAATCTTTGAATCTCATTGGACCCAAGTGCCAATGCACCACCACCAGAATTTGTATAAAGAAGTCATGCAACCTGGAAAAGAAAATTTTGAAGCAAAACCAAATGAGATGGATTTTCCTTAAAAACTCATAGATTAAACAAAAAACAGCAAGAGGCCTAAGTTTATCTAGATATTGGGATACCACAGTAGACTAGTGTATATTGATCAATGGGATAAAATGATAATTATCCTATCCTTAGCCCACTAATGTTGTTCTTCCCCTGTACATTTTTAGTTTTAGGGAATTCAGATTATGATGTTGTTCTCCCATACTATCTATCAATAATGAAGACATCGGCTTGAGAAGAGATGTTGGTTCCATTAGTTAAGTGGAAATCATAAACTCAATGGTAGAAACCACTTTCCAAAAGAACAGAGGTACAACAGTATAGTTACCACTTTCCAAAAGAACAGTTCACTTGAAGCAAAGACACAATTCAACAGATTCAGAGTTTATACCTTTGCAGACAATAGGGAGAAACGTAACCCTTCAGAGGTGAGTAGTAACTGCAAATACAAAGATACATGTTTTTATCAATTAATCAATGGGGATAATGGTGGTTGAAGATGATGAAATAGTAAATACCTGTAACTTCGTGATTTGTTGAGAAGAACGTTTAGTCATGTTGTAATCATACCGTTGTAAGTTGCAATTGGGATTCCATTAATTGGGTTAAAAGATCCGATGACCTTATTTGAAATTCAACATCCATAAAATTTTGGGAAGGTCTGATGATAAAAATATAAACCTAAACCCTAAGTGCCTCTGCAACAACAACAACAAACATAAAACATGAATTTTTTCAATCAAAACCGTTTCCATTCATTAATCAAATCAAAACCATTTCCATCCATCAGTACCTTCAGTTCAGCTCATTATCTTCTCAAATTATTCTCCATGTCTGCACAGCTGACTCCTTTGAACCCATCTACAACGTCAAGACACCATCAAAACTACCCCAAAACTGTAATCACCAGTATTAGCCACCACATCCATCATTCAACCATTGTAATATCAAGATTAAGCCTATTCGAACCCCATCTTCTTGACAACATCAGATTCAATTTCACAACACACCCATCTTCTCATTCTTTTCTTAATCATTCTCTGTCACAACAAACCCAGATTTCAATTCCAATCAACAGCAGATCTCGATTTCAACCCATTTAATCTCTTTCATTCAACCACAATCACCAACAGAATCTTATTCATCTGAATCAATGACATACCCCTACTCTGAACCATTTACCGCAAACCCATACCACCATCATCTGCATCAGAAGCTCAACCTCTTTTCTGCTTATTTCTTCATCTCAGATCTTCTTTATCTTGTTGTTTTAATCTCTGCATCACTCACAGATTCGATTAATAATTAACACAATCACATACATTGATTTCCTACTTCTTAGCAAGATCATCTTCTCGATCTTGTTTCTCTGAATGATTAACAGAGCCGCCATGCTTTCTCTCTGAAAACGAATCTAGGGTTTTCATAACAAATATGATTAAAAAAAAACAAAACGAGTATCTATAGAGAAAATCAATAACAGATCTTTGAAATTGAAAATGAAATCGAAATCAAAACCGAAAATGATGACGAATCTAAGTATCTTCAGTGAAGAAAAAAAAAAAGGGAAGAGAGGCGGAGGAGAAAAGAGAAAAGAGAGAGAGTGAGAATGAAAAATCCATTCTCTAAGGTAGGAGGAGAAAACCCTTATGCAGGGGAGGAAATATCATCTAGTACTTCCTATGTTGGGTGGAAAAAAATAGCAAGCGTGTGAATGGCACACGCATATACTCTAGGTGTTACGATCCAGGTGTGACGAAGCATGTGGCTGGCACGCCTATAAAAAAAATTCGTAACGGCTGGCCACTGTTACTAATTTTTTAAAAATTCGTAACGGTCCTTGCCTGTTACGAAATTTTCGTAACGGCCATTTGTAACGGGAATTTCGTAACGTCCAGTAAGCCGTTACGAATTGCTGTTACTAATCTGGGAATTTGGTGTAGTGTACTTACATAGATATCGGATAATTTTGGGCAACACCGATAAACTTGCCGACACAAATATGGGTCGATCGGTCCAATTCATTTCTCATGCAGTCGCACTCAAACCCATTTCTCAGTTTTCAGTCAATACACTCAACACTCATACACAAAGCTCGCTCCGGACTTGTTTCATTGTGAATGAGAGAAAAACAAACAGAAAATACCCCAAGACTCAAGTGAAAATTGTTGGAAAATTGTTTCGACAGTTACAAACATATCCAGAATCTTCGAATCCAACAGACGTCATTGATGTCTGATGATGAAGAGACTCATCGTTTCGTGAAGAGAAACCCGTTGGTGAAAAGATGTCTATTCCCAACAGATGCGAAAACCTCTATAAATAGCATCTCCCAAAACTCGTTTAAAACATATCGAAAAAAAAACTTTTCTGTTTTCTCTCTTTCTAAAGCATCATCAGAAATTTTGTTTACATGTGTTCTTGATTGGATCAAGGGGTACAAACCTTGAATTCAATTTCTGTTATAGGGCTTTCATTGTATCGTGAAGGCATTATTTCACATACCTGTTGTAATCGCCAATTTATTGGGAGGGTAGAAATAATTGTCTAAAAGAAATCTTATGAGCCTTGAAAGTTTGGAGTACAACAATCTCTTCCTGTGTTATTTCATCTTCTATTGCAACCCAGTTTTTTCCAACAAAAATTAGTGCTAGTAAATATTTTATGGACATGGTTAAGGTTGTACCTGCATTCACATTTCACACTCAAGCTTAATGATAACACCACCTTTGTTTAAAATTTGAATGTGGTTGTTTGTAGGTCAGATGACCAAAAAATTCTCCTCATTTTTGCTAAGATGTAGGATGATGATTGATAATGATAAGCTCTTTTTGAAGTTACCTCAGAAGGATTGTCTGTATTATGGAGTTAATTTATATGCTTAAAACATACTACTATGAATGGGTTTGTCTAAATGTTTCAATGAAAATATTAGGGTGGTTTTATTTCAGACTGTATTGATGATGCTATAGAGAAAGAGTTGGTTTATGCACTGATAGTAACCTTCATGCACACCAAGTGTTTGACGAGGGCACTTAATGAAAAGAAAACAATACTATTAATTTGCATTAATGGATCTTCTGTGTACCAAGTGTGAACTTCACTTGCTCAGGATTTTGGTATGGCTATTACCAAGTGTGAATTTCACTTGCTCGGGATTTTGACAAGGTTTTTTTTTCTTTTTTTCCCCTTAAATAACTGAAATGTGGCCTGCTTTTATGTTTTGATGTGTGAAATGTTTGTCGGTTTTGTTCATTCGAATTTTCGGTCGGCTCCCATTGCTGCAACAATTATTTTCAACGATCTCTTATATTATTTTCGTCATCTCTCCTCTATCTTTCTGATCTATCAGTTGGAACCATTTCAATGATATACTTAACTGTGATTGAAAATCGAAAATGATTAAAACGTCTATATTAATGAATCTGTTTCAACACAATCTATCGAGTCATGAAGACCATAAAAAAAAATCTAAATCTAAATCTATTTTCACATTCTTCTATTTGCACGTTCCATTATCCTCTCCCTTTTTTGCTCTGCAACCTTTTCTTTTACACTAAACAGTTGTCTTCATTAGAAAGTAGTTATCTTCATCCGTTATAAGTTATCTTCATCTTCTCCATTGAATTCTTTTAATCCTCTTTCTCTTTTTCTGCCCGGATTTTAATTCTAATTAAGATCCGGATAGAACTATCTAATATATATTTAAATAAAACAAATTGCGTAACAACAATTGATATTGTAGTATATTTTTATTTCGATTACATATGGCAAGTTTGTGCCATTACGGTTTCTCATACCTCCTAGAGGGCCTTAGATTTTGTTCAATCTTTCATTCAACCATCTACGGACGTGAAGAACAGAGATTACAAAATTTGGTATTGAATTTGGGTGTATTACTTCTTTTATGGAAGCATCATTCCTTCCCGGAGAGTATCCAACAAAATGGTGATAAACCATTAGAAGATGTCAATTCCCATATCGGTTTACATATATTTGGTGCAGAATTTTGTTTTCGATTATTTTCTGTTCAACATTATTGTACTAATCATGTATTTCGATTCATGGATGTAATTGAATATTATGTAACTATGTTTTACTATCAATGAAGTTTGGGGCTTTCATGCTCCTCATTCCTTCAAAAAAAAAAAAAAAATTCTTCTATTTGCCAAACTGATTTTCAGATTTCTCAAGAATCCAATTAATTGGATTCAAGTCTTCTTAATCTTTTAACGATGATCTTCTCAAAACTTCTTAATATAAAGAATCCAATTATGTTGGTTAAGGGTTTGAGGAAAGGTGGTAATCTTCGAGGTATCTTCAGACTTCTGTGATTTCATCGACCAAAACAAATATCATTTTAAATAAAAACATTACCAAATATGCAGAGATTTACGAAACTCTGGGATAATCAAGAAGGTTTGGATATGTACTGTCCAAAGATTTTATGAAGAAAAAGATAGATAAGATGACACAGTTATGACTTAGAACCAAAGCAGAATCTCCTCCCCTTATTATTTGTGGCTTCTTTATGATGATGTGGATAAAATAAAAATAACTTTTTTTTACAGTTATGCCTGCCACGTAGGATCGGCTGTTAACCGGCGGGTCATGTAGCAGGATTGATTCTTAAGGCAGGGAGAAAATAAGGATTTTTTAGGTACTTTTTCTAATTATATCCTTATGGCTAGTAA
Organism: Papaver armeniacum; assembly: GCA_023531295.1. Lineage (NCBI taxonomy): Eukaryota > Viridiplantae > Streptophyta > Magnoliopsida > Ranunculales > Papaveraceae > Papaver > Papaver armeniacum. The sequence goes on from JAJJWW010010848.1 coordinate 24,227, forward strand.
ATAGTAAAATTTAGAAATGATATTAATCTCTCAAAATATGACATGGATGTTTGTACATTTTATATCATTGGAAAATATTTAAAACACTTAAATAACGAATTTAAACATGACTATCAAATTATATATATTTCTTATGACAAGATTTAATAAAAAATAAAATGGTAATTATAGAAAAATATGGTCTTGTTTATTTATAAAGGTCAAACTTTAGAAAGACAAAATTTTGAAATGAACAAGTAATCTTTAGAGGGACGGATGGAGTATATAATCCTAAAATATATATAGCCTCAAAATATTATCGTGGTCCTAACATTCCCAGCCCCTTGAAATGCAATTTGGATCCTCAATTTGGATCGTTATAACTCATCATTGCAATTGTTAACCAAGGTGGTTTCTATAATCTTGAAAGGCTTGACCCGCATAATGGAAAGATTAGTCCACTTAAGTCGCGTATCAGGTCATACATATTGACATGCACTAGAAAGCATTCTTAAAAACTAGACTCTCCTCATTGGTGTTAGTATCTCAACATCTTTTCATTAGCCAAGAGTAGCCTTGAAAACATATCAATACAAAGAAGAAAGAAAGTGAGGCAATGTGTCTTTTTGCCCGAGTACTCTTGAAGGTTTGAAGGTACCACAAGGAGCAATGAGCAAAACATATATTGAAGTATCACAATGTAATATAACCTGGCGAGATTGGGGTATACCCAGATTAATTTGGGTATACCCAATTTTAAAGGGACTCTTTTTATGGGTTTTAGGGGGAGTCCTAATGGGTAAGTTACAAAACTACCCTTTCCCATTATAACTCTAATTACTACCTAAATCAGTTTTCATTCTCTTCATTTCATTTCATCTTCTTTTCTTCTTCTTCTCCTCCACAACCTTACCGGCTCCATCACCCCCCACCACCAAAACTCGTCGATCAATTCGTTAAAATCGTCGATTCGAAAACTCCGATTAATCTTCATCAATGGATCCACCACGGAAGAAGGAAACTCGTATGAAAGAAACTAATCGAAAACCCAATGAATATAACCCTGGAATTGCAAGTTTGGTTGCTAAGAAAGTGAAGAAAAAAACGGTTGAAGAAGAAGTAATTGAACCCATTTGAAACACGTGAAATGGTGCGCTTAAGAAAGTAAGGGCTTGTTTAAACTCACTCTAGTACTTCGATTTCATGTTTGCATGTCAAATTAGGTCGAGAAAATTCGAATTTGTGAATTGGCGATTTGACGCCGGCAAGGTTTTTTTATCGACCTTTTCGGGATTTCATAGTTAGTGTTTGGTCGGGAGGGTATAAGGTTGAAGAACTTGCCGAATTTGTATAGTTTCATGAATCGCTACTAGCGAGGCGGAGTTATTCATCCGTATACCATTAGGCGTCTTTTGTTTTTAATGAAGCCGGCATCTTATTATTGTTTACCCTTAGGCTACTTGTTTAGAATGTTTCTGATGCCTAGAATTTTTGAGTCCGGAAGGGTATTTATATAAAACAATTAAATTTGTTTGTCAGCCGGCGATGTGTGGGAAATGGACCTTTCCGACCAGTTTAGTGAAAAATGCCATATTTTTTTTGTGCGCCGGAAGGCTATTTTGATGATACACTGCCGGCTTTGTCTTAGCCGGCACTCATTTTTTGGTCGACCTTTCCGGCCATTGTTCCACCGGGTATGTTGTATATGTCTAACCTGCCGGCCTGTAATGTTTTTTTTTTTTCTGAATTGTTCTTGTTCAGATTGTGAATGGCAAAGAAGAAAGCAGCTCGAAAGCGGCTCTTAGTCCTCCTTCAAACCCTCCTCGTGTTGGTGATAAACTCTTGTCTTCAAAACATCGAGGGGTATATGTTGTGTCGGGAACGACAAAGGTCTTAGAACCACTATCTGAACCCAATGATTCAGACGAGACTCCAGATGAAGACCAATCAATTCCATCTGGTAGAAGAGGTGATGATGATGATGTTGATGAAACCAATCCGGCTGCTGGAGGAGGTAACAATGATGACGGTGATCAAGACATACCTGAGGCTGGAGGAGGTAATGATGATGGTGATGATGATGATGGTGATGGAGATAAAGGTAAGAATATCATCGAAGATGAAATTGTTGAAGAGGAAGAGGAACAAGAAGAAGAAGGAGATGGAGATGGAGAAGGAGAACAAACTCTAGCTATTGTTCAAGCCACCGAAGCTTCGGCTTCAACTTCAACCGGAACGAAGAAGAGGGTGATCACTAAACCGGCTGATTCTCACATGCCTTCCAAACACTTGATGGTTGCACTGAAAGAAGGTGAGCCTCCAAAAGGGACCCCAGTAGATGGTGGAGCTGTTCTTTTTGGATACAAACACTCATGGGCATGTACGATTTATAATACTATCGTAAGTAATCTTAATCCGTCTTTGTTATTTATTCAAGTGTGTAACTATCTTAATTAAATTTGCTTCAAGTGTTTGTATTTCTTTTCATTTTCTTTTTTTTGGTATTTAGGATCACAAGCATGCCATCCGTCTCATGAGGCGCCAAGCTTCGTGTTCAGTGATGCATACTTGGAATCTTGACTTGGAATGTGAGGAGGTGAAAGTGATTGTGAGGAACTCCGGGTTGTTGCCTGCGGTGGAGAGTTCGAATATTAATCATGATAAAGTTACCATCTCTGCATTCTGTGAGAGGTTCTACGGAGAGACCGATGATGCGTGTCGTACCACAACAAATTAATATCTTATTTCCACTCAATTAAAAATAATATAATGGAAGTCAAGTTCGTTCCCACGAGGAGCAAGAGATTCTAGTTGTAAAAATTGTCACAAAAGGGGGGATGTGTAAAGCAAAAGAAACTAAAACAAAGCAATTAAAAGATAAAGTTGAAAGCAATAAGAGAAACAAGATCAAGGAATCATTCTTCGTTGCAAAACAATGATTAAAGTTATATTCTTTTCTACTTGTTATTAGTCACAGATTATCACCAACCGTAGGTAAAGCAGCTAGATCAGTGTTAAACCCCTAAATCCCTTGTATCACCGGATACGGAAGTTCTCGACTACCGGATTCTATTTACCAAACCACCTAGTAGTAGATCACTCTAGATGTAATTTAAATAAACGCTTTAAGATTTATGAACTTATTAGGTCAATATTAGTAGTTAGACTCTTAGATCAAGGTCTACTTGCTAACGTTGTTTTCACACACAATTGCTCCACGGAATCCCTCCGCAAGGTCTCGTGTTTGCTACTTATGTAAATAGTCAAGAAACGATTACTTATCCCCTAACTTTCACTAGCTTTAGATCAAATTAACAAATCAATTTAGTTGGCCACCCAAACAATCTATCAATCAATCATGAATGTCTTTAAGATCATTCCTATTAGTAAAAACAAACGATAATCATGTGAAAAACTTCAAGATAGAATTGAAAACAAAAACTTAAATCATATGTTAAGAACTAGGAATTCATCCTCAATCAATAATAAAATTAGCTACTCATGTTTTTGAAATTCACACAAATAATAATTAAAAGGAAAATTTTCAAGAGTTCACACATATAATTAAAAAGAAGAATTTTCAAAAGCTATCAAAAACACAAGTGATGTGTGTGTAGAGAGGTTTGTAAAAGATGTAGAAAACTTCTCTATTTATAGGCTTCAATATTCTCCAAATCTTCCAAGGAATAGAATCCTTTTCCTTTAGCAATTCAATTTCCAAATCCAAGCTTTTCTCAACTCTTCCACCTTCTCTTTCCAAATTTGAGTCCAATTCTCCATCCAATTCCTAGTCCAAGTCTTCACACCCATGAGAGAAGTCCATAGAAAAATCTGGAATTTTTGGCTCGCCGGAAAACTGGTATTATGGCCGGAATCCGGCCGGAATAGTCGCCGCCGGCCACCTGAAAATTTTCTCCGTCAGTGGAATATTCGACGGAATATTCCGTCAGTCCACCGTTAGGACTAACGGTCAAAAGAGTCAAACCGTTAGTCAAAGAGTCAAAGGGAGGGAAGTTAAACACTGAGTCAGCTATGAGTCAGCTCCCTAGTTGGCTGACTGGTCTTACTCGGCTGAGCTGGATCGGCTGGATCGGTCATCGGACTCGTTCGGATCGGTCATCGCCGGCACCGAGTTAACTCGCCAGAGCCAGAGTCCGGCCGAGTTTCGGCTGTTTTCTGGGATTTACCCGGCCAATTTCAGGCCATTATTTTCTTCTCCCTGCTAAGACCCTATCACATACATCTAACATTCACAGTTCCAAGCATTCATCAGTTGTAGCATCAATACTATTCTCTGTGTCTCCAATTCCTTCTTCAATTGAAGCAGCCTTGAACCAAATCGCAATCTTCATATGAACTCATTACAGCGACCTTCACAGCAGCATCTGATTTCTTCAATCGAGCTGCACCTATCCTCTTTCTCCTCATATTCACGACACCGCTGGACCCATTTCTAATTTTAATCTCTTCCAAAGATCGCTAGCTTCACTACTTCTGTCAATCTTCAACTCACCCAATTCTTTGAGCCAAAGAACTCCAATTACTCTTCGTCAAACACCAACACCATCAATTTCTGCATCTTCTTCTTCTTCCCTGAGTCTTTTCAATCGAAACCCATTATCGATTCCACAGCAACAGCCATCAACATCACCTCCAGATTATTACCCGATTCTGACCACATCAAACTCGCCAATTTCTTCAATCGACTAGCCATCATCTCGATTCACGTGCCCAACAAACAATCTCATCCCCGATTTCATTCTGTCTGTAGCTTCGGATCAAACCCATCTCAATTTCTCGATCTCTGGTTTCAATAGCGGCCCATCTCTCGGCTCTTGTTCTCCCTTTCTCTCGACTCACAATGGCGACCATAGTCGCTTTTCTCCCTTCAGGTGAAAAATGAGTGAAAGAAGAGAAGGAAAAGAAAACCTCCTCTCGATTTAGGGTATAAGAAGATTAGGTTGGATATTCACCACCCGGTCACCTTGATAAGGGATACCCAGCTGGCAACCCCTTAACCTTGGCTGGTCTGTATTTAGTACTCCTCCAAGAGTTACCCCTTAACCTGGACTGGGCTCCAAATAGTGTTCGCCCCTAAAATGACAATTCTGCCCTTTTTGCTCAATTTGGATCATTTATTCTTCTTTTCCTCCGTGCGACTCCAAAGTAGCTACAAAACTCAAAACAGGCGTAAAATACATAATTTACAAGAAAAATAGCAAAGAAAGCATAAACAATAGATAGTAAATAGGATGTATTCTACACCCTATCAAATTCCCCCACACTTAGACTTTGCTAGTCCTCGAGCAAATCAAACTAAAAACTCACAACTTCAAAGCGTTCAAGCGTCACAAGCATCCAAAGAGTTATGAGGACATAGAGTTTCTGCATTCTAGTAATAAGAAGTTAGAAATACTAAAGAACATATTCTCATTCTTAAATGTTGAGTGAGAAATAACCACACCATAATGAGAGAACGCGTGTTTGAGAAACGATCAATAAGCATTTCGCCTCGACTTCGCTTCACCAAAAAGGATTTTATGATAATTGCACTCAAAAAGACTGACTTTTTATGGTTCTCACATGTGTGCAGGTAGGAATGAAGAGAGAAATCCTGCGACACGTTGAATGGTGGGAATGATAACTTCCGAAATATTTTTAAAAGCCCACATCTTTTAATATTTTGAAAAACCATTTTTCTGACGATCTCTAAGAAAGGAAATCAACCATATATTATTGAGGATGAGATTACTTACTCACCTTCACATCCGATCGCCAATTATGATAACACCACTCTCACGGCATCCAATAGAAACGTCTTCCGCTCCTCGTCTTGATCTTCTTGGTCTTCGTCTTCGGTTTCAACTATTGATGATAAACCCTCGAATTTCATAAATCCTTAACAATTTGTAACTCTTTTTACCTTAAAATCCTTGTCGCTTGAAACTACCTTATAGATTTTCCTTCCCCACGGCTTATTAAAACAAAACAAATATTTCTCTTATTTTTTCCTTATTTTTTTTTCTTTTTTTTTTCTCTTTTTTTGAAACAAAAGAAATAAAATACAAAAATAAACCATGGCCGTGGGAGAAGTATTTTACCGCTTGATTCTTCACAGCTTGTATCGTCTCGAAATCATAAACTTCAAAAATTCTCACCTTTTAATTTTCTTCGCTTTCATGAATAAGTCTTCATACTTGGATATAAAATTACCTCATTGTAGTGTAAGTCTTCAACATATATGTAAAAATCCGCTCTTTGTATGTTGCTTTACTTATATTTGAAATTTGCTCTTTTTCTCGTTCCGTTGCTTATAAACCTTAAACTTTTCCAACTTTCCTTGTAGATTTTGGTGTCGCTCCTTGTTGATGATGATGGTGTTTCTATGGATCCGTTATTGTCAAGAGAGAGAATGGTGCTAACTGCAAATCGAACTACAAGAAGGAAGCTTTCATCCATAGACGTCATCCTTATGATTGACAAAATTAGCACTCAAGAGATCAAAGAGTAGTGCTTCTATTGGTGGGAGGTTGGGTAGCTCACCATTCTACCCGGAATTAACGTACGGTGACACACACTCAAAAGAAGCTCTTTAGTAGATGGAAAATTTCTGGTTGGTGCCTCACATGATATGAATACGGGTAGTCTCCACTAATGATTGATCAGCAACTCTAATAATGCACTTCTCCCTGCACCAAATTCGCATCACCGGCATGATTAAATCCATTATTTAACACTCTAACAAGCAAGAAATCCGAATGTAGTTCCCTAACACTTCCAAGTTCAAATATGTCGGTCAAAATCTCTATGTAAACATACCTAGAAGTATGCTAGTGACTCTAAAATCTCTAAAAGTTGGAGGTTTTAAGTAAAACTTTTTTTTTTTTTTAATTTTTTTTAATTTTTTTTTTAAAATTCATGCTTAACCACTCCCCCACACTTAAACCTTACATTGTTCTCAATGTAATTGAATCCTCCTAGTAAAGTCAAGGTGGGAAATTTTAACATGATAAGGAACAAGAAAAAGAAATAACAAAAATAAAAAGCAAAAGAAATACAAAACCTATGGGTTGCCTCCCATGAAGCGCTTGTTTTAAAGTCGACGGCCCGACTTAGCTCTTGCATGATTCATTCCCCATATACTAACAATCTGAAAATTTGAGGATCCACCCATAATACCTGTTTTGAAAACAATAACTCCATACAAATATTAGCACAAGAAAACAATAGTGAAATTATCGCTCGATAGAAATTTCCCCCACACTTATTCTCGTCCACACTCGGAAGTGTATAAAGAACATAGAATTTGGGAACTTCCATGTATTCTTCTTGGCAAACCTGCATAGTGTTAGCATCAAGTGTTTCCAATGGTGGATATTTAGAAACAAAATCATCCAAAAATACTTTCGAAGCACAAACATTCAAACCAATAAGAGGTAAAGGAGAATAATAAATATGCAAAGGGTTAGACAAACCTTGCACAATTTCTTGTATTATAGAATCCTCTTCATCCTTAAAAAATTCAAGTGAATTACTTACCTCTTGTATATCGTGGTCCTCTATTAAACCTTGCAACCATTCTTCATCATTTTCTACCTTAACCAAAGTCTTGGCATCATTAAAATCATTGGCTAGTTCAATTGGGTCTTCCACAAAATCAATCAATTTGGTTTCATCCTCTAGTATCATCTCTTCAACATTCTCATCATCGGAATCGGGCCATTCACTAAAATGATTCTCGTCGGTATAGATTGTAAGATCTTCTTGTGCGGGTGTTACACCGTTTATAACAATAGGTAAGTCACACCCAATCTCCTCCTTTTGAATAGGTGAAGGATCATTATTATGATCCGGAGTTGGAATAACTTCCTCATTGTTGCAACGCTCATACACTTCCGCGGTCTCATATCTTTCCCTAAGGAATTTTTTCCAAGCACTAAATGCATCATCTTCAAGCTCTACCTTTTGAATAGGTGCTTGATCATTAATAAGATCAAGGCTCGAGTAAGCTACACTAGCGTCTTCAAAAGTCTCCAAAGGTTGGCCTTTTCCAACATAATCATCGATCAAATATTCACTACACACCATAGGCACATTAGAATAGTTATTGCTTTGATAGCAAAATTCTTCTTTATCCCTATCCTCCTTATATTGATCCATGTCTCTTCGTTCTTTAGCAATGCCGTCTCGACGTTGTTGGAGTTGCTCATCCCCATTTTTATCGAGTTGAGTAATTTGTTCGTATAATTTCTCCGAATTCCTTTGAATTTCTCGATGTGATTCTTGCAACTTTTGTTGAAGATCCCCAATCATGGCAGACATCTTATCTGCAAAACTAGAGAATTTATGATCATAAACAAAACTATCCTCCCATCCTTGTGATTGTCCACTTACATACCCGTCATAAGGTTGTTGATATGTATGAGAATATCCATAAGGTTCTGTAGGAATTTGATCATAGCCAAAAGATTGGTTTTGATTGTATCCTAAGGATGGTTGGAAGTTGCCATAATGTTGAGGTTGAAAACCGTATTGATTGTTGTAATATGCTTGCTCTTGTCCACCATACATGGAAAACCTAAGCACCTGAAATAAGATTCTCAAAAACTAAGTTAGATACGGTATAGAATCTAACAAAGCAAGAATAAAGCAAAAAGAAAAATAAAAACAACTAAAATCATCCGTTGCTCCCCGGCAGCGGCGCCAAAATTTGATGCGTGTCGTACCACAACAAATTAATATCTTATTTCCACTCAATTAAAAATAATATAATGGAAGTCAAGTTCGTTCCCACGAGGAGCAAGAGATTCTAGTTGTAAAAATTGTCACAAAAAGGGGGGATGTGTAAAGCAAAGGAAAGTAAAACAAAGCAATTAAAAGATAAAGTTGAAAGCAATAAGAGAAACAAGATCAAGGAATCATTCTTCGTTGCAAAACAATGATTAAAGTTATATTCTTTTCTACTTGTTATTAGTCACAAATTATCACCAACCGTAGGTAAAGCAGCTAGATCAGTGCTAAACCCCTAAATCCCTTGTATCGTCGGATACGGAAGTTCTCGACTACCGGATTCTATTTACCAAACCACCTAGTAGTAGATCACTCTAGATGTAATTTAAATAAACGCTTTAAGATTTATGAACTTATTAGGTCAATATTAGTAGTTAGACTCTTAGATCAAGGTCTACTTGCTAACGTTGTTTTCACACACAATTGCTCCACGGAATCCCTCCGCAAGGTCTCGTGTTTGCTACTTATGTAAATAGTCAAGAAACGATTACTTATCCCCTAACTTTCACTAGCTTTAGATCAAATTAACAAATCAATTTAGTTGGCCACCCAAACAATCTATCAATCAATCATGAATGTCTTTAAGATCATTCCTATTAGTAAAAACAAACGCGATAATCATGTGAAAAACTTCAAGATAGAATTGAAAACAAAAACTTAAATCATATGTTAAGAACTAGGAATTCATCCTCAATCAATAATAAAATTAGCTACTCATGTTTTTGAAATTCACACAAATAATAATTAAAAGGAGAATTTTCAAGAGTTCACACAAATAATTAAAAAGAAGAATTTTCAAAAGCTATCAAAAACACAAGTGATGTGTGTGTAGAGAGGTTTGTAAAAGATGTAGAAAACTTCTCTATTTATAGGCTTCAATATTCTCCAAATCTTCCAAGGAATAGAATCCTTTTCCTTTAGCAATTCAATTTCCAAATCCAAGCTTTTCTCAACTCTTCCACCTTCTCTTTCCAAATTTGAGTCCAATTCTCCATCCAATTCCTAGTCCAAGTCTTCACACCCATGAGAGAAGTCCATAGAAAATTCTGGAATTTTTGGCTCGCCGGAAAACTGGTATTATGGTAGAATCCGAAGGAATAGTAAGTGGATGGAAGCATTTTGGTTGTAGGAGGTTGAGGAACCAATCTGATTAGATGGCGCGCCACCACTGAAAATTTTCTCCGTCACGGTGGAATATTCGACGGAATATTCCGTCGACGCGCTGGTTCCACGTGTTGATCGATTTAGGACTAACGGTCAAAATAGTCAAACCGTTAGTCAAAGAGTCAAAGGGAGGGAAGTTAAACACCGAGTCGGCTCCCTAGTTGGTCGAGGTGAGTTAGGATTTTATTTTCTAGATTTTATTTTCTGGTCTTACTCGGCTCGATTTTGAGTGGATCGTGGGAGAAAATTACTATTGGATCGGTCATCGGACTCGTTCGGATCGGTCGGATCGCGGTTGTTGGAATCGATTAGAATTGTCCATATTATTGGTTTTGAGATACAACACCGAGTTAACTCGCAGAGCGAGTCCTATGTGAGTTTGTTTGTTTTCGGGAGAAGAAAATAGGGATTTACCCGCCAATTTCGAGGCCATTATTTTCTTCTCCTCGCTAAGACCCTATCACATACATCTAACATTCACAGTTCCAAGCATTCATCAGTTGTAGCATCAATACTATTCTCCGTGTCTCCAATTCCTTCTTCAATTGAAGCAGCCTTGAACCAAATCGCAATCTTCATATGAACTCATTACAGCGACCTTCACAAAGAAAGATCGATTTCTTCAATCGTATCCTCTTCTCCTCATATTCACCTATCCTCTTTCTCCTCATATTCACGACATTACTCTTCGTCAAACGCTAGACCCATTTCTAATTTTAATCTCTTACCCGGCATCGCTAGCTTCACTACTTCTGTCAATCTTCAACTCGATTTCCCACACTACACCCCAATTCTTTGAGATCAAGAACATTTATTGAGAACTCCAATTACTCTTAGAAATTAAAAGACTCTTAAACTTTCTCTCTCCTAATGTCAAACACCAACACCATCAATTTCGCATCTTCTTCTTCCAATGAGTCTTTTCAATGAAACCCATTATCGATTCCACAACAACAACCATCAACATTACCTCCTTGAATATTACCCGAGTGATCTGAACCCATCAAACTCGCAATTTCTTCAATCGACTAGCCATCATCTCGATTCACATGCCCTCTGCTCTTTCAACCACAATCTCATCCCGATTTCAGTTTTCTTTTTCCCTCCTTTACATCTTTTAGTTTGTCTCGCAACTTTTCTTTGCTTTCGCAAAGCTTTTCTTCATCCTTTCTAGATCAAACCCATCTCAATTTCTCGATCTATACCATCCTACTGTTAGAAATCCCTGGTTTCAACAGATGGTCGAGAAGAAGAAAGAATGTTTCCCCATCTTTCGGCTCTTGTTCTCCCTTTCTCATCTTGAAAAGAAGAATTTGCAATTGAGCAAGAAGATTCAAGAGTTAGAGACCGAGCCGTTGGCCATCTCGCGATAAAGACGAGAGAATTCAAAAGTTAAACATCGAACTTAACTCCCAAAAAGGATAAGGTGTCCACTTCAAAACGCCAATCAAGAACTTTATGGTATTAAATTTTTCCTCCTTTCACTATTTTTATTTTATCGGTCGATATTGCTACCTAACCATCGTCTTTTAGAAATTGAACATAGATCGGTTTAAGTGCCGCCAACCAATTTAAACGAATATTTCTCGAGTCCAATAAAGAAATGCCTTTTCTCCTTAGTCATCATCATCTTTGTATTGTCTTCTTTACCGATGTCGATTTTGTATCATGACGAGGTCGCAGCATCTCCATGAGTGGAGAAACCTACTTGTCTCTGCCTTATCATTTCGGTAGTCTTTATTTTATCTCTTTCTGTGGCTTAATAAGGTATAGTCTTTTACATTTTCATGCAATGGCTCATTGACCTTGCCTTATCAATTTTGTGTGGTCTTTTCGAGTTAGACCTCCCTAATTGCAGGTCTTCCCCGCCATCTTACGGCGACAAAATGTGTGGCAGGACGCCCTTACACTTGCATGTAAAGACCCATTGATCTTGTCTTATCATTTTCCAAGTATTTTTGCCTCTCAGATGTTTTGCTACATAATATGACAGGCCTAGATATCCTTGCGAACATAAAGTCCCATGACATTGCCGTCGTGCGACGAAATCGCAGACGTCCGTACACTTTCGTAAAGACCCATTGATCTCGCCTTACCCTCGCGTTAGTATTATTGCCTCTCGCAGATCATTGCACAAATATGACAAGTCTAAGTCTCCTTTAAAACAAAGCCTCATGACATTTGCGTCTGCTTTGACACTTCTATGGAGAGCGTCCGCCCTTATCATCTCCCGCTGCTCCTTCAAGGAGGCGTAAACATCGGCCATACAAGACTAGCTCCTCCCATCCGGTCTTAACAACAACCGTTGTTTTCGCAGCCTCTTATCCCTTATACCTATATGGTTTATGGTTACGAGACCGCACCCTAAGTGGAGTTTTCTTCTGAGTGCAACGCATGCCAAGACTTGCCAAGAATGGCCAGGGTAGGTCATCCATCCCGGGCACTCGCTCTTGTACCCCGCGCCTTGAGCATACATCGACTCCTAAGAAGAGACCCGGTCGCCCAACCAGGGTATAACCTACATATATAGTTGGGAATCCAAGGTACCTCTTCCGATAGGCTTTCATGGGCCTCAAATTTCCATGACTGTGCTTGTGAGCGGTGTAACCTTCCCCCGAGTCATGTCGAGAGATACCCCATTATGACGCACTTTAGGTCTTACATTTGCCTCTTACGAAATGTTATTCGCGAACTAGGTGTACGCCATAAAGGTTCGTCCCATTCTTTTACTTATTCATATTTGTTAAATCATTCAATCATTCAAGTTTCATTATTTGCCGATTCTTGTTTGCGAAGTATTCACACTTCAGTATTTTCATTTTTCTTTCTTAATTGAATTCCCATATACTCTTGGTCATGTAGATTCTCGCACATCATTACTTCAATTGCTACTTTTTCTCCGTTTTTGTTGATTATTCACTTCTTATGCCTTTTGCTCCTCATATCCTTTGCTTCTTTGTTACCTCTCTAGGCATTCACCTCGCGAGGTATGTTCAATTCCTTACTTCTATGGCATCCACCATCAATTTTTCTTTCTGCTCATCTCTCACATGTTGTTTCCAACCTTTTCTTTTGGCATTCCTTTCTTCGCAGCTTTCTACATCTACTTCATGACATTGTTGCGACTCCTTCCAATTTCCTTGTATAATGCCAATGCCATTTGGATGTGGGAATTTAATACATTGATGATATGTTGACGCAACTCCCAAGATTTCATGAAGCCATGGTCTCCCAATCAGCGCATTGTATGGAGATTACATTGAATAAAATATCGCTTGATAATCCTTGTAGAGGTATCCTCATATGAACCTCCTTTGGTTTGTTTGCAACATTAAAGCCATATATTTTGTATGTAGAGGGGATCAAATCCTCATCTTTTCCTCCCATCGTCTTGTAAGTATGGTAGAAGAGAATATTCACCGAACTTCCTGTGTGTCGATTAAGATTCTGATCGCCCTGCCAGCTTCGCTCGCTCATCTTCTCCATCAACTCGGTTTCGGTTAATTCTAGTTTCACCACCAACGGGCTATCATGTGTTTCTCTTCCTTTTGGCACTTCATCAGAGAAAGAAATCACCGCCACTTTTCTAATCGCGTTTCTCGCTGTGCTCATTATTTCTTTATCATCAACATCTCGCAAAGACTCTATCGAGCACATTGTCATGAAAATCTTCGATTGTGCGATAAGAGTGGACGATAGAGTTGCAATTCAAATTTTTGGCTTTCGCTCCGATTTCTATCACAAATGTTTCCTTTCCTTTCGCCGACACTCTGCCTCGCACTTCGGTGGTGGTAATGTCCTGGGCCTTTTTCTTCTCCTTTTAGAAAGTGATTCAGCTTCCCGATCAATCATCCCGAGAATAACTCTTTATGTTTCTACAATCATTTGTTTGATGCCCATGGAAGCGATGGTAAGAACAAAACTCATGACTTTCTATCGCCCGCAAGTGGTTCCATTCCAACATTCCAAGGTGCCGGTACATTTTCCATCACAAGTATAGCTTCCTGCATCTTTTCAACGCTAGCATTCAAGTGGGAGGCATCTTAATTTGTTCCCATACTGCTTCTATGACTTCTCTCGCCTCCACGGTTATTTTGCCTTCATCCACCATAAGTTTCTTGCACGTGATCTAGCCTCTCAATCTTATTATTGTCAAGCATTTGTAGTAATTCCTTTTCACGTTCAAACTCTTCTTGATCATGGCTTCCCATGGCTACTATCTTCTCGCTTGTCCTTCATCGCCTCTCCTGCTCGCCGTCCTTGCGAAGTGCTCGCCATCAGATTGATGAACCGAGGTAACAAGCTTCTTCAGCATTCGAGTTTGTGTTCGCGATCGGATAAGAATTCATTTCATTCTGCCTTTTTCTAAGGCGATATATTCTTCCCGTAATTCTATTCGCCATCCTCTAAAAATTTGAATGTATAACTCCTCAAATGAGAGGATGAGATATTCACGCCATCTCGCTACACATGGTTCTCCATCTTATTGTCAACCGCCTTAAGCTTTCTCCAACTCTTTGTTTCAATTACATCTTAATTTTAATCTCTTCCAGATGGTTAAACGAAGATCGGGCAAACCTTCAAACCACTTTAACGCTTCTCCTGCTTGGACGCTTCACATAATATAGCATCATGACTCTCCAACATACATCTCATAAGCTTTTAATGTGTTGTATCTTCAAAAAACTAATGTAGTAAATTGCATTTAGAGGTATTCTCCCATCCATTTTAACGTGAAGGGATTCTTTCGCAGCTTCGCGATGGCTTCGTCCAACCGAGAACATTTCCATTGGGCTTCTTTAAGATTTGTTCATTTGCCTCGTAATTTGATTCTACCGGGTCTTTTTAGCTCTCCTTTCTCCTTCTTCGCTCGTGTCTCAAACACAATTCGCACACCATTATAACACTCATCAATTTCATTAATATTTCTATTGGCACGATCTTCTATCATGGTTATTCCTCGGATTGCCTCCTCCATCTCTTGATTTTCCATTTCTTCTCTTCTTTTTTCAAGCCGCGCTTGTTCAATGTAAATGTCATCCTCGATCTCTTCGGTTTATCAAGATTATTCTCCACAATTCAATTTGGACAACCTATCATTTTGAAGATTTTCGGGGCCGAGGAATATAACGATTATTTCTTCTCTTCTCTCGCCATGCTCTATATTCGGATTTTGTGTTTCTCCATTGGTAAAACTCTCCTTCTTTCTTCTCTATTCGATCTTGAACTTGATCTCACGCTACTTCTAGATCTCCTATTTTGCAACCTCATATTTTCCATCCTCAATTCATGATGTCAAGTTTGCTCGCCCTCCGCCAGCCTCTCCTCATGTATTGTTTGTCTCAATCTTTCTAAATCGATTCATTTCTCCATTCATTCTTGCTCTCCTCCTTGTCCATTGCCAATCATCTCCAAGTATGACTTACTCTATCATAATGCCCAACATTTTGATCTTCCAATTTCTCCTATTCATCTTGATGATTCTCCCTGTTTCATTCCTCCTTTCTCCGATCTCATTCTACAACCGTTGATTGCCCTTGTACATTTTTCTTCTAGCCATTTTTTCTTTTTCAATGAATTCTTGAGGATCTTCTCCAAATCTTTTTTTTCGTTAATTCAAATTCCTTCCAATTTCAAACCCATCAGATTTCCCACACTACACCCCATACTCGATTTTGCCTAATTAATCCATTAGAAGATGAAAGATCAAGAACATTTATTGATTGAATTCGGAAAATAGAATTACACTTAGAAATTAAAAGACTCTTAAACTTTCTCTCTCCTAATGACTTACCTAATCATTCTAAAAGATCTCTCTCTTTACCATTACCCTTTATATAGGGTTAATACATAGTGGATGGCTCTTGTTCTAATGTACAACTATTCAATTTCTTCTTATCTCGAGGTTTCATGTCTTTCACCTATTTTTGTGTATCGTTATTTCCCATCACGCCAGCCCATGATCCCCGCGAGCCCTATGCATTGCGCTTTGATTCATCCTTTTGTTCTCCCTTTCTCGATTCTCATGGTCGTTTTCCTTTCAGATTGAAAAATGAGTGAAAGAAGAGAAGGAAAAGAAAACCTCCTCTCGATTTAGGGTATAAGAAGATTAGGTTGGATATTCACCACCCGGTCACCTTGATAAGGGATACCCAGCTGGCAGCCCCTTAACCTTGGCTGGTCTGTATTTAGTACTCCTACAAGAGTTACCCCTTAACCTGGACTGGGCTCCAAATAGTGTTCGCCCCTAAAATGACAATTCTTCCCTTTTTGCTCAATTTGGATCATTTATTCTTCTTTTCCTCCGTGCGACTCCAAAGTAGCTACAAAACTCAAAACAGGCGTAAAATACATAATTTACAAGAAAAATAGCAAATAAAGCATAAACAATAGATAGTAAATAGGATGTATTCTACACCCTATCAACCGATACTATGTTATTCCCATTCGGTGAGATGGCGATAACTCCCGACGATGCTCAACAAATTCTAGGCCTCGAGGTTGATGGAAAAGCAGTCACTGAGGGATTCGATAATGCCATTTCTTTCGGGAAGATTTACGAATTGAGCAAGAAATTGTTCGGTTGGAGTCAGGTTCAGACGGATGATGTTCTTGACAAGAAGGATGGTCGACTAACCAAGAAGTTTAATGTGAAGAAGTTGAGGGACGGATTATGGAAGACTCAGGAAATCCTTGATAGGGAAGGAATGGTGCACCCGATGCGAATCAATGCTACCGCGGCCGCTTATTTGCTATACACCCGGGCGAGATGTATCTTCCCCGACAGTTCCGGAAACCAAGTCGAGGCCAGTTACTTGCAACTATTGGATCCCTTACATGAGATGCGTGGGTATTCATGGGGTACTGCGGTGGTCGCCTTCTTGAACAATGAGTTGACAAAATCTTCTAGGACGCTCACTAAGCAAGTTAACGGAAACACATGTCTCTTCTAGGTAATTTTATTGTCTAAAACATTTATATTCGCAAAATTCTCGTAAGATAAGGTTCTTACTAAAGAATGGTTTTCTTTTTGCATAGGTTTGGATATATGAACGCTTCCCTTCTTTGTTCAAAGACAACTCTTACGTCAAAGTGGATAACAGTGTTCCGGTTCATTTGCCAAGAGCGCAAAGGTACAGTTTTAAGGGTACTCAGGATAAGGAAATGCCGCAAAATCTTATGAAACTCCGAGCCGCCATCGACAATATGACTGCGGAAGAGGTGATATTTGATCCGTATCGAGAGGATAGAAATCATGGTTTAATCCCAAGGAGAAATGAAGTTGTTGCATTATACTATGGACCCTTGATGACTGTGTTTGAAGGATTTTCAATGTACGATCCACATCGGGTAATGCGACAATTGGGTTACGTACAAGAAGAACCTCATTTCGATGCAGCAAATCCGGCCTTTACTGTGGATATGAGTGATTGCAGTGGTCGTGGTGGTGAAGGTAGTGTTCCAAAACGGGGCCGTGGTCGCCGTGGTTGTGGCCAATGAATGCTTTCCTAGTTCATTTCTTTATGTTGTGGTGGACAAATGTTTAAGTTAATGGTGTGGACAAATGTTTTTTTACGGTTTATGGGACATGTTTCGTATTTTGGACAAAAAATGTTGGATTTCTAGTTGTTGAATGAATGGTTTGTTTAGCTATATAAAGTGTCGTATTACCTTGCCGGCATGCTTTTTTAAGCTACCATGTCGGCTGTCCCCGAAAAACAAGGTTGTGAAATGTCGGCCCTGTCAACCAAAAATTGTGTAGTTACCAGGGCCGGCAAGGTTGTGAAATGTAAGACTGCCGGCCCTGTTAAAAAAAGTTGTTTAGTTACCAGGGCCGGCAAGGTAATACGATTCCTTCTAAGCCGGCGTTTTTGTAGCCGGAAGGGTACGAAAATAGAGACCCTGCCGGCCATATCTTGAAAAAAAAACCAATCTTCTGATGCCTAAAATCATGAAGGTCGGGAGGGAAACAAAACAAGAAAATGCCGGCGGTATTTTGGCCGGCATGCTAATGAACCCATACATTTCCGGCCGTGTTGAGACCCCGGCATTTTAGCAAATTTACGACCCCGCCGGCGGGTTCAAAATTCAAATTTTTGCAAGTACAATTGCATTGATTCACTTGTACTTGGACAATATAACGGCCAAATTTGGGCACCATCCTATAAATGCACTACTTATCTCCACAAAACAACACACAACTATTTGCATATACTCTCCAAAGCTCATACCATCACACACTCCATCTAACTCACCCAATAGCTCTCTACACACAAGAAATGGCTTCATTTGATTCTAATGAAGATTTGGAAATCACCAAAGCTTGGTATGCGGAGACTAGAGTTCGAAGGCAGTCCTCCGTAAGGGTGGATTCCACAACCTTTTGGGCTAGGGTTCACAACACTTTTAGTCAAGAGTGTGGGAATCCTAACTCAAGAAGTGTTCAACAAGTGCACGATAGGCACATAGTCATTGAAAGTGCGATACTTGCTTATTTAGCTATCCAAAAACCAATTTTCAACGCTCCCCACTTTAACTTGTCAATTGAACAATTTGTAAATATTTTTGTGGTTTATTTTACGTGATCCATGTTGTTTGATCTTCCAAATTAAACCGCACTAACAAAGTAAGTTTGTGTTATGTTTTTCTAGCATGAAGTCGCCAAAGCGCGCTACTTGGAGGAAAAGGGGGAAGCATTCGCATTCGATGCAAGCTATCAATTCATGGAATCCAAAATCCTGGAGTATGCCCCTGAGATGATGGAGGGTGTATCGTCTTCGGAGGAGGAAGATTGATGGCTTTAGAAGTTTTTGTATAGGTTTTGTGGGTAGACCTCTATGTAAACCCTCGCGAGACTATAACTCGTCCAATAGGGTCGCCTAGGGGTTCAAAGGCTTGATGCACATGCTAAGTGCATTCGTTTTTCCGTCGACAAGGATTAGGTTTTATGTTTCAATCAATGTAGTAACCAAAATTGAATGAATAAAGTAAATTACATCTTCCATATTATGTCAGCCGGCAATGTTGTATTTTTTTTTGCATGCCGAGATTAATATAGCCGGAAGGGTAGGAAATATGTACATGCCGACCGCAAGATTGCTGCCCAAGATAGTCGGCGTGTTCTTCATCCGAGGACCATTCCGGTGGATATCTGGTCGGCAACTTATTCAAAGTTGAACCTTCCGGCGGAAGAGCGATTGGCAGATTATTCAAAGTTGACCATTCCGGCGGATGTTTGGTCGGAAGCTTATTCAAACCACGACCTTGCCGGCTTTATGCATTTTCAAAACCAAAATTTTTGGATCGAAATCGAACTCATAAGACGGATCAAAAGGTTAATCTACTGAATTCATAATTTGAAAATTTTAATCTAAACTCAATTAATTAACCTAATCATAATTTTAGTGTTAATTAACCAAGGGCATATTAGCCATTTAGAAAAAAAAAGGTTAAGGGGTGGCTTGGTTTTACTTCATAATGACCGGATTTTGTCTTATTGGGTATACCCCAATTAGTTTGAGTATACCCCAATCAAGCCAGGTAATATAAGAGTTCACCAACCAGAACAAAATTAAATCAACACGGTCTAAAAAATCATCTCCAAGATCATGGACAACGGACTAAAACTTCACCTGAATTTCTTCATTTTTCCTTATCAGGCAGCTTTCATTTCTGGAAGGCAAATAGATAATAACATCTTAATTTCCCATGATATTGCGCATGCGACGAAAAAACTAAAGAAAGGAAAATTAGGATATCAAGGTTTAAAGATTGACATGAACGAAAATTAGGATATCAAGGTTTAAAGATTGACATGAACGAAGCTTTTGATAGAGTTGAGCGGAACCATCTTAATAATATTTTCAAGAAGATGGGCTTCTCGGACCACTGATGTGACCTACTCTACCAGTGTATCAGCACCACAACAATCTCAGTCTCGCTGAAGGATCTCCGGAAAAAAAATTTCACCTATCTAGAGGAATTCTTCAAGGTGACCCTTTTCCCCCTTATTTCTTCATTATCTGCATGGAAGTCCTATCTCGCATGTTACTTCATGTTGAATCAAAAAAACAAATCACAGGGATAAAGATTGCTAGAACAAGTCCCCCTATCCCCCACCTCATGTTTGCTGATGACATCCTCATTTTTACGAAGGCCTATATGAGGGAATCTAGACACTTAATGCAAATTTACGGACTTTGGAGATTTCTCGGGGCAATTAGTTAATCTGGAATGTTTCGTACTCCTAACCTCGCTCCTAGATTGGCTCGTGCCTTAACCAGAACCTCAAGGATGAAGAAAATAAATTTAAAAGAAACTTATCTAGGAACTTCGTTATTCTTTCGGCATCTGAGCTTCTCCAACCTAATAGCTAAATTCAAAGTCTGTCTCAAGGAATGGAAGGGAATCATTCTGAACCAATTTGGGAAATATGTGCTGGTCAAATCAACCCTGGATGTAATCCCCCTCTACCAGATAAGGCTGCACAACTGTCGGTCGGTTCGGTTTTCAGGAAAAACCGTCGATCGAACCGTACATATTACGGTTTTTAATTTTAAAACCGTAACCGAATTGTGTTGACAAGGTTCGGTTTTGAAACAGATCCGAGCTGGCTCGGATTTTTTTTTAACGGTTAAACGGTTTTCACTGGTTCCACTTAAATAAAAATAATCAAACTAAACACCTTCCATTCCTCTTCTATTAGAAAAAAATAAATCAATGTTGTAACTCTAGTTGATGGTTCATTCTAAGCCCTAATAGTTTAATAATCTTAGGGATTTGACCATTAGTTCCAATTTCATCAATTAATGGACTATTAATAGATATAATTAAACTACACAGCTTGAATCAAACATATTGAAGTTGGACAGGGGAAGTTTATAATCCCTTGTTGGCATGCCTTGAACATGGTCAATTTCAATATCCACATCTAACAAAGATTGAACAGAAGAACACTATCATGTAAAATAAAATATAGTTAAACAAGAACATCAAAATACAACAACATCATTAACACAAAAATTACAAAAACACAAATTGAACCTTCAAAAATTCGTAGTCATATATAACATGAGTAAAACCCATGTTAAATAAAGTCGAATCTAACCATTTAAAATTAGTAATTAAAAAAAAAACTATTTTAAGAACCCTAAAATTAAAAAACACAATAATCTTCAATCTTTCAATCAGAAGGTGGTGTTGCTGGGTGATGTAGCAGGTGGTGGTGTTATTAATGGTGATCTATAAGTTGCTGGTGATGTTGATGTTTGTTGAAAAAAAGAAACGGGAATTGTAGTTGCAGGAAATCCTACACTACACCCCTCACTAGAATATACACAATTAAGTCATTTTAAGATGAATGATTATGATTCTTATTGATTGAATACTTGAATCTTTACAATATGAAATAGAAATGAGTTATAGAATTACAATCACTCTAAAACTTTCTCTCTCCTAATGACTTGCTTAACAATTCAAAAAGAACCCCCCTACCCCTACAACAGACTTACTCAACCCTTTATATAGGGTAGTACACAGTGGATGAATGACTAAAAGTCTGTCCTTTATTTTCGGGAATGGCTTACGAAATATCGCAAGTGTACAAGTATACAATCTCGCGACACTCTTAAACTTCGCCATATTTTCATATCTTCCTCGTGTTAAGGTTGTCGTCATTCATTGCGTCATTTATTTTACTTCCTGCGACTCCCTCGCAATGTCGTCATTTATTAATCTCGCGAAGTATTGATGTCGCGATATTCTGATCCTACATCTTGCCTCTTCTCATGTCTTCTCTGCGAAGAAGAGAATGTCATGAGAACCAATATTTTGAAATGCCGCAACTACTCATCTTTATCTGTTTCACTCCCGTACTTTTACACGTAATTTATTACAAATGTTTCTTCTTCCACTCTTTTCTTGACACGTCTCTTTCAACCATTTATTCTTGACCATTCATGTCCCATTTCGCATTAAATGCATTTGTTTTCTCGAGGATTCTCCTCTCTATATATAGTTTTCTCACCCTTCTCTTCTTCTCTTTTATTTTCCCTTTGCAACTTTTCTTCAACTCTCTTCCTCCGCAATCTGCGCTTCTGCTACTGTAAGTCTTCCCTTCTTTCTTTCTCTTGATCTTCAATTCTCTAATCATTCCCATACTCTAAAAATGGCTTCACTTGGTCGTATATATAAACCCCTTTTTAATGAAGCTCAAAAGAATTTACAAGATAAGGGCTTCATCCTATCAACCATTCCTGATCAAGAATCTTCACCTATACTTTCTGCAAAGTTGTTTTCTGATCATCAGTGTGATGATCAGAAAATCATAATCTCGCTAGGTCAAATCCTCGCAGGCCTTCCCATTCCTCTCTACAATCCCGAGATGCCTTTATTCTATGAAATTCTTGCTGACTTATCATTTTCGCAGACATTTATAATCTTTCTGACGAAGCCATCCTTCTCCATTCATTCCCTGAACCTATGGATGATGATGCTCTTCTTGCTCATCTCAATGAATCTTTGAGTAGTTCTTCAAACAAGATTAATTCTCTCTCATTAAATGAACTTCGAACCAAATTTCATCTTTTAGAAATTGAACATAGATCTAGTTTAGGTTTAGCCAACCGATTTAAACGTTTTTATCTTAGCTCTCAGGAAAATAATAACATTCTAAGGAAGAAAATTAGCAGCCTTATAGATGATAAGGATCGCATTGCTAATCAAGGGGCTCAAGCATTAGCGAAATTCCAATAAACTCTTCTTGAAGTCCAAATTGAACGAGATGAATCCCTTCGCCAAAATGCCATACTTAATGAGCGAGAAAATCAAATTCGTTCACTTCTTGTCATAAATAATGATGATGAATTCGCTTGGGCTGCGAAGGTTCTAGATAACGCCAGAAATAACTTAGGTGTTAGCGTCAGTCTTCATCTTGAGCATACTTGCCTTGGTTAAAGATATGATTTCGACGAGAGAAGGTTGTTTCTTGTTCTTCATTATTTCTCCGCCTCTTTTTTATGAAACTATTATTAAGTTTGCTAACTCATTGTCATTTGTTCGCAGAATCCGAGAAGAGGTTTCAAACTAGAATCAAGGAACTTGAATCGAGAAAGCACAACTTGCAAAAGACTTCTCTCTTCGTAATGACAAATATTCTAAGTGAAGAAGCAACTACAAACTACGTGGCGAATTTCAATAATGATGCTGTTCGTTTTCGCAATCAAACTATTGAAACTGTTTGCAATGACCACAGCATTCCTCTTTCTTCATATCCTTGTCTTCTCGATGAAATTCCTGAAAATATGCCTTGCTCAGATGTCTCTGATAGTGATGTAAGCGAAGAAGAGGAATCTGATAAAGAATCTGATGAAGAAGAATAAGTTGCTAGATTGTTCCATTTTCCCTTCTCTTCTTGTGATACTTGTACATTTATCCTTCTAACCTTCCATTTTGTAATCTCTTACTGTAAATCTATCATATGAAAATAAATAACAAGTTTTTATTCTAATCATTCCCATACTTGCCTCTATTATTTATTTTCACATGAGAGAAATTAAGTCTATAATATTTAAGTAATAATACTTCTTAATTTCGCAAATCGCTCATTGCTTTGATTCTCCACAAATGAAGAAATATAGTCGTATTCGCAAGCTTGTTTGCTTACTCAATTTCTTGTGTTATCTTATCATCGTTTATGTTGAAATTCATCATTGCGACAAAATCGCAGGACGTCGTTACACTTTCATGTAATGACCCATTGATCTTGTCTTATCATTGTTTTCGTGTGGTCTTATTTTGCCTTCCTAGTTAAAGGTCTTATTTTGCCACCCCTCATTTTGCATCAATATGACAGGTCTAAATATTCTGGCGAACATAAAGTCCCATGACATTGACGTCGTGCGACAAAATCGCAGGACGTCGTTACACTTTCATGTAACAACCCATTGATCTTGTCTTATCAGTTTCTTAGTATTTTTGTCTCTGCAGGATGTTTATGTTGCGACAATATGACAGGCCTAAAAATTCTTGCGAACTTAAAGCCCCATGACATTGCCATCTTTTGACACTTATCATCTCCCTAATGGAGGGTGCCGCCCTTATCATCTCCCTGATTGCCCCTTCAAGGAGGCGTACATCGGCCATACAAGACTAGCTCCTCCCATCCGGCCTTAACAACAACCAGTTGTTTTCGTGACCTCTTATCCCTTATACCTATATGGCTTATGGTTACGAGACTGCACCCTAAGTGGAGTTTTCTTCGGGCCGAAAGCATGTGCCAAGACTTGCCAAGAATGGCCGAGACACTTCAAATGTCTCGGCCATTCTTGGCTCAACCGTGTACCTCGGCGCCTTGAGCATACACTGACTCCTTGGAAGAGACCCTCGGGCATCCAACCAGGGTATAACCTTATATATATAGTTGGAAATCCAAGGTATCTCTCCCGGATAGGCTTTCATGGGCCCCAAATTTTCATGACTCAGGTTCTAGGGGCGGTGTAACCTTTTCCCTGAGCCATGTCAAGAGATACCCCCTTATATGACGCACTTTAGGTCTTACATTTGCCTCTTGCGAAATATCATTCGCGAACTAGGGTGTACGCCATAAAGGTTCGTCCCATTCACTCACTCTTTTATTTTTGTTAATTCATTCAATCATTCATTTTTGGTTTTCTCTTGTTATTTTGTTTGCGAAGCTATCGCACAATCTTGATTTGTTTATTATAATCTCATTTCAATTCTTCAATCAAATTTTCATACATTCTTGATGGCGAGATTCTCGCGCATTTCTTCTTCAATTATTATTTCTTCCTACTACTCTTGATATGCCTTTATCATTAATTTTGATAATAATGATTATTCATTTCTTACACCTTTTGCTCCTGTTGCTCTCTGCCTCTGCACCATTCAAACCTCTTAATGGTTTCTTTCCATCATAATTTTCAACTGTTTTCATGCACTTGCTTTGCAATGTATCTTCACCTCTTGTATTTATGGTATCCACCATCAACCTTTCTCTTCTTTGTTCATCTTTTATATTTTGCTTCCAGCCCTTCCTTTTTGCAACTCTTTCCTCACAACTCTCCATATCAATCTCATAGCATTTTTGTCCTTCCATCCAGTCTCTCTTTATAACTCCAACACCGCTAGGATGAGGAAACTTTATACACTGATGATAAGTCGACGCTACACCCAGAATTACATGCAACCATGGCCGTCCGATCAATGCATTATAAGGGGATTCCACATCGACTACACAGAACAAAACTTCAGTTGATAATCCTTGCAAGGGTATTCTCATATGAACTATCTTGTATCTTTATAAACTCCTTGATAAATGCATTTAGTTTCGACTATATGATTGCATCTAAAAAAGTTGATATGTGATTTCTTTTGGTCATGAAGTATCTCTATGGAAATTTCATTAGGATCCCACTAGTTTTCGTACCTTTGCCAATTTTATTGACAAAAGGGGGGAGAATTAATGTGTAGTTCACACTACAAATACATATGGTTTTCGGATCATTTATGTAAGGGGGGGGTGGTTTTCATGTGAGATGAAGTATTGACTAGGGGGGTGATACATATGACCATATTATTGTTGTCGAAGTTGTGATACAATTGAACTTTGATGTTGTGTAATAATACTATGACACTATATAACAATGATTGAGAGCTATTGTTTTCTCATTGTTATCGCTACGGAACTTCAACAACGATGCTGCTGAATTGAATAACTTTAGAATCATTGGAGTACTTGGAAGTGACGAAGATTTTGAGTAATGTTGAAGAACCAAGGAGATCAAGCATTTGGATGAGAAGCTACAAAGTTTATTTATTTTGTATTCCATATGTATTGATAGTTTTGTCACTAAAATTGGCAAAGGGGGAGATTGTTAGAGCACTGCTCGGTCGAACTCGCAAGCGTTGCTATCTCAAGCTTGTTTGTCAAGTTTAGTTTCCAAAACTATAAGTCTTGATTTCTAGTCTACTTATAGCTAAGTCTCGGATTAGGATAGTAAATGTAGTTGTGCTCTAGACTCCACGGCGTTCATCATATGAAGATAAAGAACTACTCAAGGAACTTGTGGAAATTCATCGACAAAAGGTATGTGGAGACTTGAACTTATCTATCACTCAAAAGTCTATCTATTCTATCTCCTATTTTGAGACAAAAGTCGTATTGCTATATAGACTTCGATTATACACATTTGCAATTTCGAGCCGAGTTTATCTCGCTTATCTATTTCTCGAAATATGTGTTGGTAAGCTTTCGCTTTGGCCAAGTTCATATTTACTCGTGACGAAAGTCATGTCTTGAAAATCGCTTTGATGAAAAATAGTTTGTGAATAACAACTATATAACGTCCTCTAAGAAAGTTTCAATGATTGAAATGAGAGTTTAGAACATGTAACCATCTTTGGATATAAACATAGTGTGTTCTCACATTTGTGTAAAAGTCCAAAACAGGGAACCCAAAGTATGCGTACCCGTACGCGTACTGGAGGTTGTTGGAAATCCGGGTGAGTATGCTTACCCGTACGCATACTGGCGGAAAGTTCACGTCCGTGAATTTCTGCTGGAGTTTGAAAGTGAAAAACAAACTCAATCTGGTTACTTAAGTATGCATACCCGTTTGCATACTTAGGTAGGTTACTTTCTAAAATCGGTTTGTTCATGAACTTAAACATTTATATAATAAGGAATGCAATCATTGCAAACCGTGGCTAGGTTCATGAATCGATTCGAGTGAATCAAAACCAATTTTGCTTCGATTGTGTCTTGTATACTTCTATGAGATCTAATCAATTGAACAACTCTCAAACTAGTTCATTTGAGTCATTTGAACTAGTTATGGTGAAGATGAACAAGGTTGATATGAAAGTGCTCATATGGCTAACCATTGGTTAACTATTGTTGAACCAACTAAGTGTACATGTTTAGGTATGGTTACTCAAACCTAAATGAAGGTGCATTTCATTTGTGTATAACAATCTAAGTTCGATCTAACGGTTGAAAGATATTAGCTTGAATCTAATCAGGTTTTCATCTAACGGTGAATATTGAATGCCTTGTTACCAAGGTAAATTAGATTGCAAAACCTGATTTGAAGACTATATAAAGGAGAACTCTAGCAACTGGGAAACCTAATCCCCACACCTCATGTGTGATCCTAGTTGTATAATCTAGAGTCGATTCTCCTTTAACCTTAGGTTTTTTTACAAAACCATGTAGGTTAACGAATTCATTGGGATTGTGAAGCCAGACCCAACTATTTTCTATGTAGTTGCATGATCTGATCTTGTTGTTTCTATCGTGTTTGAGTACAATCATAAGATTTGCTTGAGATTAATTTCTCCGATAGGAAAGATAGAAAAGTAGTCACAAACACCTTTGTCTCATCGTTTTTGATTCCATAATATCTTGTTTCGTTAATCGATTAGGATTATTGTGAGGTGATTGATATTTCTAGGTTGTTCTTCGGGAATATAAATCCGGTATATCAATTGGTGCATGTTCACCTTGATTTATTAAAAGACGGAACAAAACTCGTAGGTATTTCTGTGGGAGACAGATTTATCTATTCCTATAGACTTTTCTGTGGGAGACAGATTTGTTTATCAAGTCTTTGACTTTGGGTTGTAGCAACTCTTAGTTGTGGGTGAGATCAGCTAAGGGAATCAAGTGCGTAGTATCCTGCTGGGATCAGAGACGTAAGAAACGCAACTGTACCTTGAATCAGTGTGAGATTGATTAGGGTTTAACTGCAGTCCAGACCGAAGTTAGTTTGTAGTAGTCTAGTTTCTATAGCGGCTTAATACAGTGTGGTGTTCAATATGGACTAGGTCCCGGGGTTTTTCTGCATTTGCGGTTTCCTCGTTAACAAATTTTCTGGTGTCTGTGTTATTTCTTTTCCGCATTATATTTTGTGATATAATTGAAATATCACAGGTTGTGCGTTGAATCCATCAATTGGTAAATCCAACCTTTGGTTGTTGATTGAAATTGATTGATCCTTGAACATTGGTCTTTGATACCGTTCAAGTTATCTCTCTTATATTCAACCGGGCTCGCAAATTATTATTTGTTTGATTGCGGATTGAATTAAGAGATTGAGATATAACTCTTTGATATACTTTTCTTAACATTGAGCCTAACTGTCTAGTTGATTATCTTGTAAGTATATTGGAGTTAGTCCATATAGATTGCTAAGCGAAATATTGGGTGAGGTTGTTAGACCCCCGCTTTTTCACCATCATATGGTGATTACTTAGGATCGGTTACACCAATTAATAAAAACCAGTCATACCAATCATAAGTCAGGCATTGTTCTTAATTATACCAAGATACATAACATAAGTTAAGATCGGTTATACCATCTCACACATATTGGTCATCCAAAGATTTGCAATGAATAGCCGGACAAATAATCCTCATGATTTCCCTTTCGATTCATAAAACAAGTTCATGAATGTACTTCCTTTAAGCAAATGTAAAACATTGTTTCCTAGGTTGAAATCTTCACCATAACCCATTCACATGATTATAACAATATATTCAAGATTATGTCGATGTCATATCTACGAAGTTCAAAAGATAAGCGTTATACTGCGTAGTATAGTTCCCTAATACTATGATCGTACAATTATGATCATGTCACATAACTAGAGTATTATACAATATGTACAATGTATACAGCTTCGCAGTTATGTTTTCAAGATAGCACGACTTTAAAGATACGTTAGGAATAAAACAGTTCAAGTCAATATTACTAACCTCAAGTGGAAGGATGATTTCGTCGTTGTAGTTCGCTACATCTTCACATTCTTCAGGTCTTCGGAGTAATACTTGTATGTCTCAACATTCCTAGAATTTCTAGTCTAATCTAAACGAAGTTGACTCTAGTATTTAATCAAGCGACTCTAGATGATTTTTGATACTAAAATATGACAACCAAACTTGACATACCAACGCTTGGTGAGTTCAACCGAGCTATGCTCTAACACATTATCTACCAATTGTAGCCCCAGATCTAATTTTTCAAAACTAATGGAATTTTGAATTTCCCTATTTTCACAATCGGTAGTTTCGTGATATTCACTATGTACCATTATGATAGTAGCCGCAAATATAAATTTTTCAAAAACTAATACAAATTTGAATTTCTTTAACTTCACAATCGGTAGACACGGGTAGATTTTATCTACCGATTATGCTTAATATTTAGTACAGAAAGATTAAATTTTTTGACGGAAAAATAATCGGTAGATAACAATCTA
Organism: Papaver armeniacum; assembly: GCA_023531295.1. Lineage (NCBI taxonomy): Eukaryota > Viridiplantae > Streptophyta > Magnoliopsida > Ranunculales > Papaveraceae > Papaver > Papaver armeniacum. The sequence goes on from JAJJWW010010848.1 coordinate 53,438, forward strand.
TTTTATCTTCCGATTACGGTTGATGTTCTTTATTTATTAAGAACATCAATCATAATAGGTGGATAAAATCAACTTTGTACAGACCGTTTATGGTTATGCAACTGTAAATTCTAGAAAATTTTCCGATCAATGTTTTGATTTCAAGCAATCAAAATCCAAATTTCGGATCACAACTACCATCATTATTCATTTTGTTTGTTCAACTCAATTTATTTATTTTTTATTTTGTGATGTTTTGAGTATCAACTTTAAGTTTAATGAATTTTGGGTTTTAATTTTAAACAATTAGTCTTAAAAAAAATTGATCGACGATCTTTGGTTTCAATCAAAATTAAAACGATGAAAAAAATTCAATCAGTAGAATAAAGAACGAAAAGAGGGAATATTATGATTATGAAAATAAAGGATATATGTTTAGATTTAGTATAAAGGTGAAGGATAGAATAGACAATTTCTATTTTTAAGACACCCCATAACCACCTTCACTGGATGGGCATAAGATTAGTTACCCCAGAAATCTTTTTAGTCGCCCCTAAAAACTTCAGGATATTAAAGAGAAGCAAGAATTGCTTGTCCTTACTTGAGTAGAAAATCGTTAAATTTTTGTTTTACTTTTCAAAGATTTAGTTTTATTCCAACACTTAAACCCGAAAATTAATCATTTTTATTTGGTTATTAAGGAGAACATATTATGAAATATTTTTCTTCTCTGTTGTTCTGCGACAAGTTAAGTTTTCTGAGGATTCTTAAGTTTCTCCTCTACTGGAATACATGTAGTATATGGTATCTTAGTCTGAGTCAGAAAGATATATCGAGTTAAATATAATTAGCGAGTCGATCATAATTTTTTCTCTTCTCCAATCACATTGTTTCTCCCTTTAACAAAAATAAAAAATACTCCCTTAAAATATTATTTGTCTCCCTTTAACAAAAATAAGAAAAATACTCTCTTGAAATCTTATAATTCTTGTTTGAATACTCATATTAATTAACATATGTATTTCGTTTCCTTGATCCCATTAGAGCAGTTCCTATGGACTCAACAAACTTAAAATTTGTTCATTTTGCTCCCACTATGGACTCAACAAACATGAAAAACGGATGGGCAAACCAACAAAATTGTTGGTTTGTTGAGTGAGACGGAAGAACAGACGCGCGCTTGATGGAACACCAGGCGTTTAAGCCAAACACGCTGGCATGTGTTCCAAAATCGCCAGCTTTTCCTTCACACGTCAGCGTCTGTGGTTAACCCTCCAGCGTGTGATCCAAAACCGCCAACGGCTAAATCTGGAAGGCTGAAAATTCTTGTGATCCAACGGCTAGAATTTTGAGTTCTATAAATACTCCTCATTTCAAATCCAAATTCACACATTCTCAATCTCTTCACTCTCAAATCATCTACAAAAATGTCTCCCAGAGTTCGTGGTGTTAGATTCACCCAACAAGAGGATTTATCTATTTGTAGAGCCTTTGTTTTTCACACACAAAATGTTGTCGATAGGAATGTAGCCGAATCGACGTTGTGTTTCTGGGAGAAGGTTTATACAATGTACGCCGCTGAAACGGGGAACATTTATGGGCGTGATTCTCACTGATTGTCGTATTGTTTTAGTTTAATTAGTCTTCATGTATCGGAATTCGTAGTTGTACTAGTGCACAATCACAGAAATAAACTCGACGGTGAAGCTATACATGAAATGGAACCCAGAACACTAGCGATGTGGGCGGTATCTCACGTCGGACGTCCTTTCGACTTCCAGGCTTGTTTCAGCATTCTTAGGGTGCTCAACGAATACGCTCCCTACATCGTCCTAGGAATTTCACCACCCGACGAGAATTGACGCCTATGTAGTAGTTGTTTTAATCTAATGTATTTTTTTTTATTCTCATGTATGATGTGGTTGTTTAATCCAATGCAGTATGTTTTTATTTATTGGGCCGACTGACCGAAAGGCCCGAAGGGCCTGAAGGGAGGGAGTCCCTTTTATGGCCACTTTTTTGTAAAATGAAACCTAACACAAATGTCCGATTTGATAAAAAGATTGGATTTGGTGAGGCTTTTTTTGGTGAAGCCTTTTCACATAATTCCCTATGTATCCTATTTTTCCTTATGTATCCTATTTTTTTAGGGGTATAATTGGCAATCAAACTAGAATATAACATATCTAAAAATCTGTGCCTTGGAATTTCACAAATTTTATCTCGTTGGAAAGCTTTTAAAGAGATCTACACAATGATTACAAACAACAATATCAAATTTAAAGTTTTTACGAAAAATTCGGAGGTGTTTATCCTTTTAGGCACAATTTTTGAAAATTGAATACATAGCCAATATGCAGGGTAGGAAATACCATATAGTCCTAGGAATAATATATTAGAGAGAGTCTAGTCTAGTTGACTCAATCATGTGTCTGTTTAATCCTTTTTGGGAAAATATATTATAGTTTGGTCCTAGTAATTATGGTTTGGTCCTAGGGTGACGTCATGCATGATGTAAATGTCATTGTGTGCTGGCAGAAATACCCTTTTTGGTCCAAATATATACAAAAATAAGTAGAGAAGAAATCTTTTTCAGATTTACATTCTCTCTCATATTTATTTTCAGATCTAATCTCTTTCTTTTTCTTTTTCTTCTTCTTCTTCTTCTTCTTCTTTTCTTCCTGCTAATAATGGCGTCTCCATTATTTTTTCTTCTTTTTCTTCCTGCTACTGTTGAATACGTTGTTGTTGCTCATGTTGTTGATGATGAAGATGAACTTAGGGTTTACGATGATGAAGATGAAATCATGTTATTGTTGTTGCTACGGTTATAGATGATGAAGACGATTTACGACGAAATCCGCCGCTGTTGTTGAAGATCTTGTGTAGGATGAACCGATTTTTTTGATGTTTGTTGCTCGTGTTCATTGGGAAGATCTTGATTATTTATGTTGAAGATCTTGATTTTGATGACGATCTTGATTTTTTTATGTTTGTTGCTCGTGTTGAAGACGATAAACATGATGAATACGATGTTGTTGCTGCTGTTTTGAAGACGATGATGTTTGTTGCTGCTGTTGAAGACGACGAAGATGATGAAGATGATGATGTTGCAGTTCATTCCAAGAATGAACTCTGGTTTATATAGGTTTTTATATGGAGTTCATTTTTGGAATGAACTCTGTTTTTTTAGGTTTTTATATGGAGTTCATTTCTGGAATGAACTCTGTTTTTTTAGGTTTTTATATGGAATGAACTCTGATATTTTTAGGTTTTTATATAAAGTTCATTTCTGGAATGAACTCTGTTTTTTTAGGTTTTTATATGGAGTTCATTTCTGGAATGAACTCTATTTTGTTAGGTTTTATATGGAGTTCATTTCTGGAATGAACTCTGGTTTTTTAGGTTTTTATATGGAGTTCATTTCTGGAATGAACTCTGTTTTTCTTTAGGTTTTTATATGGAGTTCATTTCTGGAATGAACTCTGGTTTTTTAGGTGATTTCTGAAAAAAATAAGTAGAAATTAACATGAGTTTATTTTGAAGAATGAACTACTACAAAAAGATAAGTAGAAATTAACGGGGAAGGGTACTTTTGTCCATTTAATATTTTTAAATAATTATGGACCAAACAGTAAAGGCGTTTTCCCAAAGGACTAAACAGACATGAGACCACCTAAAAAAGGACCAAACGATATTTTTCCCATATCCAAACCACCACAAAAGATGGATAACGCATTATGCAGCTATATTTTGCTTTATGCATCAACTAAATTTCTGTTGCAATTAATAAAACGATGTACTCCCTCCGTTTCAGGTAAATTGATACTTTCACTTTTTCAATTTGGCCTATTTGTCTTATGTTCGGTCGGCCCTCCCTACCGTGGCAGCGGTGTTCTAGTGATATTGATGGTGCAATGTCTAATCCAAGAAAATTTTAAATTAGTTATGATATTGATGGTGCAAATGTGAAGGCATCCACATGTTTGGTTTAGATAATCATAATAACACAAAATAAACTACAAACTAAATAATATAATACCATATTGAATTGATTTGTCCTTCAACTTTAATCAGCCCACTCCATCAAAAAACACCTAAGACATTTCCAGAAATGCCTTCCATATGTGTCTTCTTCAATAGAAGTGCACAAATGCATAAAAGTCTTGCAATCGAGATTTGAGCATCCACTGATTCTCTGTGGACAATGTTTGTATTCGTGATCTCCATCTCCACAATGCTTTCAGTGTAATAACTTCTTCTTCAATTTGGCTTTAAGTTTGAAGTTTTTTCAGAGTGTTGCAAATTTTTCTTTTTCTTCTTTAATCTTCATAGCATCATCTAGCATATGTGGTTCCTCTAGACAGTTGGGATCTTGACATTGCAAATGCCTGAGCTTTTCCGGTTGTTATTCAATCATCATTTTGATGATTGCATAAGACTGTGTTATCCATGAAACATAATGGACAAACCTCTTTTGCTTCGACACATAATATTTGTTTCTCTTTGCCTTTAGAAAGCATGGTGGATTGGCTTAAGAAAGAAATCTGTTGGTTTGGTTGAGAATGAAACCTAGTGCTGTATTTATAACAAAAAAAAGGCGTTGGTAATTCAAACGGGCAGTTGTAGTAAAGCCGCGCGGTTTTACTACAAACGCCAACAGTTACATTTCCAACGGCTCGGTTTTCATTCTCTCCCTATAAATTCCATTCTTCCCATCTCCAAATTCACATCTTCTTCTTCTAATTTCTTTCTAAAACTCTTAATCTCTCTCACTCTACAGAAATGTCTACTAGAAATCGTGGTCCCAAGTTTACTGAAGAAGAGGATATAAATATATGCAGAGCATATTTTTTTCATAGGGAAATCGTTGGTATGGGATTTCAAGACGGTTCTTTTTGGGAGAACGTTTTACAATGTTCGTTTCACTGAAGGGGAACCCGGGAAACCGAAATGCTCGTCGATTGCATGCTCGTTTTCAATATTTTAGGCTTGTAGTCCATCCATTTTTTGCTCTGGTTAGGGAAATTGATCGAGAAAAGTTCATTGGTGTAACTGAAGCTGAAGTGATCCAAACAACTCTTGATAATTGGGAGGAAGCTCATGGTAAACCTTTTCTTTACGAAACATGTTTCCACATTCTTAAAGATGGTCCATCTCAAGTACATTTGTACTACACTCGAATGCCTCTCCCGGTCTTTACAATGGAAGAAGATGTTACTCTTGTTCGAAGTTGGTTACATCGTATGATGAGACTAATGAACAGTGACTATTTCTAGGTAAGCGTATTGGACCATTTTGTAGCGTTGTGGAACGAAACCATAAGAAATAGTAAGATCCTAGAACTAAGAATTTCATTCATCACTAATGATGTCAAACATTATACATAAGTTTTGTAGATGGTTCACCGTAGCATATTTGGATTATCTAACGAAGAACTGGTGAGTATCTTACCTTTTTCCTCACTGATCAATTACATCATAATATCTTAACATGTTATTTATCCGTTTAACAGAAAACCATCGCTTAGGCAAAGTCTACTGAAGAAGCCGGAAGAAATTTTAAGCATTTTGAATGCCATAAACCCTATAGAGAGAATGTCGTTGGATTTGATGTAGTTTGATATTATTGTTGTGGTTTATTAAAATGTAGTCCGGTGTTATATGCAAGTTTAAAATGCAATAAATATCTCTTAATCTGAAGTGGAAATCTATTTTAAAATCTAATTATTTTCATTCATTGATATTAATGCTAATTATTTATAGGATATAAACTTAGACAATAATAAAAAGTACTAAACAACTTCAATAAAAATCAAGTACAAGCTTTGGCCTCATGTTTATCTTCATTTGATGTATCTTCCATTCAACGCACTCTTTGACAGTTTCGCCTTTGTTTTTGAATTTTTTGTTGTTAACTTTCAAAACTGGAGCTCTTCTCTGCCTTGTAGCAAAACATTTTCTTCGAGAAACTTCAAAAACTTTCACTTCCCTCTTACAATTTTCAATCTTTTTAAAACTTTCACACATCTTAGAAATAACAGCTTCAAGTTTTGCATCGCAAAAAAGTGTGATCGCCTTTTCAACCATTTTACCAACAATACAACTAAGAAAATTGAAACAGATTTAGAAGAGAAAATTCAAAAGTGAATTTTGGTATGAGTGAAATGTTTGAAGATGGTGGTAATTTAAGAGGTAAAAAAATGAACGTTTTTTAATTTTGAAAAAACTATCCGTTGGCGTTTTGGCTTCACACGACAGCGTTTGTAGAAAGCACGCCGCGTTTAACCTTCAAACGCCCGCGATTGTGGTTCGCAAGCCGAGTTTCATTTTCACACGCTGGCTGGTGTTGTTTGACCTAGCGCTTGTTGACCAACCGCCCACTTCTGTTCCTATAGTGGAGAAACCTGTTTGGCCATCCACCTGGTTCAACAAAAAAATGGGTTTGTACATTTCCATAGGAATTGCCCTTAGCGTGAAAACAAATTTTAATATTTTTCCAACCAATAATATTGCAGAAATTAACATGGAAGGTAGAGTTAGTTTGCCCCCCTTGTGACACAATCTCAACCCCCCATCCGCTTAGGCTCCCTTGGCTAGGTTACCCATGAGGCTCGCTGGTAGGTTAGCACAACAACCTGTTCAATTAATGTAGTAGTATGTTGTTGAAGCTTAGCTTGTTAGGCTTCCAACTAGTTAATGTAATACTCTTTATCCAATAATAATAAAATTAAAAAAAAATAAATATATAATCGATTAGATTGTAACAAATTTTCATTATAACGAAAATCAGGGGTATCTGCCTCTTTTCATTAAAAAAAAAAACTAAAAAAAAACAAATATTTGCCGATGCTTCCAAAAGAAAAAAGAAAAGAAAAATTAAATATTTGACGGGCCCTTCATTTGGTATAATTAGGACTGTCAACGGCTCTTAACGTAACAGATATTGCCTCAGTCGCTGCCGTTACCATTAAAATTAACAGATATCCGATATCCGCTAAGTTCCGACGGAAATCTGAAATTCAATTCCGATTACGTTACGTTGGACTTATCGGATATCGGATATTTTTCCGATAAAATCCTCTAAGTCACAGGACACACATACAGACACATAACACAAAACAAAACAAGTTTTAAATCCAAGAAAATCAGTTCTAAATCCATGCCACACAAAATAAAAAGATACATATGTTCCAAAAGGACCAAATTACATGTTCAGATGTTCTGGCAAAAGAAAAAACCATGTTCTATTGTTCTTGCAAAAGAAAAGACAAATAAACTCCATCTCCATGTGTTGCAGCCTGTAGTGCAAGTGTGCAACTGCCAACTGCTGAACTGCAAATGCATTCCTCCTTAGTCCTTAGTCCTCCCTCCCTGAATCCTTACTTCTTACCCCTCAGTCCTGATTCTCCTGAACTTCTGCATTTTCAAAAGGAAAATCAAAAGTGTTAGTTAAGCTGTCAATGTCAGTGCAATAAATATAAAAGCAAATGAAAGATTAAGCTGGAAAGTTACCAGTAAATACAACTATCATTGTCACTGAGACTGAGATCTGGCAGCCAATCTCCCAAACAAAGTAATGCTTCAATAATTTGTGGAGCTAATGAACTCCTGTGAGATGTGAGAACCCTACCACCAACACTAAACATTGATTTTGATGCTACACTTGTCACTGGAACAGCAGATACATCTCTTGCAATCCTTGAAAGAGTTGGGTACTTAGGAGCATGATTCTTCCACCAACTTAAGATATCAAACCTCATTTCTTCAGTGGATGTGCCTTTAGGAAGAACTGGTTTTGCTAAGTATGTCTCCAACTCTGACTTCTGAACCTCAAACACATTGTTTTCCATTATAAAATCATCATAACCAAATTCATTTGATGTTGTTGTAGCTGCAGAGATCTCCATTCCAACTGAATTCATTCCACTATCAAAATAATCTGGAACTGTAGTGCTGGTTTCATAAGCACAATAAAGAGCATTAAGTGAACTCTGAAATTTGTTATAGTGACTTTGATAGTTGTGCACACCATGTACTCTCTTCAAAACAAACTCCACACATCTAGCCTTATACCTAGGATCTAAAACAACTCCAATGGCCATCAAAGTTTTACTTTCTTTCCAGTAGCTATCAAATTTTGACCTCATATTCTTCCCCATGTCTCTGATATACTCATGCTCACTTAATTCCTAGGCCTTAATGCATTTATTAACTTCTTGAACCCCATTGTAATACAAATTTGTTGTGGGATACTTAATCCCAGCAAATTTGGTTGAAATCACATCAAATAATTCCAAACATTCACATATATGTACTCCTTGTTGCCACTGCTGAGGAGTTGGTAGTATCTTGAAGTCATTATCCAAATCAACTATCCTAACAAAAGCTTGTCTCAAAAAAATTGCATCTTTAAGCATCTTAAAGGTGGAGTTCCACCTGGTATCCACATCTAAACCAACAGACCGCATGAAGCTTAACTTGGGCAATAACACATTCAAATCTCTCTTTTCTAGCCTGACTTGACTTGACATATGTCACACACTCTCTAATTGCCTCTATAAATGGAAGTGCTACTTTCATTCCACACAACATAATCAAGTGCGATACATGATTACTACACCTCATTTGGAACAAATCCCCATTAAGAACTAGACAATCTTTGCTATCAAGCCATGACTTCAGATTTGCCATCATAACATTGTTGGAGCTAGCATTGTCAGCAGCTACAGCAAAAAGTTTATAATCTATGTTCCAATCTAGAGCTATTGATTTCACTACAGATGCTAGAACTTCTCCAGTATGTGGTGATGGCACTAAAGTGTATGCTAGTGTTTTCTTAATCAGTTTCCACTCATCATCTATGTAATGCATTGTCACACAACAATAACCATCCTTTGTATGCTTACATGTCCACATATCTGTTGTCAAACTAACTTTAGATGTAATTGTGTCAAATTGTTCTTGTAATTGGAGTTTGAACTCAGCTGTTAGTTTCGTAATATCATCCCTAACTGTATTCCTAGTGTAAAGCTTAGCAGCAGGATTCAGAGACTTAACAAACTCAACAAAATATAGATGCTCAACTATAGTGATTGAATAACCATGCTTAGCAATCATCTTGGCAACAAGTATCCTAGTAGCATCAACATCATACTTCCAATTAGCTAACTTAGTTTGTGCATTACCTCTTTTGATTGTAGTAATCTTTCTTTGTCCTTTCTTATTCTCAGGCTTTTGTTTGCAGGTTTTAGCATGGTAATGCAAGCTACTTGTTCTTGGGTGCAGTTCTCTTGATTCAACCGGGTGCAGGCATTCTCCTCTTACAATGTTTGCATTCATTCTCCTATAAGTATCCCAATCTCCTTACCTTTTACCATCTTCTTTCCAATTAACCTTTCAAAATCATTCCATGCATCAGACCTTACTGCACGTAGTTTTTTTCTTCTCTTACCATCTTCTTTATAATTGGATCTTCATCTACTTCTAGTTTTTTCGCTTACCTATAATCGCCTTCATCTATTAGACGATTTGGAGGTGTAATAGCAACAGGTGTTGAATTAATTCCTGAACCTTGAACTTGGTTAGATGCAGAAGGTAATTGTGATGCAAATTAAAGTGAGGGATTGCTTGATGAACCAACATGATTGGATGCTCCTCTTTCGCTTTAGGACATGATTAATTTCACGAATCTCAATCTGTTCTGAAAACCCTAATTTCAGAAACCCTAAATTGAAAAATGAGTTTTTAGGATTGAAATTAAACTCAAAAGAAATAGAAGAATATAACCCTAGTTTTCTAATCAGTAATCACACATGATTTGTGTAGAGAAGATGATGATTTTGCTCGAATTGAAATGAAGGAGATGAGGAGGTGAGTTTCTTCTCTTTTTTTCTCTCTTTTGTGTCGACTGAATTGAAGAGAGTGAGTGATTCATTCGAAGTATATTTACCTAGGTATAGGAATTTACACGTGCTAAACACACGTTAACAGATATCGGAAATAAGGCTAACGGAAATAGCCCAAACCGGTACCGTTACGTTAGGATTAAAATATCTGTTATGTTATCGGATACGGATATCAGATTACCGATATGTCGGATGTTAACCTAACGGATTCCAGATATTCGGATTCGGCTACGGATAACAAAACCGTATAATAGAAATAGGGGTGAACTGGTAATTGAAGATGGCGTTTCCATTGCCTATTTAACCGCCAGATGTGGTGAGATATACTCATAATCAGTCAGTAGTGGAATCTTTTTTTCTCCACGAAGAAGAAAAATAAAAAATGAAAATGGAGAAAGCTTCACTATTCATCATCTGTTTTCTATGTGTAATTGTGTTTTGTAATGGTATTGAAACACCTCAATTCACAGTGATTCATACAGAGTCTGATTTTGAGGTTAGACTTTACAGAGATTCTTCATGGATGTCAGCTCCTGTTCGAGAAATGTCTTTCGAAAAAGCTACTAAACTAGGCTTTCACAGGTAATTTTTTATTTTGTTAAATTCTTAAATTTCAAGAAAATCCTAATTATTTGAGGATCGGGTACTGTTAAATTAGGGCTTGGGATTCGGTTTTGTTGATGATTATTTTTCCGCTGAGTTTACCTGTATTGATGGCTGGGTAGGACCTATACCCTAAATTTCAATTGGGAGAGGTAGAATGGAGGCTCTGAGGTCTGTTTTAGTGAACTCTTGTGTGTCGTGGTTACGGTTTGATTGGATTTTTAGATTTTTGTTTTGGTATATGTTGTCATCTCCTTCTTGCTAATCATTAGAAGGGTGAATGTTTGGGTTTTTAGGCATGTAATCAGTCATTTGAGACCCATAGTTAGATATCTGTGTACCGTATAAGTAGTCAAAGAAAAAGAGTGATAGGACCACAATTATTGGTATTTGGTAATTTGGTAACAAAAAAAATAATACCAGGCAGATATTTCATTCTCTTTCACATGCTTCCATATGGGAATTCATAAGAAGGTTTGATTTGTTGGCTTAATTGTCAACCCAATGCGATTATATAGATCTTTTTTATTTGAGTGAAATTCTTATGTTCTTATTGTTTTCTGATACCAAACTTCTCTTGGTTATCGCTATAAGAATACAGATAGTATGGAAATGTTAATCTCATACTTAGGCTATCTGGTTGACCTTGGCAATACTTACCCTTGTAATTTCCTAAGGTTGTATCAATACATTCGTGGTGCTAATTTAAATTCTTCTGAACTTACGATGACTGCTCCTGTTTTAACAAGCATCAACCCGAAGACACGTGAGTCAGAGTATATTGTGAGGTACTATGTACCCATGGAATTTCATGGGGTAGCTCCACGACCCTCTGCGGATCTAAATTTGCAGTTTGTCAAGTGGATAAGTCATTGTGTAGCGGTTAGAAAATTTTCTGGGTTTGCTGCAGATAATAACATTAGTGAGGAAGTAGAATCTCTAGTTAACAGCTTAGGGAAATTGCAGTTAGGAGACTCTGTGGCCTTAAACAAACATCAGTACTCTATTGCTCAGTACAACGCCTCGACTCACACAGTTGGACGCTTGAATGAAGTTTGGATGGATGTAGGTTCTGCGTTTATTAAAGAGGGATGTCGGTCCAATCATTAAATATTTTGACATGGTCTTTTGTGATTCTGTTTGCATTGATCACCTTGAGGTTGATATGTGGTTTTATATTAGATTGTGTTTTGTAAATACTCACTGTTTGAAAAATGGACGATTGTGGGTGTTGATTTCAATCTTGTCATTCGTTAATGATAGATTGTCTTTTGGGTGTTTGAATGTGATCTAATGGTGCATTGTACTTGTGTGAAGCGAAGTGTATGTGCAAATAATAATCACATGAGCTAACACAGACATGTTTTGACAACAACAGTAACTTCCAACATATCATCAAATCCCAGTGTTGTTTGATTACTCTTGTTTTGCAAGAGTCCAATATACTCGGAATTGTTGATGCATATGGGATGGAGTTGGGTGGCTACTGTACATGCAACTGCCTTTTGGTTATCCATGAGCTTAATACTTTTGTTAAGATTGATTTGAATGAAATACCTGAGAGTAACCTTTCTGTTGTCTGTACCATAACCCATCAAAGGTCAATCTCTTTTGTTTTTGTGTTTGTGTACATCCATAAGGTCTACTAACCTCTGTTGTATGCTGTTATGTGGGTTAGGGAACTTAGTTTTTCATACCAAGATCATTAACCAACAGAATGACTTGAGTATATAACTCTCTGCCCTATTATGCCCTGGTTTTTACTTTTCTTTTTTGATCTCGGTATGGGTTTTGGTCTCTATGGGAATATACTCCTAAAGACCTGATTTGTATGTTCTCTCGCCTTTTTTTTATTATCATTTATAGATATTGTTGTTGTATTGACCAAAATAAACAACGTGCAACGCTAGGAACTTGCTTTGTCGGTCATCATGGATGTATGATTCAGTAACTTGGGTGTAGTGCTTGCACTTTCAAAGTACAAATGTCAGTATTAGAATCCTGGGTGTTGAGGCACATTTCTCTTATATTTGGAAACAACTCCGTCAGAGTCATGTATTTGGCACTTTCCCGAGCAATGAAGTTTCTTCCTAAACGTGCCTAGCAAATCCAAGACCTATCTTACGTTGCTATCTTTCTGTTGTGATCTTGCAGGTTGTTCCAGTATATCCAAGGTGCCAATTTGAACAACTCTAGGATCTTGATGACTAGTCCTGTTCTAACAAGCATTGTCCCTGGCGCCGGACCCCTTCACTCATCCGCCTACTTCGTACGATTCTACTTGCCAATAAAGTTTCAAAAAACCCCACCCCTTCCCCTTCCTGAACTGAAACTTCAACCTGCCGCATGGGCAAGCCACTGCATCGCTGTCAGAAAATTTTCAGGCTTTGCAAGGGATCATAACGTCATTAAGGAAGCTGAGAAATTAGGTGTCAGCTTGAGCAGGACTAAGTGGGCAAACTCGACTTCTTCCGAAAGTAACTACGCTTACTCAATTGCACAGTATAGCTCCCCCTTTCAGTTTAAAAGGCGTGTGAATGAAGTCTGGGTGGATCTTGATGGATCAAAAGCTGAGGGTTGTCATTACAACAGCTTAGCTGCATACTAAAGTAGAGAGGTAAAAGTCAAATTTGATGCTCCGTAAGATACATTCCTTCTTGTTTGTCACTAAGGAAGCTCTCGTGAAACCTTTTCCATCAATTTCATTGTATTTACAGCTTCCATCATCCCTCAGAAAGAGAATGCTATTCAGTCATGTTATGTTGTTAAACGTAAATGTTTTGTCAATCTGCTTACCAACCTACCCATTGCAGGAAGTTGCATTGTGCACCTTCGCGGTTCTACCAATCACCTCTACATAGTTGCAGCTACCCTTTTGCTCTTATCACTTGTGAGTATGTTTAGTGTGTATGTGTTACTCCCAGAATCCCCAGTCCACCTTGTGCGAGCCAGCAATGTTGATTTACGTTTACCGTTGTCAGATCCAGGGTTTTTTTATGTCTGTAGATTATGGGTGTTTTCGACTTTGATTTCTACTCGTGCTTCGTTTAGCAGTTATGGTAACCATTTCTTGGATAACAAAATTCCACTTTGTCAACTGGACAAAGCCTTATCTTCGTAGTTTACCATTAAAGAAACCCACCAGGGATATTTCTGTGTTCAATCCATGTAATATGGCAAGTGAAGATGAGAAGCTTCACATTCGCACTTCAATTGTGTTGTTGCCATATTGTAAGGCTGTTGAAGTACCTTTCTTTTCAGTTCAAATCCGTTGGGTTCAGTAGTTCGTTTGTGCCTTCTCTACCTCAAATCTAGATGAATTTAACAGCTGTGATCCAAGTTTGCTCAGAGAAACCTGCCTCATGGCCAAAAAATTTCCCCATCACCATAAATATGTTTCTTTTCTGTCTGGCAACATCTCTGTCAAGCCTTTGATAGGGAAATACTGTTAGGCCTTCAATGCATTTCTTGAACTTTTATTAATTTTTTTTTTTTGCAAATAACTTTTACGAAACTTTAGAATCTTTGGATTTTGTTCTGGTTTTCTTTTTTTTTTTAAGCAAAAAGAGAGAGACTAATACTCCCTCCATCCCACTATTAGATGACTTGGTTCAAGTTTGCAAAATTCTTGAGACAAGGAAGGGAAAAGAGTATTTTTAAATATTTTTTTACGATTATACCCTTATGAATAATAACTAATAAAATTTAGAAATGATTTATCTCTTTAACGGAGGAAGTGTGAAGCGGAATTTAACGGAGGAAGATGCGTTGGATAAACAGAAGTGAAGAGCAGCGATCCACGTGGAAGAAGTAGGATTTATGTACTTGGATTGAGTTGGCCTCGTTTACTAAAGCGTGGAAGAAGTAGGATTTATGTACTTGGATTGAGTTGGCCTCGTTTACTAAAGCATGTTCACACACAGCGTGTCCAATCGGAACGATCTGTCTCGGGAGCTCGTGCTTCTCTTGTCCTCGGTGGCATGAGTTGTTAGTTCTTTCCGTTGTTGCTCGATGGACAATACGTGTTGGCGTATGTGTGGTGTTTGGTTCCCGTGTGCTTGTTGGCTCTCCGCCCCTAGCGGTGAACGACAAGCCCGATTACCTCTCCAGGCCCGCCTGGTTTGTTGCTTAATCTTACATATTGTTGGTAAGATAGATCTTTCACGCACAACGTATTCGTATGGAACAACTTGTCTCTGGTGCTCGTGCTCACCTTGGCTTAAATGGCTTGGATGGCTAGTTCTACTGGAGACGGTTGTCTCTTGATGGACAATACGTGTTGGCGTATAAGTGGTGTTTGGTTCTTGGGTGATGTTGTTGGAAAATGGGTTCAAATAGAGGATGAAATAAACACAAAGAGATTGTTGTACTCCTGACTTTCAAGGCTCGAACATATTTCTTTTACACAATTATTTCTACCCTCCCAATATCAATTGGCGATTACAACAGGTATGCGAAATAATGCCTTCATGATATAATGAAAGCCCTATACAACAGAGAAATTGGATTCAAGGTTTGTACCCCTTGACCCAATCAAGAACACGCGAGAAAGATTTCTGATGATGCTTTAGATAGAGAGAAAATAGGTTGAATTGATTGTTAAGAATGGGAGAATACCTTCACTACTGATAGGGATATTCATGCCTATTGGAGATGCCTATTCACTTCCAAAAGACACATAAGGTGTCTATTGGGATTCTGGGAATGGTCGTGTCTTTTATGAACCATCGCACCTATTAGAGGTGTCTCTTCATCTCCAACTAACATCCATTGTGTCTATTCAACACAGAACACTTCCCCGTTATAGCGGCAAACCAAAACCGAAAACCATTTTACTTTCTAAGATATTGAAAATATCCAACAATCTCCCCCTATTTTCAGTAACCTTAAAACATGAAAATGAAAAATAAAACAAAACTTACAAAACAGAGTGGTTGCATCACTCAAGTGACTGCATACGTATCCGAGTGGGATCAAGCCAACGTAGTTCAAGCTCAATTGAGACTAAGCATCATCGTTGAAATCAATACATAAATGATAGGTATCTTTTGGATTTGAACCTTCACTTAGTTTAAGAAATTCAAAGCCTTATCGAGGTTCTATGGTGAAACTAGTCTTGAACCAAGTACCCCTTATGATAAACCAGAATCTCCACACATATTGTTTTCATAAAAATCATGTGCTCTGTAGCTTAGCACGTTGATGGCCATGTGCTTATATCCTGGATTCATGAGTCTTCTTTAGAGAACGGTCTTCTTCTCTTAGGAAACGACTTGATTTCAATACTCATATATAGGTAAAGACTCTAAGGTGTTTCTGTGATACATCTGTAACTAATTATAGACTCATTAAGGATTTATATCCATCATGTTTTCTTGCAGAACCCAGCACTAATTAGAAATGGGAAGTTTTATATTAGTGCTCCATAATCTCTATCCATAACTTGTTGGTACCACATTGAACCTTGTTTATCTTTTTCAAAACATAAGTTGGGTTTCTGCTATGGGAGATCAACCTTCTTTCGCAGACCTTAGTCCCATTTCTTTATGCTTCATTCAAAACATTTCCTTTAGAAGACTCTTCATAATGAGTCCTCCAAGTTCCTCTCTGTTTCAATGGTTAACTGTAATTTCTCCTTTTTGAGTAATTGACTTACCGTTCAATGTCCAAGACTAGCATGTCTTGACTTTTCATTATAAGTCTCCTTAAAGACGTTATAGATCATAGCTTGATTCACAAATAATCAAGACTGTTTGAGATGACTTCTTCCAAATTGGGATCTCTACAAGTTAGTTCCAAGTAATTCTTCCTCATCAATTGCATCTACTCATGCAATTAGTTCTGACAACATTATAATAAATGTTCTTATTTGATTTTACAAAATAATTGTAACTTCTCTAGGAATCATAATTAACATTCACAGTTAATTCACAAGAAGTCATTATAGACTTGCATTCACCAGAGGCATAAGAAAATTTGTACGCAACTTATATACTTGCTATCCCAACAAGTATAATACCGTGATGAGTAATTCCTCTACTCATGCACAACCATCTACAAATTCCTACACAAAACATAGACAATGTCTATTTAACATTTTACACTATGTACTGCAAATGTTCAGTTTATGCATCGGTAATATCGTAACACCTCATCATGGGATATTTGGTAGGCCGCCCAATCTTCCAACACGTTACATATTAGCCGGTATTCCACTTTCTTTTCGATGTCAATTAAGACATGCCAATTTCCAAATTTTGGAACCTATAATTCTTATCGCAAGAATTATGTTCATGCCATACCGTTGTTGTCTCAACAATTATGACGATTTTGGTTTTGAAATAACCTTAACTACTAGAGAATCTTATAAATTTGTCATATGAATTTCCCCCATTTCATGACATACCGCTCAATGCCACGAAGGATTACTGATTGGAGAATCATGTTACAACTTCTTACCAATGGCAAGGATTTCACATATGATTTTCCTTAAAAGGACCCATCCGGATACAAAATTTTCTAGTTAACAAAACATATGAATGATCACATAATTCACCTTTGGATTCTGATCCAGTATAACATTTCCGTTACCCAATGGAAACTTCAAGTAAATTTTCCATTAAAAATAAATCCAATATAAATCGGATCTTATTTACCATGGATCACTTTCATCGAAGTAGATAATATTTATTTCCTTGTACATCAATGATTAATACAAATTGCTTAACTCGCAACTAGCAATTAGTATTGTGCGTACATAAACTAAATTGCTAAACCAATCAAGATTCGAAATGCAATTATATCAATCCCAAAAAAGAAAATTGTCAAAGAATTATCTACACAATTACTTAACAGTAAACAAGGCAAAGGTCACCGTCTACACATGTATAGGTCTGCAAGTTACTATCTTTCATGTTAGATCTATATATATGTAGGATTTCTCGCTCATCTTCATGTCAATACATAGCTCATCAAAATAATTTGGTGTTAATTTAACAATATAACTACAAATTATCAATCCAATCATCGGCCACTAGGCGGACATGAAAAACAGAGTATTAGCAGTGTGATTTTAAACAATGTTTGATACCATCACAGCACCAACATTTAGGAAAATGAGCAGACACTAAACAGACTCCATTGTGGACTTTGGTCAAACAGTATGTCTTGTATTGTTTACCCAAAAATGAAAACAAGATTAAAAAATATGTATGCAAACTTATTCCGTTTCGGCATAATTCTAAAAGACATGACCAGTCGCCCAAAGGAACCATCGTATGAATCCCACTCATCCATGTTCCTACTTAATTCCTAGCAGAAGGAATCTTCAAATCCTTATAATAGTGCCCAATTACTACTGTCGGGTTTGTCTCTCTATTCGTCATTAATGATGATTGGCCTCCGTTGATTTAAATTCAGTAACCAAATCAATGGCCATTCCATAAACACATGGATCATGGGATCATAAGCACTAAAGCATATCTTATCTAATATTCAAGATCAATGTAGAGAAATTAGTTACTTATCTCGAAAAACGGTTCCGGAATCCTATATGATTCTTCTGCATAGTCTGACCTATCTTGTTTTCTCCTTCATGCAAATAACAAAGCAGATGTTTGCTCCTGACATGTGCACGTCCCAGCCATGGGTTTACTTCATGTAATGATTGATTTTGTTTGCATCTATCAAACAAAAATTCCATTTCAGACTTGTTTCGGGTTGATGGTGTTTGCATTTCAGCTTCATAATCAATATACTTAATCCATAAACATGATTATATAGAACTCATAGGCTGAAATCATGATACACCCTAGTATTTACATGCTCTACAACATCTGAAATAGGTATGCAAACAATCATTACTTCCTGTCAATAGCTGCACATAATCTCTAATAGTTGCACAATCAACACATAGTAATTTCTGAATTGATTAACATCAGTAAGAGCAGAATAGAAGCATGATACATAATTCTATAAGTATAAGAAGAAGAAAACATAATCATCAAGTAATTAAGGGTTCAATGACTTAGCTTCTACTTCTATTTCCTCTTGCTTGATAAATGGCAAATCACAAAATTCTGGATATATACAAGAGGTTAGAAGAGGGCTTAATCATCACTTTAGTAGCTATGTGTCATCCAACCTGTCCATCATTAGTTGGATGACAGCTCACCAGGTGAATCATGCTTAGTCAACATGACACCTAAGATGTCCTTAAGCTAATCTTAATTCCTTGATTTAACTCTAATCTTTCCTTAATCTGGCATATACTTAATCTAGCTAAGATTAGAACTAAACATAGATTAGCTTAACCTAAGCCTAATTTGTTGCTAAACCAACATAAAGTCTAACATCTCCCACTTTGGTTAGCAACAAATTCTTTACTGAAAACTACAAGCTCAAGATAAAAGCACGCTAGCATTCGACTATGAATACCTACACACCATTTAAAAGATGCATACGCCATTTCCATAATCATAAAACTAAGACATACAACAATTCTAAGCTAAACTTTATGGATTCAACTGATCTTTACAACAAAGATTTGTATACTTCAAAATTGAGTATTCTAGATCACTGAAAAGATCGTTCGTCTCAATTAAGGGACGTATAATCATAACTGAGATCATTATATCTGATGCTAGAGATTTTCCCATGATCTCAAAAGATCTGCCAATGTCTCACTTAAGAGACTTCTTTATCTTTATTATTACAACTGAGATTGTACCTCATTCGAGAGACTTCTTTAGGTCTTATTCGAAGGACTTCTTTAGTCTCGAAATAGTTGTTTATATCTCTGCTATGAGATTTCTTTATAATCTTAACTTAAGATTTACACCAATGTCTCAATTAAGAGATTATACGGTAAAAATAAATTCTTAATGATCTCCGAAGAAATCTACACCAATATCTCAATTAAGAGATTACAGTAAATGTCTCGATCTTAACTGAGATCTGCCAATGTCTCCATCAAAAGACTACCACAAGTTATTTATGACCTCAACTGAGATCTGCCAATGTCTCCGTTAAGAGACTACAGCAAATGATCTACACCAATATCTCGGCTAAAAGACTACGGTAAATGATCTCAAAAGAGATCTGTTAATGTCTCAATTAAGAAACTACAGTGAACTCTTTATGATTTCACTTTAAATCTGCTAATGTCTCACTTAAGAGACTACATCAAGATTCTTTATGATCTCAACTGAGATATGCTAATATCTCAGTTAAGAGACTACAGCCAAGCTCAAATTCCTTATGAGATTTCTTCGGAATAATATAAATAGCAAGAACACATGTAATTGATAATGAAACAAAAATATCATACTCCCACTGTTCTGTGGAATTCTGCGGCTATCTATACGTCATCATTCTATGTTCAGATAGTATGAATTGCTTACAACAGCAACAACTATCTCTGTTTAGATGATATTAACAACACTAGCATATGAAACTTCATATAACTATAAATCAGAACTACCAATTGTCATTGAAACTTTATGATAATAAAATTCTGAATTCAGACTCAATACACCACGACTTCACCTTTGGGTAAACTTGTGATATACTAAAGTCCTAACCAAAAACAAGACTAATCAGCCTATACACAGTACTCAACGGACCTTTTAAACCTTTGGGTCAAAAAGACGTATCATGTACTATGTATAAATAGATTATCTTGCTCCATTACAGACGTTCTAGAATGATTAACCTTTGGGTATCGTCATACGAAAAACATCTGAAACGCAATTTTACATAGTCCTTCCGTAACGAAATATGTAGCTTTTATCAGCTCCCTAAGTATCACTTTGGCGACACATGGAAACGATAAAAGTTACATCAAGACTACTACAATCATCACTTGTTCTCATTAAATTTCTTTCATCACTCTCAAAGCATCACTTTGTAACGCTTAGTCGAGTAATGAAAAGGTACAGATTACATATAATTACAATTTTCAGAAAACTGAAAATCGAACGACATAGATACAACAAACTAATATACTATGAAGTTCAAATCTGCATCATAAAGGAGAACATACCTGAAGCTTGATGCTGAGCATACCTTCATAATAATCCAGATTATGATGATTGTCATAAACCCATGGAACCCCTGAGCAGAGGAAAAACTTTTGCTCCCACTGAACCAGGGCAGTGCTCACGTCAAAAACATTCAGAAATCAGCCACCGGTATGACTAATATTTAGCAGACCCTTAAGTCAGGAACATTGTGAGTTTGTTGTGCTCCGATGATCTGAGAAATATTACCCACAGAGGTATCACAGGGAACCTATACAAGAATGTAAATTGGTGAACTCAGACCAACTCTCCCACTGCCAACCCAAGGTACTTGCTCTTTGGTAGAGTGCACCACCTGCGAGACTAACATCCAAAAACAGAACAAGTCCAAAAACTTCATTGCTATCTTTGATCTGTTTTGAAGGTTCTGTATTGCGCTTCTTCTTTGCAAGTCTATGAACTGAATCTGATGGAGCAGTGTTATATGCTCATACAATATCTTCATGAGCAATGAAACTGTATCTTTGAGTGCTACTTATGCTATAAAAGCATAAGAACTCAATCTACCATCCATTCCAGAGTCCCGTAAATTATTTGCAGTTAGTGATGCTCTAGCATTTCACCATTATCAGATAGAAAAATCGTCCCTGTCATGGAGCATGACTGGATTATGAGCTTTCCTTAAGCAATAACTAATGCTGTCTCAGCCTTCTTCTAATTAGGTATTAACTGTCTGGAATCCTAATGCACATTATACCACCATATTAATTCTCTAACTGAATGTATCCGAGCCTAAATCAAAGAGTTTACCATCACTTGTAACTGCAGTTGTGTGTTTAGTGCCGGCAATAACCATTTTGACCAATATCCCATGGAAGCTTGAACCATTTGCAGCACAAGTGAGTTCTCAATGGTGCATTTGCAGTTACATACACGGATACAAGTTAACTTTCTTCTTCAGACTCCAACTTTTCTCCATTCATGAGACTTTGCAGCTACATCTAGAGCCTAAACATCAGCTAGTGGCTTCTTCCAGCATATCCCCAATAACCAACGGAAAACTTTGCCCACCTAGAACCATTACTTGTCCATATGAGGCCCTGTAATTGATGGTCTTGAAACAGCTGGAGTAGGCGAGACAACCATCACGATATGGCCCATTCCTACAAGATAAACTTCACCAGGTTGTGTGTAGCATTTAGAGCGGTCCTCACAGTTTTCTAAAGCCCGCACAACCAAAAAAATACATGCATTCCATATCATTAACTACAGTTGCCATATGCAGAGCAGTTAGATTCATTTCCAGCAACAAGCAATACTTTAACCAACTCGCTGCCACTGATGTGCAACCTTTATATTCCTAAATGACTGCTGCACAATCTGTGTATTTTTGGATCCATTATGCCTCATTCTGAAGTTTGGTGCTTGATTCAAGCACAGCGACAAAGGTCAATGGAGAACACACACAAGAACACTTCCAATAGGTAACTAAACCAAAACTATATTCTGTATACACCCTAGTTGAAGAACATGAAGTAACTAGGGGAAACAGAAGTATAAAAAGAAATAGAAGTAGAATGTTGGCATTTCAGCTTCATAATCAATATACTTAATCCATAAACATGATTATATAGAACTCATAGGCTGAAATCATGATACACCCTAGTATTTACATGCTCTACAACATCTGAAATAGGTATGCAAACAATCATTACTTCCTGTCAATAGCTGCACATAATCTCTAATAGTTGCACAATCAACACATAGTAATTTATGAATTGATTAACATCAGTAAGAGAGAATAGAAGCATGATACATAATTCTATAAGTATAAGAAGAAGAAAACATAAATCATCAAGTAATTAAGGGTTCAATGACTTAGCTTCTACTTCTATTTCCTCTTGCTTGATAAATGGCAAATCACAAAATTCTGGATATATACAAGAGGTTAGAAGAGGGCATAATCATCACTTTAGTAGCTATGTGTCATCCAACCTGTACATCATTAGTTGGATGACATCTCACCAGGTGAATCATGCTTAGTCAACATGACACCTAAGATGTCCTTAAGCTAATCTTTATTCCTTGATTTAACTCTAATCTTTCCTTAATCTGGCATATACTTAATCCAGCTAAGATTAGAACTAAACATAGATTAGCTTAACCTAAGCCTAATTTGTTGCTAAACCAACATAAAGTCTAACAGATGGAACCAATTGCAATGTCTCTCTGAGGAGGGAGTAAAACCCAATTTGCGTAAACCTTTTTTTTTTTTTTCTTCGGAAAAGAGGAATGGAACCTCATACTACGTATTGATAATGCATTTGGTTCTCAGAAATTTGAGTTCCATTTTCCATTACAAGGTTGATACAATTATAAATATAGAGATGGTGTAGAATGGCATTTAGCGCATTCCCTTTCCAAATGATTTCTACGGCATTTCTATTACAGAAAAAAGAGATATCAGCTGCTTTCTTAATTTTGTATCTAGAAGTTAAAACAAAGGCATTTACTTTGAAGTTAATAGCATGACTAATTTGATTTCCAAAATCATTGCTAATTTTATATCTATGTTCTCTTGCTTGGGCATATCTTCCCATCAGTAACTTTAGAGTTGGTGAAGAATCACTTTGGAAAATGACTTGATAACCACTCCATTCGGTTGCCCATCGGAAGGCAGCTTCCGCTCCTTTTTCTTCTAACTGTTCTCTTATATTGCAATCTGCATAGGAGCCCCTAGCTTCAATTGTGGTACTTGTGTAGTCAACAAGAGTCAGTCCTATACCTGAAGTAGTGATAGGGTTATGCATTGACAATGCTATATTTATTCTCAAGCTCATGTAAGTCAGTTCTTTTGCTGGTTCTCTATCCAATATTTGTAAGGTCTCATCTTGCATAGGATCGTAATAGAGGGTCTGCATAATGTTATATGTTGAGCTGTTTACATGCATCAAGCTATTAATAAACCTTACTATTTGTTTCGCTGTGGTCGCACTATTTTGAATTGTTTTTTGGATAATTATTGCATAAACCCCACACGACCAATTTTTCGTTATCGAGTCTCAATAAAATGAAAAAGAAACCTCCGTAGGAAAATAAGATTTCTTGTTTTGTTAAAAATCTGCCGCCTGCCCAGTTGATTGTTCTTTTGGGTTAAGTCGTGCAGTTCTTCTGTTGATGACTTCTCAAAAATGTAAAATCCTTAAACTGCTTTTTAATATCAAATCATCAACCATGAAAACATTTCTATAAAATTCTCCGATTTTCCACCATCTATTGTCGAGAAGTAATTGTCTAAAACTGTTGGAAAATGGGTTCAAATAGAGGATAAAATAAACACAAAGAGATTGTTGTACTCCTGACTTTCAAGGCTCGAATAGATTTCTTTTAGATAATTATTTCTACCCTCCCAATATCAATTGGCGATTACAATAGGTATGCGAAATAATGCCTTCAGGATACAATGAAAGCCCTATACAATACAACAGATAAATTGGATTCAAGGTTTGCACCCCTTGACCAATCAAGAACACGCGAGAAAGATTTCTGATGATGCTTTAGATAGAGAGAAATAGGTTGAATTGATTGTTAAGAATGGGAGAATACCTTCACTACCTATATGGATATTCATGCCTATTGGAGATGCCTCTTCACTTCCAAAAGACACATAAGGTGTCTATTGGGAATGGTTGTGTCTTGTATGAACCATCACACCTATTAGAGGTGTCTCTTCATCTCCAACTAACATCCATTGTGTCTATTCAACACAGAACACTTCCCCATCATAGCGGCAAACCAAAGCTGAAAACCATTTTATTTTCTAAGATATCGAAAATATCCAACAGATGTTTGGCGCTCGGCGCGGCGAACGGTGTATATGGGGAAAACGATTTGCTGTTTTTTTAGGAAAGTGAAGAGACGACCGTGCGGACGAGACTCCTCAATCGAGCAAACTGCCTAACCCCAAACAGATGCACTGCACGTGAGTGCTTTGGTTTTGAGAGATCAATCTGTAGGACTCCGGCCTAAACCAATTCAATGGCCGTTCCAGAGTCAATTCGGTCACAAAGAGGGAGATGGGTTGATCTGTAAGAGGGAAGCTGGGAATTGTGGGATCAATGATGATCAAGGATTGTAGATATGTTGAAGGTTTCTGCAAGTATATGAACTGTCGAGTTCTGTAAATAAGTTTCGATCGAGAGAATTGTGTGTTTTTAGTCATCGATTTTTGACTTATTTATATTGTCAGAATGGTAAACACCTTGATCCTAGTAAGTGTGACGGTTTCTTGAGTGGAAGAGTGAGAAAGTGGGAGATCGTGGTAAAATCAGTTCCATGTCGTGTGGAGACTTGGTTGATCGTCCACCTACTACTTTGCTAACTCCCTCAACCGCTTGCACAACTTACTCACGTTTCTCATCGTGGATGAACACACGTGTCGTAGGCCGCCAGACCAAAACCCTAATTAATATCCCCCATGTGACGTGATTGATGTCTCACGAACATGGAGTCTGCAAGGTAGACGTGTATTTAATTAGTCAGTCTTTGACTTGATTAGACGATGGGTCTAAGTATTGTTCAGTCAAGCATGATTGCTGAATACTTTAGGAATCATGAATTGAACATGTCTGCTGGGACATATGGTTCTCGAATGAATGATGTTGATATTTTGAGCAAATATTGCTCGTATGATAAATCGTTGAATATTGATAGTTGAATCAATATTACCACTCTGAGTAACGTTGCTCGTGTCAGAATAAAATTATTGAATATTGATAGTTAAATCAATACTCCTCGTTTGAGCAAATATTGCTCGTCTGAGCGAATATTGCTCATGAATTATTGGTAGCATGACCAAATAAAATATTAATTAAATATTGGTAGTTGGACCGAATATTATATAATTAATTAATGTGTTGATTGCTGGATCAATATAAAATTATTAGTGTTTAAACTTGCTCAAAATTATAATTTGCAGAGCATTCAGTTCAAAACCCTAATTTTAATCGATTGCTGACCAGTTGGTGATTTATTGAAAATCAATCACTGAGTGAAGGAGGGACCGGCTACATGGGATGATGGACGACCATGTAGTGCCCAAGTGCTCGTGTGAGCCTGCACCAAAGTCCTTTGTTGACCAGTTGGTGAAAGGATGATTAAATGCTGGTTTAATCATTTATTAAAATAGTGCTCGTCTGAGCATTAGGTAATAAAACCTAATTATGGAGAAGTGAGGGACCGACCAAGAGAGCATAGAAATGCCCTTGGTGGCGTGGGACCAGCTGACGGTCGATTGAGCGAGTCCCAAGTTGGTTGAAGAGAGTTTGGACCCAATATGAGCAATTGAGAGTAAATTAGGTCAAAATTATGAAGATGTGTGGGACCGGCTCCTTGCAAGCCTTATGGCCGGCCTTGGTCGGTCAAAGAAGCATGCCCGTGTCAACATAATGTCCGCGTCTCAATCCTGAGAGTTCTGATGTTTTCTGGTGCACGTGTGAGCAATATTTTGGATTTTCAGAAGAGTTTGATCTTGACTGAAATTCTTGATTTTGCTCGACTGAGCAAGTAGAACTTTGCTCATTTGATCAATATTTTGAGAATATTAAAATAACAATATTTTAATATTTTTTGTGAGTAGCCTAGTCGGTCATGTGACCATTTGACTTTTTGAATTTTTCACCATTTGAGCAATATTTGAGAAAATATGGAAAAACCAGGGTTTTTTGCTTAAACGGAGGAGTTTCATGAGATGAGGGAAATAATAATTACGAAAAACAAGGGATTGCAAGGTGTGGGACCGGGCAGGGCCGGATGGCTAGGTAGCCCGGTCCCGTGACATCTTCCCCTATTTTTATTATTTTCGGGAAAATATGGAGAAACCGTGAGTTTTTCTCAAACAAGGAAATTTGCTCGAATGAAGGAGTCTTCATGAGATTATGAAAATAATAAAATAAGAAAAGATAAATGAAGAGGCGTGGGGGACCGGTTACGGAGGCATGACCAGCCGGCCGGTGGGCCCGATCCCTAGGCGCTTCTTTTTATTTTATTATTATTATTTTCTCTCTCCTATTTTGCGTAGGTTTCCTCGTTTGTCCATATTTTTGAATGCTCTTTCGTGCATTTGGGTGCTCGTTCGTGCATCATCGTTGCGTACACTTGCAGCATTTTCTTGGGGCTTACTCGGTGATAGTCCAGACGCCCGATTGTTGAGTAATTATTACTAATTCATGAAATTCAGCGGAGAATGATTCATAAAACGGAGTAGTAAAAATGAATTAAGTATCTATTACTAATCCATGGAATCCAGTCGGGGAATTCAAGGAATGGAGTAATGAGATGAAATGGTTATCTATTACTAATCCGTGAAATCCATCCGGGGGATTCACGGAATAGATTAATGAGACATAATAGATTATTTTCTAGGAATTCAGTTGGCGAATGACATAGAACTAATCTATTTGCAGAATCGAGATATGAGATAGTTGAAGCATCATATTCGTTCTGAGGGTGTATAGTCATGGAACAACGAATGGCGTGACGTCCTGAAGGAGTTAAGCTCTCTAACAAACATTATGTCTAGAGAACCGCCCAATCATCAAGATTCTATACACGGTCTCTCTACATAGTCATGGAACAACGTGCAACGTGACATCCTGAAGGCGTTAAGCTCCCTAACAAACAATTATGTCTAGAGAACCGCTTTATCATTAAGATTTCATGTAGAGGTGGGTCTCTCTTCGTAGTCAGGGAACAACGTGCAGCGTGACGTCCGAAGGCGTTAAGCTCTCTAACAAATAATTATGTCTAGAGAATCACCCAATCATTAAGATTCTACGTAGAGGTGATGATGAAATATGTGAAGCATCGAACGCTCATCCGAGGAGGCCTTTCGAGAAACATATTCATCATAGCTCTGAGAGGAACGTTCACTCAGTCAGATATCGTTAAACGGTTCACGAATTATAAAATATGAGTCGTCACATGCGTTCCTGAAGCCGGGTCAGAAACATGCAGTATCATGATTTTACGATTTTGACCTTTGTCGAAAATCCACCATCAAGCAGTTGAACTCAGTCGTACAAAGGTATTTTCAGAATCCCCGATTTCCTCCAATGGTGTCATGTACGAGCAAATGCCTAGGTAAGGACCCTGACAGTATGATAGAGTGTCATCCCGTGAGCACGGAGAGATGAGGCACTGCTGATTTGGACGGTCGGACGTCCAGTTTTGTCCGGTTTAGCGTTTACGGGCCCGACCCAAAAAAGGAAATCCTTGTTTTATTAGGTTTTTGGAAATAAAATTGATATAAAAGGGAAGAGACCCTAAATTTTTTATTTCACCTATTGACCGACCAAGAACCTCTCTTCATCACTTCCACACCCGAGCAGCATGAGGAGAAAAAGAAAAGAATTTCGCCGGAAACAGTCGTCGCCGGCGTTACACCGTCCGACCAGCTTCCTCCCGGCACCGACCAGGTGCGTAATTTTTTTTTTTTTTTAAATTTTGTAAGTTATTCATGAGTTATCACTACATCTAGTGAAACCGTAAATAGGTAAGAGTTGAGAATTACCATTTTTGTAGACGCTGATGTGAGCATCCTAATTATTCTGTCGTGCTTTAATTCCATTGTGTTGATGAAATTTGTATATGGATGTCACAACAACTTCGCAAAGATGACTGATTCCCATGATGACACTTCCAGAGATGATATTTCTAGAGAGGAAACTTCTAGAGAGAATGTTTCTACATATGCGTCTTCCAGAAATGATGATTCGGGACTTCCAGAGAAGAAGAAGAAACTCTTAGAATTAAGAACATTCCGAATACTGATGATGAATTTTTTGTGTTTCAGTATAAACCCGAAAAACGTCCCTCGGGTTCCTCATTTCGGCTCCTCATAAATCCCAGAATTACTACTCAGAAAAAATTGGTATCTCCTCAAGGGATAACTCGATTCTGTTTATAAGAGAAATATTGTTCGGCTTCACATGTAGAATTCAAGCTTTCCCGAACACCTTTAACGGATTTTTCTGGATGGGAAAGACATATGTTGGGTTACAGCCGTGTAAGGACCATGCTGGATCGTGCACAGGTGACACGAGCTATTCAAGCAGCTGGGGATTTAATCATTCATCATGATATACGAGGTATGGTGCACTACACCAAATTTTCGGATTCGTAACAGAACAGTGCCGTTACTAAAACGGGTTGTAACGGCTCTTGCCTGTTGCAAAAGTGGGTGTTACATTTTTTTTATAACGGCAATAGGGCCGTTACGAATTTTGGTTGTAACGGATCTAGTAACAGCTGAAGGCCGTTACAAATTTAACACGTGGTAACAGCTCACGGCCGTTACGAATTTTTTTGTAACAAAGTGGTCATAACATCTTCAAGCCGTTACTACGTGGCAAATTAGTAACATGCGGGAGTCGTTACTACGTGGCAAGTTGAAACAGCTTGCAGCCGTTACAAATATTTTTTTAACAACAAAAAAATTACTGCAAGTCAACATTGACCAGGTCAATATGATTTGCGATTCATTTTTCTCAATGACAATATGCCGAATTTCCAAACTTACCTGCATATGCTTATCATTCCATCCATCATCCACATTCAATCATATCAACATTCAGTTCATATAACATTCATTCAAATCACATCAACATTCAATCTATTCATATAAAAAAAAACATAAATTCTTCTAAGTTCCAATTTTTTCTGTTAAGTATCAAATTCTGAGGGGATACATAGAAAGATCACATGTTCAGTTCATTCTCAAACACTACATAGAAACTTAACTCAAAACTTGCAGATACCTCCCAGACACCAGTTGCTATGAGCAGCAAAAGTTGTTGTCCAAGAGCATCATACCACCCCTTTCTGCACCGGTAATTGACCTGTTCTACGTTGGAAGTCGAAATAATGTCTGTGTTTCTCTTCGAATGGTTCCTAAAAGGTCAACAACAAAAGTTAACAAGCTGCAGAAGAAGAATAAAAACAAGAAATTAAGTGTGTTGAAGGACAACAAGAACCTTACCACCCCTTTCTGAAGATCTGATGCTTTCATACCAAGGTTCGCCAGTCTCTGGCGATTGATAGAAAGGAGTAGGATACTGGTACTGCTGAGGCCCGTACAATCCATCATGTCCCATGGTAGGAACATGAGAACCTGCTGGACTATAAGCGCCATAGGGTGCATATCCATATCCATGGTGGTAAAGCAATGACCCATTATCCCCATAAACTCCCTATATAAAAATCAGGGTAATAAACCGGTTAAAAACAATTTAAACTAAACTAAACAGCTAAGGAAAGGAAGAAAGAATACATATCAGGTGAAATCAAATCGAGACAGAACAAATAATCCTCAATAAATACTATGGAGCAAAAACATCAACCCGAACGACATACATGTGTCATCTCCACTCCATCTTGAGATACATATCTAGAATAATCCTCTGCCCAATCTCCAGTCATACCATTCTCATAACCACCTGGAAAAACATAGAAGAAAAGAGTGAGACCCCAAACAATAAACTATTTGCAAGTGCTATACAAGCAGAAAAGACAATAATCCTTCAATGAGTGGAAATCACTTCGCCCACAGAGAGGTGAATTGAAGCTGATCAAAGTTGTCATCATCTAGCTTTGAAATAAAACTTAATGGAACACTGGAGCATACCACGCCAAGATGGCGAGAGGTTTACTTTACCAGCTCAACAAGTTTCCCTCCTTAACAAAGGTATCAATTTTCACTGACACAAATTATGTCATTTTATTTTCTAATCCTTACAATAGTCAATAGAAGAAATGAAGTTTACCTGAATAATAATAAGTTGTGGATGGATATGCACCAGGAACATAGCACATAGAAGTATCCATGAAGTCCTGAATAATAGGAGGCGTGGCCCTTTCCTGTGACTGAATCTGACCATTTGCATCCCCAACATCTACAGACCCCTGCTGAGAAAATAACACAAGTAAATACAAATATTAACATCAGATTCCTTCACAAAGCGAATAACAATTTTAATTACCCACTGATTTAAAAAACGACAGGAATTCATTAAAATAGCAAATTACCTTTTTGGTAGCCTCTGGAGCAGCTTCGACAGTCTTGGTCTGAGAATCTAACGTCAAATTCTTTAATATTTCTGTAGCTTCTGTAGTAACTGGTGTTAAGAAATAACATAATTCGAAGCTTCACCCCTTAACTCTTAGGAACAAGTAAAAAAAATCACTATGAACAAATACAACCTAACACCGAAATTCGTATAAAACTCCTAAATCGGATCCATCCACAATTTTCAACAAATCAGACCATTAAAGACATATATCCTTCATAGATCCAAACATACTTTATTTATACCACAAATCAATCTAACAAACCATCAAACAAACAGTCATGATGCATCACAGAGAAACAACGAATCGCCGACATGAACAAACAAACTCATAAAAACTCTAACAGTCAAGGAAACCTTGATTGTATCTCCCAAACCATCTTGTAAATGAACCAGAGTACATTAATCATCGGTTCTGCCTATAATACTATCAGTTTACTTTATATCCTTGGAAAACTTTTCGTGCTTAACATAATAAAAATGATCTCGAAAAAGGTTATTATAAGAATAAGGTTCTGCAAAGAAATAGTAATATCTTATGAAAGCATATGAGTACCTGAAGAAGGGTTCCAATACCAATTTCAGATTTCATCCGTCCAGCTTCAGTAACTCCCAAGTGCAAAGGATAATCCCATCCAGCAACATACATTTCTGCTACAAGTAGCAGCATGAGTTTGTTTAAGTGTATAAGACTAATTTTATAAAGAGAAATCAATGGTTTCAAAAGAGTAATGTAAATTCCCACCTCAAATCGCAACTCAAACCTTAACCTCGGCATTTCACCTATCTAAGCCAAAGACACCCTAAGCACATTGAAGTTAAGTCAGAAAAATAGAACGACTCCACTGAAAAACAACTTAATAACATAACAAACTGACCTGTACATAAGTATTAACCTATATATCGAATTCTAGCTCTTTATATCAACATGGAACCATTGAAGAAAGTTCTAAAAATAAATTAACAGCAGAAGCATAAGGATAAACCAAAATGCAAATGTGTCAAATTTTTGAGAGCAGAACTACCACGAGTGCATGACAGTTGAAACCGAAACTGCTCAAAACATAACAACTAACAAGTGAACTGGATACTTAAAGCCAAGTTGAAATCGTCACTCAGAGATGTATGATAGTCAAGGAATTATCTCTAATCCAGTTCAAAGTATGACATGCCTACAATCAGCCCAAAACAACTCTAAACAATCTAAGAAGAATCTGAAACAAGGCTTCTAAGGTAAATTAGCTAACTTTCTGTAGAAGCCAATCTTCATGACGGTTTATGAATTTCGGGAAAGCCTAATTTCAAACTCTTATCAAATTATATCTCCTTCCACAACTCATAATTACATAGATAAGAAATCAAATTCAATAGCAACCCTAAGTCTTACAAATACAAATTGAGAAAGATATGTAGAAGTAAGAATTATAGAATCATTCAGTAAATTCAATCGGCTGAAACAAAAATATTTAAGGTAGAATTCGTACCTTCGATCTCAAAATAAGAACAACAAAAATCTCATTTTTGATTTCTCTAGATTGACTACTGAGACTGACTAACTCAAAGGTTCAGCACCAACACCTTTCCTTATCTGAGCTATAATCGAAAATTTAGATTAAGATTCACAATTATTGGTGTTCGCCTGATTCCTACTCGGGTTCTCAGTACCACATGTGTTGAAGAAAAAAAAGAAAGCTTAGCCCGTAGATATGTTCGAGAGTTTTACTCTTATCCTATTCTTTTTGACCAGATTCTTCACATGCCAGTATACCCAATTCTTCAGCACTACCTTGAAGCATCTCTCTTGATTCCCTTTTGCATCTTTAAAGGTACAAATTCAACTGAACATCTAAGACTCACAGATTCACCTCAAAACAAAAAGCAAAAACAAGTAATAAAGTTTAAAGTTTACCTGATTTTCCTAGGGTTTATACTTGAATCTTCTTCTTAGGGTTTGCGAAATTCAAAGATAGATTTGATTTTTGTAAACTGGGTTTGCTGATATGGGATTAAGTTATTGAAAAACCGATTCAACCCTAAAAATCAAAAAACTTATGAGATTAGGTTTTGTGAAATCAAGTTACACAGATGGATTCATCGGCCGAGAGGAAGATATTTTTGTGATGATTGAGATTTTTTTGATGATCGAGATTTTTGTGCTGCTTTTAACTCGATCTGGTTTTCATGGCTAAGAGGAAGAGAAGAGAGGCTGAGATCAGAGTGATAGACACATTTTTGTGATGTGGGATTAAGTGATGGGTTTCTCTGCTGTCGATTATTGAAGATGAAGTTTCATTAGGGTTTCAAAGAAGAGAGGCAAGACCGCAGGAGCAGAAAAGGGAAGAGAGGAAAACTGAAAAATCGAACTGATTCTCATTAAGGCATGAGATGAAGAAAGGCACGCATGTGAATGACACACGCAGGGGAGGAAATATCCCTAGTTTTATTCATCTTGGGTGGAAAAAATAATGGCATGCATGTGAGTGGCACACGCACATATTCAAAGTGTTACGACCCAAGTGTGACCAAGCGTGTGAGTGGCGCGCCTATAAAAAAAATCGTAACGGCTTGACTACATTTAATTTTTAAAATTTAGTGTGGCTATCACTGTTACGAATTTTTTTGTAACGGAATTTGTGTGGGGAAATTTGTAACGACCCATCAGCCATTACGAATTGCTGTAACGAACCCAGGAATTTGGTGTAGTGGTGGCTTTGCTCGCTCGTTGGTGCATTCCTACTCATACTTTCATATGCATATGGGGAGAATTCACCATTACTTTGGAAGATGTAGTCGCTTTATTGCATCTCCCGACATCGGTAATTACCCTGAAGAGCTCTCGGCAGAGGAGACTACAATGTCTGACGTATTGAAAGCTACGATGCATGATCTCAACAAGTTACCCAAATTTTGCTATGCTCAATGGTTGAAGTACTGGTGGCCGAGAGATAGAGTTCCTGAAGAACCCGTTGATGGTACATTAACCATCGTTGCTTTCTTATGCTTGTGGCTCTCCAGAGACGTTCTTGAGGATAGTGGACATTTGTTGAAGCCATTTGTGATTCCTTTTGCCATTAAGATGGCTAAAGGTGAGAAACTTCCTATTGGTAGTTTGTTCTTGGGTTCACTGTTTTCCAATTTAAACTCCTTAGTCATAGATTCCAGTGTTTCTAACGGCTTCATGAAAGTTGAAACATATGCTAATACGATGTTTCTCCAAGCTTTGGTGTGGGAGCACTTTGAGAATTATGCTCTGATTCCTCGTAGAGTCTTGCAAGGACCAAATGTTGACACTCGTCTTTCTTTCCTTGAGAAAGATAATGCCACGATTATGCGTTGGTCTACGAAGTATCCACAACACAAGACACGCCTCACCAGTGTTTTAGACACCGAGTCTGTGTTTATTTTTTACCCCTGGGTGTCGGTTCCTCCTCTATTTTCACAGTTGATCACTTTCAATGCTGCTGAAGAAAATGTCACGTTGAAGTCTGGCATCGTCCTGAGTGATGGAGAGAAATATTTTATACTGAGTTGCACTCCTGGTTATTTAGTGTCAATAATGCAAGGAAAGTTCCAGGTGGAAGAATATAACATCGACAGAGCAGCTCGACAAATGGGTCTCCATCAGTGTACTCTGGGTCATCGAATGAATAAGCCATCGGCTGAGTATCTGAAGGCCCATTTAGATTGCACACATGTGGAAGGAAATGATTACTTGTTTCCTTGTTCCGACCGAGATACCTACGTAACTCCAGGTTATATAGACTTCTGGCATCAACAACTTGGGCGCTTGCATAAGTTTGCGATGAATGTTAGGCCTCTGGTATGAGAGTTTCCTTCTGCTGACATGATCTCTGATCGACCAATATTGAAACATCTTTATAGAGGTGATAAAAGAAAAACGCCTCCAGAATGTTCACAGGTTACTATTCTCCTTATGATTTTGGTAAAAGCATGATAATCACATCTTAATTATTTCATTAACTTTACCGTAGGATGGCCATATTGTGAGATCTCGAACTCATGTAGACTTCTCGGAAGTACAAGACAGTCCCCAGGGTGGAGAAGACAGAAGTAGGAGGAATTATAGGATGATACTTAAGAATAATGTGAAGTCCCCGATCGCTTTTTGGTGAGTTGTTAATATTCCTTCTCCATGACTTTTTCCTTGTCCGCATAATTAGGATCATGAAATCAATGTTTGTTGTATGTTCCAGAATTTCGCTCCATCAAGTATTGACGGTCTCCGTCTTGCTTCAATCGAGCCAGAGTCCAGTGATGAAGATGATGTCGATGTAAGTATTTCTTCGTATAATTAATCATGATACTTCTTGCGTAAAATAATAATGATTGTTGTTGATATATCCAGGAGGAGATTGTCGTGGAAAACCAACATGTCCATGTTGTTCATTCGTGTTCGAATGGTGGTGAAAAAGAGAGTCCTCAAGAACCAGGACCGAATGAAGGTAATGATGCTCCCAATGTTGATGCCAACCATATTAATCTCTCGAACGACTTGGAGACCCCTCAAGTAAGTATCCATTTTTATTCTCTTCATAGAAGTATAATATTGCTGATTTGTTGATGAATGAATGAGAATCCTCATGAATAAGTGAAAAGTTTTACCGAAATACGTCACGAGAAAATTGAACTCGTCTTTTAGAACAAATGCCATAAAATCTTCATCCGATGCCCAGGAGATTTCCAAGCTTAAGTGGAGAAATTTTTTGAGTTTTGAGAACGTTTAGGGGTCGAAATCAGGACACGGTAAACTTCTAGGAGACTTTCAGAAATTTCTCAGCTGGCATGTAGTTCAATGTTTTGGCCTCATCATTTTGCTCGTTTATCCGATTGCTATGAAATTCTGATATGTTGTAAAGGACATCCATACGAAGAGAATGGTATATGACTCAACTTCAGATTCCTTACCAGTTGCTCCCAGTTCTTTGTCTTATACATGACAGTGTAAAATCTCTTTAGGCGAGCTTGTTGAAAAACGTGTTTGATAACTTTCACACTATTGCTCATGTATTGGATGTATAGTAAAGAACTTAGATAATGTTAGTTCACTTACATGCTGGATTTTATGATTGCTTTTGGTTTCCATGCTTGGATCGCTCTAATCTCATATAATCTTCGTATTAGGTGCCAAATGCTGAAGTTGAGAATAATGGAACCAATGATGATGATTTGAACAATACGGCGAATCAAAATGGTGGCGATACCAGCTCTGCACCTCATGGTCATGAGAATGTTGCTACTGAAGTTGTTGAAGAGAATGATGCTCAAGTTGCTATTGCTCCAAAGACGGAGGGAAGGAACTGCTCTTGCTCAATCGATGGAAAAGATTACTCCATAAATAGGAGAAGTTTTTGAGAATCTCATAATGGTGCATAAATACACTATTTGCAGGATTTCCTTTATTCCTTTATTTGGTGAGTTACTCCCGTACCATGAGCTAGTTGGTGGATTTAACGTTCCCATTGCATATGCAGGCATGTATGAAGAAATATGGAAGAGATATGGTCATATTGTCGTCACCACATACCCAAAAAGAAGTTATTTATCGACTAATCAAGTAGGAGCTCTCTTACGGGTTATTGACGATATACGAACCATGGCTAGAAGCATTTGTTACTCGGATGTACTCTTTGATTGGGAGTACAATTTGGACCATTATGAGAAACCGGGTTTTAATGTGGGATGGCTTCGTGAGAGAATTGAAGCCATTAAAGAAGCAAATCGAGAATAATGTAGCTTTGACAAGTGATCCTGTGATGAAGAAGGAGGCTAAGATCGCCCAGCTGATTGAAGAACTGGAGTTGGAGAAAGATGCCTTGCGAGACCTGAAGATTGCAGAGGAGCAAATTTGTTGATTTCCTTTAATTTCTTTTCCATAATCTTTTGAACCTTGAACTTTTGAGAGATTTGAGGTTTTATTTTGGTTTTGATTTCTTGATTCTTGAAGAAGTGAGTGATTAAGGATTTTATTTTTGGAATTGATAGAGATTTTCTTTAAATAAAGAACTTTGATAAATTGCTGAATTCAAATACTGGATGCAAGTATTGCAAACATTTTGGAGGAATTGAAAATACAGGTAAAAGAAAATTCTAAAACTCAAGTATTGGGTGTTCCAAGCGTTCGTGT
Source organism: Papaver armeniacum (assembly GCA_023531295.1). Taxonomy (NCBI): domain Eukaryota; kingdom Viridiplantae; phylum Streptophyta; class Magnoliopsida; order Ranunculales; family Papaveraceae; genus Papaver; species Papaver armeniacum. Next base: position 90,215 of record JAJJWW010010848.1, read on the forward strand.
CTTGAACATAAAATGACCCGGGACGCTCGAATGTCTCGGGCATCAAAGGCTTTGAGCCAATTCTCTGTATCACTGGTATACTCGTCTTGCCCTCCATGTCACCCAATTTGTAGTATCCTCTAACCGACTTAGCGATCATAAAAGGACCTTCCATTAGAGCTCCTTGTGGAATGAAGATTACGTTTAGTTGCCTTGAGAACTAAATCCCCTTCATGAAATTTGTTAGGCTTGGTTACTCGTGTCCTGAATATCTTATGCTGGTTCGAAATTCCTCGTATAGTGGGATTCCATGTTTGTGAAGCTTTCCAATCCTGCGACACATGTGGAAACTCGTGCAAGGGAGAATATCTAGGATATTTATTATTGTGCTTGGTCATTATTCCAGCAATGATTGTATTAGTGAGACACTGGATTCGGAGAGGTTTCGCGTCCAACCACTTGGTGAAATATTGCTGAGGCGAGACTAACCACTCATAACGTTTGGTGATAGCTAAATTGTGAGTAAGATTGAGTCCAGGACAGGGTAGCATGTTTGAAAGTTGATAATATGGATGAATGAGGGGGAATAAGACTTGCCTGATTACAGAACCTTTTGACGAATTCATGTGCGCTCTCTTCAGGTTTTTGTGTGAGTTCCATCAAGGCTTCAACTTTTCCCAGATGTTCGAATGACGGAGCGTCCCCTATTTCTTCCGAATCAGAGCTTTCTTCAACAAAGAAATGTGCAATTGAAGGTGCTATAGTTACCTTTTCAGCATGAATCCACGTCCGTCCGAGAATAATGTCATATCCTAGATCTTCTCTAATTATATGAAACTTGGTTTCCGCCTAGGTTGAATAAACTTTCATCTTGAGAATGATGTAACCATACACATCTCTGGATATTCCTTCGTGATCTCTGACTGAGATAGGAGCATGAGTGGCTTCGTGTCGAGTGATGCATGCAGCTCTGAGAGTCTTTAAAGAAATAATGTTGATAGCCGTGCCAACATCGATTAGCACTCTTCTGAATTCATTTCCTTTGATATGTACTGTGGTGAGCAGTCCCCAGTCGTACATTTCTTTGTCAGTGGCTGGAGGTTCAGGGAATGTTTCTGGGATGGATAGTCGTTTCCCAGACACTATATAGTTCAAAGTCGTGAACATGTCTTCCCTTTGAGCCTTTGACAGATAAATCAATTCGCAAACATGCTCGATCAATGATTGAACTGCTTCTTTGACTGGTTGTTCAGAGAGCGTAAAGGTTTTGATGGGGAGAGGATTCTTGTGTACTCCTTCAGTCCCCAGTTCTCCTGAATAGGTTTTTTCTTTGAATATGTGTTTGAGTTACGCAATCACCTGTTCGGATGATCGACATACCTATGAAAGACACAGAAGCGCGGATTCTCCACTTCCTCCTCTGTCGGCTCTCTCCTGACGGGAGGTAGTTCGATCGCACCATCTTGGATCCGGACTTCCAATAGCTCGATCAAATCTTCAACAGGGAAAGGAAAGTCTGGTTCTTCCTGGTCACTCTGCTGGCATTGAGCAGGTGCTTGTGCATTTCGAGTTTGGTTGTCCTTCCTCGATGCTTTTGTAGGATGGGACATTGGAGAAGCATTCTTATGCAGTTGCGCTTCGGCTTTCCTCTTGCTTCCCTCAGTAACATTCATTGAAGGTTGAAGATTATATTGCTTGTTGATCAGGCGCCTGGCACTGCCTTGAGCTTCTCGCGGTTCCTCGACTTTTGTAGCCTTTTTTCTTTCCAGTAAGTCCGGAGCAGTGGTTGCTGATCGCTTGGCTGCTTCGTGAAGTTCTGAGAAAGTTTGGAACCGTAGATTTTCCAGCAAGGCTCTGTAGACTGAGATTATTCCGTTGATACACAAGTCCACTTGCTGCTCAGTGACATTCGGGTCATGACAATCCAAAGCCTGGATTCTGAACCTTTTTACGTAGTCGTTCGTATGTTCAGTATTCTTCTGAGACATTCTTCCTAAATCAGAGAGACTAATTTGCTCCAAGACTAAGAAGTATTTTCGGTAGAAAACATTAACCATTTTCCCCCGGCCAGTGATGCTCACTGGTACGATGTTGTTGTACCAAGTATATGCTCGGCCTATCAGAGACTTCGAGAACTCCTTCAAACGGACGACATGATTGTGTTCATGTTCTCCTAATGCTTCCAGGAATCGAGAAACATGTTCTCGGGCATTCCACGTTCCATTATAAAGTGTGGACATTGGAGAAGTATAACCTTTCGGGAGAGGGATCCTCTGCGTGGCAGCGGGGTATGGAGGTTGGTGACGGTGGACAGAAGATGTCTTATCTTTTCCACGGTTCTCCAAGATGCGTTCCAAATATTCACGAGTGGTGAAACTGGATGGATCTTTCGCTAGTGGGTTGTCTACAGCTTTGTGGACTTCATCATCATCCACTACATGAATTGGAGATACTTCAGGATCAACAGCCGGGGATGTTTCCTTGGCTTTCTCTTTCTATGATTGACGCCGGGTCTGAGTTTGTTCAGGTGACAACTTGTCCGTGAGATTCTTGAGGTGAGCGCATAACTCTTTCTGTGTTGTAGCCATGTCTATTTGATTCTTGGCGAGAATGTCCTGAATCTTCATGAGATCAGTTATAGTAAGTGGATCTATTCTGATTTCCTCAGGAGACCGTCCGAAGAGAGGATTGTTTCCAATATTGGTTTGAGGAGGGGTGGTGTCAGTAGCGCCATTGTTGGAAGCGGGAGCGACTGGAGCACCACCACTGTTGTTGCTAGTGCTAGCATTGTTTGAGTTAGGGTTTGTAATTCAACCTAACCTAAGATCAACCATATTGATGAATTGAGATTGCAACCAAGAGATTAATCTCCCACTGTGGTCGCCAATCTGAAGATCGGGAAAAACGATTTGCTGGTTTTTTAGGAAAGTGAAGAGACGACCGTGTAGACGAGACTCCTCAACTAAGCAAACTGCCTAACCTCAAACAGATGCACTGCACGGGAGTGCTTTGAGTTAGAGAGATCAATCTGTAGGACTCCGGCCTAAACCAAATCAATGGTCGTTCTAGAGTCAATTCGGTCATAAAGAGGGAGATGGGTTGATCTGTATGAGGAAAGCTGAGAATTGTGGGATCAATGATGTTCAAGGATTGTGGATATGTTGAAGGTTTCTGCAAGTATATGAACTGTCGAGTTCTGTAAATAAGTTTCGATCGAGAGAATTATGTGTTTTTAGTCATCGATTTTTGACTTAATTATATTGTCAGAATGGTAAACACCTTGATCCCAGTAAGTGTGACGGTTTCTTGAGTAGAAGAGTGAGAAAGTGGGAGATCGTGGTAAAATCAGTTCCATGTCGTATGGTAGCGAAACAAGATATTGCGGAATCACAAACGATGAGACGAAGATGTTTGTGATTTCTTTTTATCTTGCCCTATCAAAGATATAATATCAAGTCAATTATTCAATTGAACTCGTACGATAGAAAATGGAAAGATCAGATCGCTCAACTACAAGAGAAGTAGTTTCGTATGGATTCACAATCCCAACGAAGTCTTTCATTCGTTAACCTATAGGGTATCGAGAATAAACCTAAGGTTAAAGGATAATCGACTCTAGCAAAACCAACTAGTATCACACAGTAGGTGTGGAAATTAGTTTTTCCAGTTGCTAGAGTTCCTCTTATATAGTTTTCAAATCAGGGTTTGCAATCTATGTTAGCTTAGTAACAAAGCATTCAATATTCACCGTTAGATGAAAACCTGATTAGATACAAGCTAATATCTTTCAACCGTTAGATCGAAACTTAGCTTGTCACACACAAATGAAATGTATTTCAGTTAGGTTTGAGTAACCGTACCTAAACGTGTACACTTAGTTGGTTCACAAATAGTTAACCAATGGTTAGCCATATGAGCACTTCCATATTAACCGTATTCATCTTTCTCATAACTAGTTCAAATGACTCATAAGAACTAGTTGAAGAGTTGTTCAATTGCTTAGGTCTTTATTCATAGACACAATTGAAACAAAATCGGTTTGATCCATTCGAATCAATTCATGAACAATATAGCCACGGTTTGCAAAGATTGCATTCCTTATAATTTATTGTTTTAAGTTCATGAACTACCGATTTGAGAAATAACCAGCTTGGGTACGCGTACGGGTATGCGTACATTAGCTACCGGATTTGAGTTGGCTTTGGTTTCCAAACTCAGCAGAATTTTTCGGGTAGAAAAGTCCGCCAGTACGCGTACCTAAGGTGACTGGTTTATGAGTTCGTAAACTCCAAACTCAGCAGAATTTTCCGGGAGGAAAAATTCCGCCAGTACGCGTACCCAACCTGTCTCCTTCACCAATACCGTATGCACACATATGCACACACTTGGTTTACGGTACATGGATTTATACACTAATGTGCGAACACACTATATATGCTTATATCCATAGATGGTAATCTCAACTCTACATTTCAATCATTGAAACATTCTTCTATAATGTTATAATAGTCGTTATTCACAACTATCGTCATCAAAGCCATTTTCAAGATTGAAACGTCATCATGACTTTCTTCACGGGTAAAGATGAAAATGGTTAAAGCGAAAGCTTAACAACACATATTTCGAGAAAAGATAGGCGAGTAAACGGCTCGAAATAGCAAATGTGCATGTATGAAAACTATCATACTTATACGAGATAGAGTAGACTTTTGAGTGATAGATAAGTTCAAGTCCCCACATACCTTTTAGTCGGATGAAGTTCCACTAGTTCCTTGAGTAGTTCTTCGTCTTCGTAAGATGATCGCCATGGAGTCTGGAGCTCAACTACACTTAACTATCCTAGACCGAGACTTAGCCATAAGTAAACTAGAAATCAGGACATATAGTTTTGACAACTTAATTTGACAAACAAGCTTGAGATAGCAACCTTTGCGAGTTCGACCGAGCAATGCTCTAACAATCTCCCCCTTTGTCAATTTTAGTGACAAAACTATCAATACATATGGATTACAAAATAGATAAAACTTTGTAACTTCTCGTCCACATGCTTGATCTCCTTGGTGCTTCAACATTACTTGAAAACTTCGTCTTTTCCAAGTACTCCCATGATTCCATAGATGTCCAGTTCAACATCATAGTTGTTGAAGATCCGTAGCCATAACAATGAGAAAACAAAAGCTCTCGATCATTGTTATACAGTGTCATAGTATTATTACACAATATCAAAGTTCAATTGTATCACAACTGTGATAACAATACTATGGTGATATGTATCACTCCCCCTTAGTCAATACTTTCATCTCAACATGAAAACCACTCCCCCTTACATAATGATCCGAAAACCATATGTATTTATAGTGTGAACTACATATTAATTCTCCCCCTTTTGGTCAATAAAATTGGCAAAGGTATGAAAACGGGATCCTAATGAAATTTTCATGGAGATGCTTCAAGACCAAAGAAAAGTACATATCAACTTTGTTTATATGCAATCATAAAGCCGAAGCTAAATGCATTCATCATGGAGTTTATAAAGATACAAGATAACTCCTCAAATATTCCACAGCCGCACTCCTCACAAAGATATGGAAATTAAGCGCAAGTTCAAAAAAACTATCCCCCATTTGATGTCATTCCCGTAAGAACAACAAGAGCGACCTTACTTTTACGAGAAAAGAAGGATTTCAAGATGACACTAAGATACTTAGAAGATACATCTACCTAGAAACAAATATGGAAAATAACTTTACACCTCAAGAAGTTCCAAACTCAATTGCCCAAAGGATCTAGATAAGAGCGGGGGCAAGAGTTATGGAAGACTAATGAACCAGAACGAGACCAATAGACTGCCGTAGGTGTTTAAACGTAGCAGTATCTAATGGTTTGGTGAGAATATCAGCCAATTGTTGTTCCGAGGGCACAAATTCCATATTAATGATACCATATTAATAGAGATCTCGGATAAAATGATACCTTATGTCAATGTGTTTAGTCCTTGAGTGCTCAACTGGATTTTCTGTTATACGGATTGCACTGGTGTTGTCGCATAAAATTCTCATTATTCCAGTGTTGATTCCATAATCAACAAGCATTTGTTTCATCCATAGAAGTTGAGTACAACATGAGCCTGCAGCGATATATTCTGCTTCACATGTTGAGAGGGATTTTGAATTTTGTTTCTTGCTATGCCAAGCTACAAGATTCAGTCCTACATAGTAGAAACCCACTGACGTACATTTTCTATCTTCCACACATCCTGCCCAATCTACATCTGAATAGGAAGTAAGATTAGTGTTAGTATCAAAAGTATAAGATAGACCATACCCTGCAGTGTGATTAATGTAACGTATAATTCTTTTTGCAGCTGCAAGATGAGATTCCTTTGGATTTGCCTGAAACCTAGCACAACAACCAACACTAAAAGCAATATCAGGTCGAATAGCTGTAAGATATAAAAGGCTTCCAATGATAGATCGATAAAGTTTTTGATTCACATTTACACCTTTATCATCTCGATGCAGTTTACCAGTGGTGGGCATAGGAGTTAGTTTAGGAGTGGACTTATCAAGGCCAAATCTTGAGACAAGATCCTTAACATATTTTTCTTGAGATAAGTAAATTCCATCCATGTGTTGTTGAATTTGTAAACCCAAAAAGAATTTTAATTCACCAACATTGCTCATTTCAAATTCCTTTCCAAGAGACACTTGAAAATCTTGTGCAAGTTTCTCCGATGTTGATCCATAGATGATATCATCTACATAAACTTGAGCGATCACAACATATTTTCCATTCCACTTGGTAAAACAGTGTTTTATCGGCTCCTCCTCCTCTCGAAAAACCTTTCCCAAGAAGAGATGAGGTCGAGTTTTTCGAACCTGCACGAGGTGCTTGTTTCAACCCATATAGTGCCTTATTAAGTTTAAGGACATGATTTGGGAAGTTAGTGTTTTCAAATACCTTAGGTTGAGCTACATAGACTTCTTCCTTTAAGGTTCCGTTTAAAAAGGAGGATTTGATGTCCATTTGAAATAGCTTTACCTTAAGAAAACAAGCATGAGCCAATAACAACCTAATGGACTCAAGGCGTGCCACAGTGCAAAGGTTTCGTCAAAGTCGATTCCTTCGATTTGTGAGTATCCTTGAGCGACAAGTCTAGCTTTGTTTCTGAAAATTGTGCCAAACTCATCAGACTTGTTCTTAAATATCCATTTGGTGCCAACTATATAGACATTTGGAGGACAAGATATAAGCTTCCATACGTCTTGTCTTTGAAATTGATTTAACTCTTCATGCATTGCATTCACCCATAAGGATCGCTAAGAGCTTCATCAATATTCTTTGGTTCTACATGTGAAAGATAACAACCAAAATTGCACAAATTTTGAAGTTGTCCTCTAGTCTTTGCAGTAGAATCTCTTCCTCCAATGATAGTTGGAGGCGGTTCAATGGAGAAAAATCATGATGAAAGTCGCTAATATCATCAATGATAACGTTAGCGGATTCCATCATCACTTGGGTTACGAGATTAAATACTCGAAAACCCCGACTATCAGATGCATAGCCCAAAAAGATACCTTCATCACTTTTAGTATCAAATTTCCCTCTTTGTTCTCGATCTTTTAGGATGTAGCACTTACTTCCGAACACTCTAAGATAGTGTAAGTTGGGTCTTCTACCATACCACAACTCATATGGAGTGTTTAGGGTTTTAGACCGTAGATAGACACGGTTGATCAAGTAACATGCTGTGAAGACAACTTCTCCCAAAAATCTTATAGGTAAGTTTTTGTTATGGAGCATTACCCTGGCCATTTCCTGAATATTCATATTCTTTATTTCATCAACTCCATTGGCTTGAGGAGTAATGGGTGGTGAGTATTGTTGAATAATTCCCAGTTTGTCACAGAATTTAAATACTTTGGTGTCCTTGAATTCAGTGCCACGGTCGCTTCTAATTTTCTTTAGTTTGCAACCTTGTTCATTCTGGATCCTATTAACAATAATCTTAAATTCACCAAGGGTTTCATTCTTATGAGCATGGAAAGCTACCCAAGTGAATCTGGTGTAGTCATCTACCATAACTAAAACATACTTCTTTCCTCCAACAGTAGATTGTTGAATTGGTTTGAAGAGATCCATATGAATTAAATCAAGTGGAGCCTTAGTGAGAATATCTCGAGATGACTTATGGTGAACTTTTGTTTGTTTACCCTTTTGACATGCACCACATACACCGTCAATATTTGCATTGATTTTGGGAACGCCTCTAACAAGTTCTTTGTTGATGATCTTAGTTAAGAGACGATAATTGATGTGACCAACACGCTCATGCCAAAGATGTGTACATTCCACCATAGTCAAATTGAAATAATTTCTAAACTGAGTATCAAGAAGATAACAGTTATTTTTACCACGAGTTCCTTGAAAAATTACTTTTCCAGTTTTGTCTACAATGTCACATCCATTTGCATTGAAGACAACTCTATGGCCTTTGTCACAAATTTGACTAATAGAAAGAAGATTTGCAGTCATACCTTTGACGTATACTACATCATGGATTTCTGGAACACCGGGAAGCTTGATCGTACCCTTCTTGCTAATGTAGCAACAACTCCCATCTCCGAAAGTAACTGGTCCTCCTTCAAAGTCGCTTGAGGAGACGAACCACGAAAGGTTACCAGTCATATGTCGGCTACAACCACTGTCAAGAAACCATTGGAAGGGTGATGTTGATTTTAAGGCAAAGGCTCCCATACTAACACTACTTTCCTGTTTAGGATTTCTTGTTAGTATTGTACACTTTTTTAGATAAGCAACCAGTTGTTCAGCTTTCTTGTGGAGATTGCTCGTAACTTTTATACTTTTATGAAAACGTGTACACGTATGTTGATCATGATTGTGAGACTCACAAAACATACAAGGGCCAACATCAGTAATCTTATTTGAGAAGTTCTTCCTTTTATCAAGTTTCTCAAAGCATATACTTTGTTTAACACTTGACTTAATATGATCCTTTAGAGAGGAATCAAATGAGTTATTCATCATTACGGAAGACTTTTTGATGACGTCTATTGATACATGAAAATATTCCCCCTTAGCTGGCCTAGTGCGCCCCCTAAAGGGAGGGAAACCCAACATAAAACATGGGGACTTAGGGACTAAAGCCCAAGTCCACTAAGAAAGTATCCATAAGATGGAAAGGACAAGGGAGGAATTAATAGGAAAGAAGGAGGTTGTATTAGAGAAGGGATGACATTAGTGGTAATTAAGGACGTTTAGGACATGTGGCATGATGTCATGAAAAGAGGGGCTTTTAAAAAGTCTATATAAAGAGGCATGTAGTACAATGAAGGGGATCCTATTTATCTCTCCTCTTGGGAATTGGATGTATTGTGGCTAGGACTTGTAGAACCAATATTCAGCCCTCAAAATTTGGCGAACACACCCGGAGGCTCGTGCCTAGCTTAACCATCCAATTCCCAAAAATACTATTTTCTTATCTGCGCTTCTTCTTTATCTTCACCCTGCGCTTCTCTTCCACCATTCCTATCCAAAATAATCTCCGCGTTCTATCACAGCCGCTTCATTAACCCACTGCATCAACACCCTCCCTTTATGGCTACACCAAACTACACATGATCATCAAGAGCCGCGTCCTACCCCTCCGAGTATGCTAACTCTACCAGCGCCGCTTATCACCACCTAGCCGATCTTCACTATTGAGTTTTGAAGACCACTCCCAAATCATCTCCGCGTCCATAGACACAACAGCTAGCACCAACAAAACTAGAAATCGCCAACAACCCAATGATACACCGCTTCATCCATCATCATGAGATTAGCCACATCAACGCTTTCCTCTTTTACCAGCATCACCAAACCAGAATCGATGTGCCGAGCTCCAACCCAGGATGTTTCTTCTCATAGAAGTTGAATATGGAGTCAGTGGATCTACCAATCACCAGTAAATCTACAAAAAGAGATAAGTTCTTACTTATCTTAGACCTCCTCTAAATCCTGATTTATATCATTCTAAGATCTCAAAACTCATATACCTTAATTTTATATCAACTTCCTTCTTCCATTCGGAATTGGTGTTTTGACAGGAAGATTCCCAGGCACAGAGCAACTAAGACGAAGCTTTCCGAAGAACGGTGATGCATGGGATAAACCCAACAGTTAACAAAACTTTGAAGTCAGGGAGACACGTATACCCTTGAAGCAGTGGGGACCATCTCCTTCAACTCAGAAATCCGCGTACCTACAGACGTACCAGCATCCAAAGCAAAAAAATTGAAGCAAGTGGCCAACGTAAACCTCACCAGCGCCATTTGAATACATCAGCGCTATCTGACCTCAACACCACCACCAGAGATTCTCCTCTCTATGCAACTATCAGCCCGACTCTGAGAGCAGATACCTACAGGAAGCACTGCTTCAGTGAACCAGCGCCTCACTCTTTTCCGCTCTTATTCACCAACAAACACAAGCGTCTCTTCTGTGATCTCCGGCTGCACCAAACTACATCAGCGCTTGGTTTTGCATCCGCATTTTACCACAGTCGCATTTCATCTCAACTGCCATTATGAAAACACGTCACCTGCCTGGGGAAACTTACCGCACCCTCAAAGACCAGCGCTACCCTACTCTTCTACGACTACACATAACTTCACCAGCCGCGATCACCAATTGGATACAGACATGGAATCAATTATCATCAGTGAACAAGGAATAATGTCGAATCGATTAACTCAACGCAACAAAGATAAGTTTCTCTCCAAGCCCATGTCTATTCATGGCTATGTAATATACATATCGACGGTAAGTGAAGTGGCCGTTACTTATCAACAAACAGTGAAGTCTCCTCCCTCAAAACTTAATTCTTAATCATAACCTTGTTGCATACTTTAGGATGATTTCTCCTGTTTTTCTTTAAAAAAAAGAAGAGAGGACTATTTGGCATGAGAATATCTTTTATGCAAGCTTATCATCTTCCCAATTTAAACGAATATGCATAGGGTGTCTCGAACTCTATTATGTTATCTTGTTTTGAATTTGCGTGTCATATCCTAGCCAAAACAACAAGGAAATGTTAGCATGTTTGAAAGTATGTTGAAACCTCACACGCGTATCAAAATGTGTTATTTTGAATTTTCTGTTTTGCTTCTGTTTTAAGTATAAAAGCATGTATCCGCGGATCTATATGCATAAAGTTTCACATGCTAATAATCCACTATAGCTTAGTGTTTATCAAATTGAAGGAATAGTACATCTTTGATGCCGCTTTGTCCATTTTTGGCCTTATTGGTTTTTGTTTGATAATGAATTTGATAAGCATGATAGCATTGATGAGTATTTTTGCGCTTACAATAGATTGTACTTAAAATCGCTAGTATGTGCTTATAAAATCTGATTTCACGATTTTTCCTTCGCAAACGCTTGTAACACGTGTTTACAATTTTGTACAAACACTAGTTCCGCTTGTACACATGTTTATTCAATCCAAAGCATGAAGTGTTTAAATATAAATATATGCGCTCTATGAGTAACCTAGTCACATGAATAGGGTGCCACTTTATTTATACAAAGCATCAATATTATTTTTAAATTCATGATCTGCTATGCAACAAAAAAAAGAGAGAGAAAAATATAGTAACGTGCTCCGGGCACCATGCTAGCAAGGGTCCATAGAGGACGCTTGAACAAATACAAATCCACAAAAGGTCTCAGGTCAGCCAAGGGCGCCTGATTGACTGACAAATCTACAAAAGGTCCCAGGTTAGCAAAGGGCGCCTGATTGGCTAACAAATCTACAAGAGGTCTCATGTCAGCCAAAGGCGCCTGATTGACTGGCAAAAGGTCTCAGGTCATCCAAAGGCGCCTGATTGACTGACAAAAGATCTCAAGACAGCCAAGGGCGCTTGATTGACTGACAAATATACAAGAGGTCTCAGGTCATCCAAAGGCGCCTGATTGACTGGAAAAAGGTCTCAGGTCAGCCAAAGGCGCCTGATTGACTGACTAAAGGTCTCAAGTCAGCCAAGGGCGCTTGATTGACTGACAAATCTACAAGAGGTCTCAGGTCAGCCAAAGGCGCCTGATTGACTGGCAAAAGGTCTCAGGTCAGCCAAAGGCGCCTGATTGACTGACAAAAGGTCTCAAGACAGCCAAGGGCGCTTGATTGACTGACAAATCTACAAGAGGTCTCAGGTCAGCCAAAGGCGCCTGATTGACTGGCAAAAGGTCTCAGGTCAGCCAAAGGTGCCTGATTGAATGACTAAAGGTCTCAAGTCAGCCAAGGGCGCTTGATTGACTGAAAAATCTACAAAAGGTCTCAGGACATCCAAGGGCGCCTGATCGACTGACAAATTTATAAAAAGCTACGGGATGCATAGACACCCGGTTGGCTGACGAGTTTACAAAAGGCCCCAAGATGGGTCACCGATATACGAAAAGGTGACGGGTTATATGCTCATCCGATCGGCTACAGATATACAAAAAGGACCCAAGATGGGCCACAGATATACAAAAAAGGCGACGGGTTGATATACTCATCCGATCAGCCACAAATATACAAAAAGGCGACGGGTTGCTCCGCGCATCCGATCGGCCACAGATATATAAAAAGGTGATGGGTTGATATGCTCATCCGATCGGCCACAGATATACAAAAAAGCCCCAAGATAGGCCACATATATACAAAAAAGGCGACGAGTTGATATGCTCATCTGATCGCCCACAGATATACAAAAAGGCGATAGGTTGCTCCGTGCATCCGATCATCCACGGATTTATAAAAAGGCGACGGGTTGCTCCGCGCATCTGATCGGCTACAGAAAAGGGGGAGCGTGTTTTCCTACCTTGGAAAAACAAAGGAAAGGGAGGGGCAAAGCATATGGACTTACCTCCATTACAAGGGATTCACCTCTGAAGGCGCGTTTTGCCTACCCAAACATAATCACGAAGAAGACGCACCCATCCCCACAAAGGCGAAACACCAAACACTGCGTTCCATTGAAAATAAAAGAAGGGAGTAGGCGCGCACTAATATTGCCAAACAACATGCTTCGCCTATCTAAGAACACTCGGACTACCCGCACAAGTTTAACTAAATATCAACGCACGACAACGGGGCAGTATCTACATCCAGAGTCTCCACCTTTAAACGCGCCTAAACACTCGCCAAAGCCAAATCCCGATCAGCTTCTTCTACCAACTTGCGGATGTTGTCCATAATCTTATCAGACGATTGTGACCCCCGCGTAAGTGAGACAATCTCTTCATGCTCTCCATAAGCATACTAGTTCACCCCGAAGGTAGGATGGAGATATAATCGCAGATAAGATCGCCAGAGTCAAGGTATATCCAAGAAGTTGTGGAGTCGCTCGGTCAGAGAAATGAAGATGACTACCAGATATGGGGCATCCTAAAATGGGGACTTTAGGATGGCATCATCAGAGGGCAATGACTATTGTTGAAAAGTAGAACTTAAGATAAGGCATGATGTGACTACCGGGTCCTTTGACAATTGACCCAGTAGTCAGGGGACTAATGTTGATACATGAAAAATATTTCCCCCTTAGCCGGCCTAGTGCGCCACCTAAAGGGAGGGAAACCCAACATAAAACATGGGGACTTAGGGACTAAAGCCCAACTCCACTAAGAAAGTATCCATGACATGGAAAGGACAAGGGAGGAATTAATAGGAAAGAAGGAGGTTGTATTAGATAATGGATGGAATTAGTGGTAATTATGGAGGTTTAGGACATGTGGCATGATGTCATAAAAAGAGGGGTTTTTGAAAAGTCTATATAAAGAGGCATGTAGTACAATGAAGGGGATCATCTTTCTCTCTCCTCTTGGGAATTGGATGTATTGTAGCTAGGACTTGTAGAACCAAAATTCACCCCTCAACATTTGGCGACCACACCCGGAGGCTCGTGCCTAGCTCAACCATCCAATTCCCAAAAACACTATTTTCTTATCTGCGCTTCTTCTTATCTAACAACCTCACCCAATATTTCGATTAGCAATCTGTATGGACTAACTCTAATATACTTTCAAGAGAGTCAACTAGAATCAATCTTAATAAAGTATATCAAAGAGTTATAATATCTCGATCTCTCGATTTAATTCTTACTCAAGCAAATAGAAATCTGCGAATCTAATTAAATACAAGAGAGATAACTTGGATGGTACCAAAGACCAATATCCAAGTGTCAATCAATGTAAATCAACAACCAAAGGTTGGATATTCTATTGATTGATCTTAACGCACAACCTATGATATTTCAATTATATAACAAAATATAATGCGGAATAGAAATAACACAGACACCAGAAGTTTTGTTAACGAGGAAACCGCAAATGCAGAAAAATCCCGGGACCTAGTCCAGATTGAACACCACACTGTATTAAGACGCTACAGACACTAGCCTACTACAAACTAACTTTGGTCTGGACTGTAGTTGAACCCTAATCAATCTCACACTAATTCAAGGTACAGTTGCGCTCCTTACGTCTCTGATCCCAGCAAGATACTACGCATTTGATTCCCTTAGCTGATCTCACCCACAACTAAGAGTTGATACGACCCAAAGTCGAAGACTTTAATAAACAAATCTGTATCACACAGAAAAGTCTAAGATAATAGATAAATCTGTCTCCCACAGATAAATCCAAGAGTTTGTACCGTCTTTTGATAGAAATCAAGGTGAACAGGAACTAATTGATAACCCGGACTTATATTCCCGAAGAACAGCCTAGAATTATCAATCACCTCACAATGATCTTAATCGTATGGTAGCGAAACAAGATATTGCGGAATCACAAACGATGAGACGAAGATGTTTGTGATTTCTTTTTATCTTGCCATATCGGAGATATAATCTCAAGTCAATTATTCAATTGAACTCGTACGATAGAAAATGGCAAGATCAGATCGCTCAACTACAAGAGAAGTAGTTTCGTCTGGTTTCACAATCCCAATGAAGTCTTTCATTCGTTAACCTACATGGTATCGAGAAGAAACCTAAGGTTAAAGGAGAATAGACTCTAGCAAAACCAACAAGTATCACACAGGAGGTGTGGAAATTAGTTTTTCCAGTTGCTAGAGTTCCCCTTATATAGTTTTCAAATCAGGGTTTGCAATCTATGTTAGCTTAGTAACAAAGCATTCAATATTCACCGTTAGATGAAAACCTGATTAGATACAAGCTAATATCTTTCAACCGTTAGATCGAAACTTAGCTTGTCACACACAAATGAAATGTATTTCATTTAGGTTTGAGTAAGCGTACCTAAAAGTGTACACTTAGTTGGTTCACAAATAGTTAACCAATGGTTAGCCATATGAGCACTTCCATATTATCCGTATTCATCTTTCTCATAACTAGTTCCAATGACTCATAAGAACTAGTTGAAGAGTTGTTCAATTGCTTAGGTCTTTATTCATAGACACAATTGAAACAAAATCGGTTTGATCCATTCGAATAGATTCATGAACAATATAGCCACGGTTTGCAAAGATTGCATTCCTTATAATTTATTGTTTTAAGTTCATGAACTACCGATTTGAGAAATAACCAGCTTGGGTACGCGTACGGGTATGCGTACCTTAGCTACCGGATTTGAGTTGGCTTTGGTTTCCAAACTCAGCAGAATTTTCCGGGAGGAAAAGTTCCGCCAGTACGCGTACGGGTACGCATCTCCTTCACCAATACCGTATTCACACATATGCACACACTTGGTTTACGGTACATGGATTTATACACTAATGTGCGAACACACTATATATGCTTATATCCATAGATGGTAATCTCAACTCTACATTTCAATCATTGAAATATTCTTTTATAATGTTATAATAGTCGTTATTCACAACTATCGTCATCAAAGCCATTTTCAAGATTGAAACGTCATCATGACTTTCGTCACGGGTAAAGATGAAAAATGGTTAAAGTGAAAGCTTAACAACACATATTTCGAGAAAAAGATAGGCGAGTAAACTCGGCTCGAAATAGCAAATGTGCATGTATGAAAACTATCATACTTATACGACTTTTGTCTCAAGAGTAGGAGATATAGTAGACTTTTGAGTGATAGATAATTTCAAGTCCCAACATACCTTTTAGTCGGATGAAGTTCCACTAGTTTCTTGAGTAGTTCTTCGTCTTCGTAAGATGATCGCCATGGAGTCTGGAGCTCAACTACACTTAACTATCCTAGACCGAGACTTAGCCATAAGTAAACTAGAAATCAAGACATATAGTTTTGACAACTAAATTTGACAAACAAGCTTGAGATAGCAACTCTTGCGAGTTCGACCGAGCAATGCTCTAACAATCTCCCCCTTTGTCAATTTTAGTGACAAAACTATCAATACATATGGATTAAAAAATAGATAAAACTTTGTAACTTCTCGTCCACATGCTTGATCTCCTTGGTGCTTCAACATTACTTGAAAACTTCATCTTTTCAAAGTGCAAAGGCTCCCGTGATTCCGTAGAATTTACTTGACCATTTGACTTTTTGGATTTTTCACCGTTTGAGCAATATTTGAGAAAATATGGAAAAACCAGGGTTTTTTGCTCAAACGGAGGAGTTTCATGAGATGAGGGAAATAATAATTACGAAAAACAAGGGATTGCAAGGTACGGGACCGGCCATGTCTAGGGCATGGCCGGCTGGCTAGGTAGCCCGGTCCCGTGACACCTTCCCCTATTTTTATTATTTTTGGGAAAATATGGAGAAACCGTGAGTTTTGCTCAAACAAAGAAATTTGCTCGAATGAAGGAGTCTTCATGAGATTATGAAAATAATAAAATAAGAAAAGATAAATGAAGAGGCGTGGGGGACCGGTCACGGAGGCATGATCGGCCGGCCGGTGGGCCCGGTCCCTAGGCGCTTCTTTTTATTTTATTATTATTATTTTCTCTCTCCTATTTTGCGTAGGTTTCCTCGTTTGTCCATATTTTTGAATGCTCGTTCGTGCATTTGGGTGCTCGTTCGTGCATCATCGTTGAGTACATTTGCAACATTTTCTTGGGGCTTACTCGATGATAGTCCAGACGCCTGATTGTTGAGTAATTATTACTAATTCATGAAATTCAGCGGAGAATGATTCATGAAATGGAGTAATAAAAATGAATTAAGTATATATTACTAATCCATGGAATCCAGTCAGGAAATTCAAGGAATGGAGTAATGAGATGAAATGGTTATCTATTACTAATCCGTGAAATCTAGCCGGGGGATTCAGGGAACAGAGTAATGAGACATAATAGATTATTTTTTAGGAATTCAGTTGGTGAATGACACTAGAACTAATATATTTGCAGAATCGAGATATGAGATAGCTGAAGCATCATATTCGTTCTGAGGGTGTATAGTCATGGAACAACGAACGGCGTGACGTCCTGAAAGCGTTAAGCTCTCTAAAAAACATTATGTCTAGAGAACCGCCCAATCATCAAGATTTTATACACGGTCTCTCTACATAGTCATGGAACAACGTGCAACGTGACGTCCTGAAGGCGTTAAGCTCCCCAACAAACAATTATGTCTAGAGAATGGCCCAATCATTAAGATTCCATGTAGAGGTGGGTTTCTCTTCGTAGTCAGGGAACAACGTGCAGCGTGACGTCTTGAAGGCGTTAAGCTCTCTAACAAACAATTATGTCTAGAGAACCGCCCAATCATTAAGATTCTACGTAGAGGTGATGATGAAATGTGTGAAGCATCGAACGCTCATCCGGGGAGGCCTTTCGAGAAACATATTCATCATAGCTCTGAGAGGAACGTTCACTCAGTCAGAGATCGTTAAACGGTTCACGAATTGTAAAATATGAGTCGTCACATGCGTTCCTGAAGCCGGGTCAGAAACATGTAGTATCATGATTTTACGATTTTGACCTTTGTCGAAAATCCACCATCAACAAACGGCAACCCCGATTACCTCTTCAGCATCTTCCCATGTTTGTCTCCACGAAAACCTCGTTTGTTTCTTGTGCCTATCTATCAGGAAGGTATCGATTATTGTCCCTCGAAATTGTGAACATGTGAAACCATCCTGGCATATTGTGAAAGGGAGGACCCCCATGTAGCCCTACAGCCAGGACAGGGATGTGGGTATACCCATCTCAGTTGTCGCGATTGTGTAATCACATTGATGTGACTACTCTATCGTCTGTACCAAAAATGAACGCGGCACGAAATGTGGCAAGGATTTACTATTGTCCTTGTACAGGTTTCCCAGGTAGGCGAGCCGGTATAGAAACTTTGCCATATATTTATGAGATATAATCTTTATGAGATAGTATCTCTAGCCCTACCCTGACTTGATCGGAACTAAAGGGCTTCGGTTATCGGTTACCTCTCAAACTACACCACGTATGTTCACAAACTTTATACCATTGGAAAGCAATTTAAAATATCTACGTAAAGAATATAAACATGCCTATCAAATTATATATATTTCTTATACTAACAATAATCAATTAAAAAGATAATTTTAGAAATATATCCTTGTTTAGTGATATGGGTCATCCATTATGGAACAAAATCTAAAAATAAATAGGTCAATTAATAGTGGGACGGAGATTGTTGCCACTCGCACTAACACGAGTAGCTTGAGGGTTACAAAATATAGAGTTTGCAAATAACTTGATAATTAAACAGAGATTGGGAGATATTTAACGATGTGTAAGTAGCTGGTCCCTTAGTTCTTCCTTCATGGACAGTGCATCCGCCACTTCCCCTTTCTTCATATGAAGATTGCCGTCATTGTGTTGAAGCTTGTCATCACATCTTGATTATCTCCTTCCAGTATAACATTTGGTGTTCCTTTTTCCGTAAATCACTTTGTAGTCGCGTGAGCTGCCAGACTTTCCGCCATTGTTCCCGATGTAGCCACTGAAGATATACTGACAGTCATTCCAAATATTTCCTTTTCATCCCTGTCTAAAAACCCAGTCCTATTTCTACTTCATGTTCTTTATAAGACGCATCGAAGTTTATATTTGTTGTACCTATAAGTGGTGGAGACCATGTGTCTATTTTGGTAGCCTCTGTAGTCTCCGTGTTATCCTTTTTATCCTTCTTAGTTCCGCTATGTAGGCCTCGATGTCGTTTTCAATGACGATGATAAGCGCTTCTGGCGTTTGCTTTTGTTCCTTATAAACCAGTTTGCATCGCCCTTTCCAAATATTCCAAGTTATTATGCCACAAACTGCAACCCAATATGCCATATCCTCATTCCAGTTAGAGGGATTATAAAACCAAAAGACGATCCATGAATGAATATCCTGATTGTTTCTGATTCTATAGGCACTACCAAGACCAACCCAAACAGAGCTAGCAAACGGACATTCCATTAGAAAACGGTATAACGTTTCCCTAGCAGACTCACATATCGGGCATAAATCAGTTTCTAGAACCATCCTAGTGGCTAGAATGTCCCCAACCAGAAGGCAGTTCGAAATGCATTTGCAGCATTCCATAGAAAAAGTTGTATCTTTGGGGTTGTCCTAATTCCCTAGATTTTGTTTAACATGGAGTTGGTAGGATTATGGGGAGAGAGCCTTTATCTTAGAGTAGATAGATTTTGTTGAGAAAGTTCTATTTTTGGTCAAGCTCCATTTGAGAACATCTTCGCTATCCCTACGACGTCCAACACACCTAACGGCTTTGACTGTTTCAGAGTCAAATAAATTTGTTAATAATTGTAAGTCCCAATCATCGGTGGAAGGATTCCATAGAAGCTCAATCCCATTTATCTCAAGTTCCTCCACCAGAGTGGAAGAGGAAGTCAGCTTATCTTGAATACCAGGAACCCAAGAATTATCTCTTAAGTTTGCTTCCGAATTCAGATCTAGATCCCATATACCAATTTTTTTGATGTTTTGAATCCCTGCTTTAATTCCACTCCAGGTCACAGAGCCAATTTCGTTAACTTTGCCCCAGGGATATTTTTTCAGGAAATATCTGGATTTGTAGATCCTTGCCCAGAGAGATTTCGGCTGAGTGACAAGCCTCCAAGCTAATTTCGTTTGTATCGATTCATTAACCAATTTCAGGTTTTTGAAGCCTAGACCACCTTTCTTTTTTGACTTACTCACCCCTCCCCAAGAACCCATTTTTTTCTTCTTTTATTCCCTACCAAAAAATCTCTTTGAACATTAATTAAAGTGTTAATGGTTTTACCGGTAGGGGGAAGCGAGTCACCTGGTAGTAGGGATGCACAGAAACCGAGCCTAAACCGTCTGACCCGGACCAAACCATTCATCCAACGACTCTAGAATTAGATGATCTAACAGAGATTTGAATATTCATATAACTTACCTTAAATTTATGGGTCGGTTATATTCAAAGTATTTTAAAGATAGAAGATAAGTGGTGCTCCAATATTCCAAACCTGGACATCCACAAAAGAAACGAACCTTCAAAGATATTCTGAATCGTTTAAGTTTATATACTTATTTAGATCCTAACCGTCAATATATAACATATATCCATTACCAACCCTAAGAGCATGTTTGTTTTCTCCTGACTCACCCGACTATATTGCCTTCCCATTTTGTTGTAGCTTGAGTGAAGGCTTGCTTAGGTAGAGTCGTTTCACATATTTGAAATTTTTCTCGAGATGCTTCTAACATAGCATTTTCCAATTCAATATCATACCTTGGTACACCAAAATCTTTTACTTCACTACCATTAACTACCTCATCAAAAATTGAACACAAAGGATTGTACTCTTCTTATCTTGAATCTCATCTATCAAATATTGGTGGAGACATTTCATCAAACATCTTGTGGGATCTAGTTCACTTACATCATCACAATCGATCCTTTCTTGGTTTTGGAGACTTACAAGAAATCACCACATCCTTTGAATGACTCAAATTAATAGTGAAATCGGATCCGACAAGTATCTTCACCAATCACCAATATGTTTGTTTTTTGAGTTAGATCGAACCTAATTCCTAACAAGGGGCTCATCTAACTAAAAAAATATGAGTCACTAGATCCAAAACCGAAAAGAAACGAAGGTAAATCTGAATCGTTTAAGTTTATATACTTATTTAGATCCTAACCGTCAATATATAACATATATCCATTACCAACCCTAAGAGCATGTTTGTTTTCTCCTGACTCACCCGACTCGAATCTCATCCGGAGTTGTTACCATGAGTCGCTCATCTAACTAAAAAAATATGAGGGTATTTTATTACCCGACTCAAACGAGTCAGGGGTTAGATCTAACTCAGATCGCGAGTCAGATCTGACTCAAAAGAAAAAAATAATCGGTCTGACATTTGACTAGGGCCAAGTCAGCAAAAAACAAACATGCTCTAAATCTAAAACTTATTCTTCTTTTTCCTTCTTCGTCAGCAACATTTCTTCTCCTTTCCCTCTTTGTAATCACCACAATCACTAGTTTCTGTTCTCCTCTCCATCCATCACAATCATCAACTCGATCAGGAGCATCACAATCACCAACTATTCTCTTTCTTTGACTAATTCTTCTTATTCCTGTAGGATCAGAATATCGCGACATCAATACTTCGCGAGATTAATAAATGACGACATTGCGAGGGAGTCGCAGGGAAGTAAAATAAATGACGCAATGAATGATGACAGCCAGAACACGAGGAAGATATGAAAATATGGCGAAGTTTAAGAGTGTCGCGAGATTGTATACTTGTACACTTGCGATATTTCGCAAGCCATTCCCGAAAATAAAGGACAGCTTAGTTGTCATCCACTGTGTACTACCCTATATAAAGGGTTGAGTAAGTCTGTTGTAGGGGTAGGGGGTTCTTTTGAATTGTTAAGCAAGTCATTAGGAGAGAGAAAGTTTTAGAGTGATTGTAATTCTATAACTCATTTCTATTTCATATTGTAAAGATTCAAGTATTCAATCAATAAGAATAATAATCATTCATCTTAAAATGACTTAATTGTGTATATTCTAGTGAGGGGTGTAGTGTAGGATTTCCTGCAACTACATAATGGCGCTAGAAACAGGGATTGAGTAGAGATCAACCTTGTGAATTGAAAGAATCAGGAGTAACAAGAAAGAAATTTCGTATAATTTTCAAACAACTTACTGAAATTGAGAAATGGCTAGAAGAAGGAATGCATCAGAACAACCAACAACTGTTAGAAGAAGCAGGAGATTAGCTGGAGAAAAGAGAAATAAAGTAGGTGAACCATCAAGAATAAACGCAAGAGATAGAGAAGAAGGCCAGATTCAACCACCAATTCAACCAGCACCGAATAGAGTAATATATTATGATAGGGTGAGTGTGCATACATGGAGATCAGATTCTATGGAAGAAAGAGAAGAAGTGCAACAATTGATAAATAATGGACAAGAGGAGAGAAATCGAGAAGAGATGGGAGAAACAATTCATGGAAATGAAGAAATCGCAGCATTAGAAGCATTGAGGCAAACAATACATGAAGAAAGGCGGTTAGAAGCGGAAGAACGTGCAAATTTAACAAGGCAAAACCATGAGTTAAGAATGGAAAATATGAGGTTGCAGAATAGAAGGTCGAGAAGTAATACCAGGTCAAGATCAAGATCGGTTAGAGAAGATATGAGGAGAACATTACCTGTAGAAAATATTAATGAAGAAAATATAGAAAGAGAGCCAAATCTCGGTGAAGGATGCTAAGAAAGAAGAGAAGTGGTGTGTATTCCACGTCCTGAAATTTTACAGAATGGCCAAAATGACGGAAATCAAGAAAATAGGCAGCGTCAAGTGCAGAATAATCCAATTGGTGAAGAAAATCAGGAAGAAGGAAGAAGAATACCGCATGGGAGAGAAACACGGAGGAAACAAAAGGAGATTGAAGATGACATCGAAAAACATTATATTGAACAAGCGCGTCTAGCTTGCGAAAGGGAAAGATTAAGAGTAGAAATGGAAGAACGGGAATTGGAGGAAGCAATTCGGCGTAACAATCATGACAATCGAGAAAAAGGCGCGAGCAAAATCGCAACAATGGAAATATCAATGAAGAATATGAAAGAATACAAAGGAGAACTGATAGACAACCAAGAAGAGAAAATGATAGATATAATGGTGTGCGAATTCGTGAACGAGATGAAGGAGAAAGTCGCAGAGAAAGAAGAGAAGAAAATGATGAACAAGAAAATCAAAGTAGACATGAACGCAGAAGGAGAGAGGCGAGCTAAAAAGACCAATAAATTCGAATCCGATGTAAATGAACAAATCTTGAGAGAATTGGCAGAGATGAGAGGAATGTTGAACAATAGAAGGGGAGGAGGAAGAAGACAATTGGATGAGGCCATAGAAGAGGCTGCGAAAACCCCCTTTACACTAGAGGTGCAGTTAGGAGGAATACCCCCAAAGTGCAATTTACCCGCATTAACAAAGCATTTTTGATGGAACAACTTGTGCAATACAACACATCAAAGCGTATGTGAGATGTATGCTACAATGGGAAAATCATGATGCCATATTGTGCATCAAGTTTAACAGGAGAAACACTGAAATGGTTTGAGGGTTTACCAAGAAACACAATCACGTCATTCAACCATTTACAAGCTATATTCTTAGGGGCATATATAAGTAACAACTCCTCGCGACCAGGAATTGAAGATGTATTTGGGCTGAAACAAAGAGTTGGCGAAAGTTTGAGACACTTAACTGTGAGGTGGAAGACAATGTGTAGCGAAATGGTTGGACGAGTGGATGAAAGATATCTTATTCTATCATTCATAAACGCTATGTTCGCAACCAATTTGTTATATATTCAAATTTTTAGAGTCAAGAATACAATTACAATGACTAAGTTGCGAGAAATTCAGGAGGAATATATTGCTCTAGAGGAAAGGCAAAATGAGATGGAATCATACCTAGTTGCGAATACAAATTCAAATGCTGCGAATGCAAGCTTATTACCCAAATTGATAAACACAGTAGCGAGCACTTCGCAAGGGCAACAAGAAAGGATAATAGATGATGGACAGCCAAAGATAGTAGCTATGGGAAGCCGTGATCAGGAAGAATTTGAAAGGGAAAGGAACTACTACAACCGTGGCGGCAATAACAAAATTCAAAGACTTGATCATCCGCAAGAAACTTATGGAGGTCGAAGGCAGAATTATCATGGAGGACATCGAAGTCACATAGTAGTATGGGAGGAAATCAAAATGCCACCACTAAATACTAGTGTGGAAAAAATATGGGAAGCTATACTCTTGATGGAAAACATACCTACACCATGGAACATGGGGAATGAGCCGCCACCAGGTGATAGAAGTCACGAGTTCTGTTCTTACCACCGCTTTCATGGACACCTAACACATGACTGCAGAAATATAAAAAGAATCATCCTCGAGAATGATTGACCAAGGAAAGTCGAATCATTTTCTAAAAAGTGAAGAGAAGGTTCAACCGTTACCACCACCGCCAGAAATGCACAGGACAAACTCAGCAAAGGGGAAAGAAACATTCGTAATAGAAGTTGGAGCAAAATCTAAAAATCTGTTTTGCAACTCCATTGTACATTCATACCGAACAATTGAAGATTTTCATGATAATGTTCTCAGTAGGGTTTTTGCGAGGGATGATGATAATATAGAAGTAATGAACATCGCGAAGACATCGCAGTTAAAAGAATGGCAAATGCGTTATTATTTCTTTCACCGAAGAAGAGATTCTGAAGGCGAGAGAGACGCATGATAGCCCATTGGTCGTAAAATTGGAAATTAATCCAAAACCCGTAGATGGCGAAGATGATGAAGCGAGAAAATTCTGGGCGATCAATAGAATCTTAATTGATACGGGAGCTCAAGTAAACATCCTTTTACCATACTTACAAGACTATGGGTGGGAAGGATGAAGATTTGATACCTTCGACGTATAAAATATATGGTTTCAATGGCACAACGAATAAGCCTAAAGGAGAAAACCCTATAATATTCCACAGCCGCACTCCCCACAAAGATTTGGCAATTAAGCACAAGTACAATTAAGAACTCTCCCCATAAAATGCCATTCCCGAAAGAAAAACAAGAGCGACCTTACTTTCACAAGAAAAGAAGGATTTTTGTAATGACCCGTCCCTCCACCGATATTGTCCCCACTTAGCCACTGCGGTTATCCGGCATGGTGGGGTTTTCAACGGGCATCTCTGTGGTAATCCAGCAGTAACTTTCCGGATGGTCACCCATCCCTGGATTACTCCTGCCCGGGAACGCTTAACTGCAGAGTTTTCTGCCAACTCTGGAGCCAATTGTGCTGAAAAGGCCTCGGTATTAGGGAAGGATAAATCATTACGTATATTCCTTCGGCCAACCACTGTCGAATATCGGGGTATTACAATACCACCACCTTAAATTGGAGCCGTCCTCGGCTCCGGAATATATTTTCAATCCCAGATCTCCGACATTCCCCGCCCCTTATGAGAGAAGTACCTGGACCAAACCCCGTCCAGCGTACTCTCCTACCCTCGGCAGGTGACCTGTCGTCGGCTCTGATACCAAACTGTAACACCCCGATTTTCGGCAGTGGTTGGCCGAATGGAATATACGTAATGATTTGTCCTTTCCTAACACCGAGGCCTTTTCAGCACAATTGGCTCCAGAGTTGGCAGAAAAACTTTGCAGTTAAGCATGCTCGGGCGGGAGTAATCCGAGGATGGGTGACCATCTGGGAAGTTTCTGATGGATTAGCGCAGTGATGCCCGTTGAAAACCCCACACTTCCGGATGACCGAAGTGGCTAAGTGGGGACAGTATCGGTGGAGGGTCGGGTCATTATAAATGGTATCAGAGCTGACGACGGGTCACTTACCAAGGGTGGGAAGGTACGCTGGACGAGGTTGGTCCAGGTGCTTCTCATGAGGGGCAAGGAATGTCGGATATCTGGGCTTGCGAATATATTCTGGAGCCGAGGACGGCTCTAATTTAAGGTGGTGGTATTGTAATACCCCGATATTCGGCAGTGGTTAGCCGAATGGAATATACGTAATGATTTGTCCTTCCCAAACACCGAGGCCTTTTCAGCATAATTGTATCCAAAGTTAGTAAAAAACTCTGCAGTTAAGCGTGCTTGGGCCATTTGTAATGACCCATCCCTCCACCGACATTGTCCCCACTTAGCCACTGCGGTCATCCGACGGTGTGGGGTTTTCAACGGGCATCGCTGCGGTAATACAGCAGTAACTTCCCGGATGGTCACCCATTCCTGGATTACTCCCTCCAGAGCACGCTTAAATGCAGAGTTTTTTGCTAACTCTGGAGCCAATTATGCTGAAAAGGCCTCGGTGTTTGGGAAGGACAAATCATTACTTATATTCCATTCGGATAACCACTGCCGAATATCGGGGTATTACAATACCAACACCTTAAATTGGAGCCTTCCTCGGCTCCAGAATATATTCGCAATCCCAGATCTCCGACGTTCCCTTCCCCTCATGAGAAGCACATGGACCAACCCCGTCCAGCGTACCTTCCCACCCTCGGCAGGTGACCCGTCGTCGGCTCTGATACCATATGTAATGACTCGTCCCTCTACCGATATTGTCCCCACTTAGACACTGCGGTTATCCGGCAGTGTGGGGTTTTCAGCGGGCATCTCTGTGGTAATCCGACAGAAACTTCCCGGATGGTCACCAATCCCTGGATTACTCCCGCCCGGGCATGCTTAACTGCAAAGTTTTTCTGCCAACTCTGGAGCCAATTGTGCTAAAAAGGCCTCGGTGTTAGGAAAGGACAAATCATTACATATATTCCATTCGGCCAACCACTGTCGAATATCGGGGTCTTACAATTTCAGTAGAAACTTTGATACTTAATAGAATTGTTATCTATGCAGAAATAAATATGAAATTGAAACAACACTACACTGGCGTTCGAAGCCTTGATTGCCCAAAAGATATAAATGAGTCCAGGGGCAAAAGGCTAGAGAACTAATGAACCAAAATAACACCTATAGACTGTCGTAAGTGTTGAAACGTAGCAATGTCTAAAGGTTTGGTGAGAATATTAGCCAATTGTTGTTCTGAAGGCACAAATTCCATATTGATGATACCATTTTCATAGAGATCTCTAATAAAATGATACCTTATATCAATGTGCTTAGTTCTTGAGTGCTCAACAGGATTCTCAGTGATGCGAAACGCACTTGAGTTATCACAAATGATCTTCATTATTCCAGTGTCAATTCCATAATCAACAAGCATTTGTTTCATCCATAGAAGTTGAGTACAACACGAACCTGCAGCAATGTATTCTGCTTCACATGTAGACATGGATTGAGAGTTTTGTTTCTTGTTGTGCCAAGCCACAAGATTCACCTGACATAGTAAAATCCCCCTGAAGTACTCTTTCTATCTTCTACATATCCTGCCCAATTTGCATCTGAATAGGCAGTACGATCAGTGATAGTATTAAAAGTATATGATAGACCATACCCGCTAGTATGTTGAATATATCGTATGATCCTCTTCGCAGCTGCAAGATGAGATTCCTTTGGATTAGCCTGAAATCTAGCACAACAACCAACACTAAACGCAATATTAGGTCTAGTAGCTGTAAGATATAAAAGGCTACCAATAATAGATCGATAAAGTTTTTGATCCACATTTACTCATTTCTCATCTCTTTGTAGTTTACCAGTGGTGTGCATAGGTGTCAGTTTCGGAGTTGACTTATCCAGACCGAACCTTGAGACAAGATCCTTAGCATATTTTTCTTGAGATAAGTAAATTCCAACCTTATGTTGCTGAATTTGTAATCCTAAAAAGAACTTTAATTCACCAACATTGCTCATTTCAAATTCTTTGCCAAGAGAGACTTGAAAATCCTTTGCAAGTTTCTCAGAAGTTAAACCATAGATGATATCATCTACATAGACTTGAGCAATGACAACATCTTTTCCACTCCATTTGGTAAACAAGGTTTTATCAGCTCCGCCTCTCGAAAAACCTTTCCAAAGAAGAGAAGTAGTTAGTTTTTCGAACCAGGCACGAGGTCTTGTTTTAACCCATATAATGCCTTTTTAAGCTTAAGGACATGATCTGGGAAATCAGGATTTTCAAAACCCTTAGGTTGAGCGACATAGACCTCTTCCTTTAAATTTCAGTTTAGGAACGCGAATTTTATGTCCATTTGAAACAGCTTAACCTTAAGAAAACAAGTATGAGCTAACAACAACCGAATGGACTCAAGGCGTTCCATAGGGGCAAAGGTTTCGTCAAAGTCGATACCCCCAATCTGTGAATATCCTTGAGCGACAAGTCTGGATTTATTTCTGACAATTCTGCTAAATTCATCAGACTTATTCTTGAATATCCATTTGGTACCAACAATATTGATATTGGAGGGACAAGGTACTAGTTCCCATACGTCTTGTCTTTGAAATTGATTTCTCTTCATGCATTGCATTCACCTAAAAGGGATCGCTAAGAGCTTCGTCAATATTTCTCGGTTCTACTTGTGAAAGATAACAACCAAAATTGAAAATATTTTGAAGTTGTCCTCTTGTCTTAGCATTAGAATCTCTTCCTCCAATAATTCTGTTGGGATCATGATTCCTTTGACCCCAGAGGTATAGAGGAGGTACACGTTCTTGTTCAACAGGAGTAGCCTGATCAATGCTCTTCTCCTCGTCGCTAGAAATATCAGGATCAGTAACAGTGTGGATGACTTCAACTGATTCTGGGATTTCTTTGACTTTCTCAATTGTCTCAGTTGGAGGCAATTCAGCAGGAGGATTACCGTGATGAAAATTACTAATATCATCAATGATAACATTAGAAGACTCCATCATAGCTTGGGTTCTGAGATTAAACACTCGAAAACCACGACTATCAGAAGCATAGCCAAGAAAGATACCTTCATCACTTTTGGTATCACATTTTCCTCTCTGTTCTCGATCTTTTAGAATGTAGCACTTACTTCCGAACACTCTGAGATAGTGTAAGTTGGGTTTTCTACCGTACCACAACTCATAAAGAGTTTTTAGGGTTTTAGACCGTAGGTAGACACGGTTGATCAAATAACATGTTGTGAAAATAACTTCTCCCCAAAACCTTAAAGGTAAGTTTTTGTTATGGAGCATTACCATGGCCATTTCCTGAATGTTCTTATTCTTTCTTTCTGCAACTCCATTAGCTTGAGGAGTAATGGGTGGTGAGTATTGTTGAATAATCCCCAGTTTGTCACAAAATTCAAACACCATAGTGTCCTTGAATTCAGTTCCACGGTTGCTTCTAATTTTCTTTAGTTTGCGACCTTGTTCATTCTGGATTCTATTAACAATAATCTTGAATTCATCAAGGGTTTCATTCTCATGAGATAGAAATGCTACCCAAGTGAATCTGGTGTAATCATCTATTCATCTACCATAACAAAAGCATACTTATTACCCGCAACCGTAGTTTGTTGAATATGTCCGAATAGATCCATATGGATTAAATCAAGTGGAGCTTTAGTGAGAATATCTCGAGATGATTTATGGTGAACTTTCGTTTGTTTACCCTTTTGATAGGCACCACATACACCATCAATCTTTGCATTGATTTTGGGAACGCCTTTAATAAGTTCTTTATTAATGATCTTAGTTAGAAGGCGACAATTGATGTGACCAAAACGCTCATGCCAAAGATGTGTAGATTTCACCTTGGTCAAATTGCAACAGTTACTGAACTGAGTATCAAGAAGATAACAATTGTTTTTACCACGAGTTCCCTAAAAAATTACTTTCCCAGTTTTGTCTACAATGTCACATCCATTCGCATCGAAGACGACTCTATGGCCTTTGTCACAGATTTGACTAATAGAAATAAGGTTTGCAGTCATACTTTAACGTATACTACATCATGGATTTCAGGAACGCCGGGAAGTTTGATCGTCCCCTTCTTGCTTATGGAGCAGCAACTCCCATCTCTGAATATTACGGGACCTCCTTCAAAGTCGCTTGAATTTACAAACCACAAGAGATCACCAGTCATATGTCGGCTATATCCACTGTCAAGAAACCATTGAAAGGGCGATGTTGATTTTAGAGAAAACGCTCCCATACTAACACTACTATCTCGTTTAAGATTTCTTGTTAATTTTGTACATCCTTTTATAGAAGTAAACAGTTGTTCAACTTTCTTATGAAGATTACTTGCAACCTTTAAACTTTTCCGAAAATATATACATGTATGTTGAAAGTGATTGTAAGAGTCACAGAACATACATGGACCAACATCTTTAATCTTGTTTAAGTAGTTCTGGGTCCCATCAGGTTTCGCAAAACCTAAACCTCGTTTATCATCTGACTTGCGACCATTCTTCAGAGAAGAATAAAAGGAGTTATTCAAATCCATTGAAGAAATTTTGACAGATTTCAAATCCTTATACATTGCAATTTCTACAACAAGATCAGAGTTGATCCGGATTTGTTCATCCAATTTTTTCTGGAGAATAAAAAGTTTTTCAGAACTTTCTCTAAGATCAGAATTCAATCCCGGTGAAGAGTTTATAGAGACTTTACTGTCCATAGAGTCAGATTACTACAAACACAGACTTTTAAGGTCTTTAAACGTGTTTGCCTGCTCTGATACCGATTGAAAAAACGAGGGTCTAACAACTTCACCCAATATTTCACTTAGCAATCTGTATAGACTAACTCCAATATACTTACACGAGAATCAACTAGACAGTTAGACTCAATGTTAAGAAAAGTATATCAAAGAGTTATATCTCAATCTCTTAATTCAATCCGCAATCAAACAAATAATAATTTGCGAGCCCGATTGAATATAAGAGAGATAACTTGAACGGTACCAAAGACCAATGTTCAAGGATCAATCAATTTCAATCAACAAGTAAAGGTTGGATTTACAATTGAACGATTCAACGCACAACCTGTGATATTTCAATTATATCACAAAATATAATGCGGAAAAGAAATAACACAGACACCAGAAGTTTTGTTAACGAGGAAACCGCAAATGCAGAAAAACCCCGGGACCTAGTCTAGATGGAACACCACACTGTATTAAGCCGCTACAGACACTAGCCTACTACAAACTAACTTCGGTCTGGACTGTAGTTGAACCCTAATCAATCTCACACTGATTCAAGGTACAGTTGCGTTCCTTACGTCTCTGATCCTAGTAGGATACTACACACTTGATTCCCATAGATGATCTCACGCACAACTAAGAGGTTCTACGACCCAAAGTCGAAGACTTGATATACAAATCTGTCTCACACAGAAAAGTATATAGGAATAGATAAATCTGTATCCCTCAGAAATACCTACGATTTTTGTTCCGTCTTTTGATAAATCAAGGTGAACAGGAACCAATTGATATACCTGATTTATATTCTCGAAGAACAACCTAGAAATATCAATTTCCTCACAATAATCCTAATCATTTAACGAAACAAGATGTTGTGGAATCACAAACGATGAGACGAAGGTGTTTGTGACTATTTTTCTATCTTGCCTATCGGAGAAATTAATCTGAAGCAAATCTTACGATTATATTCAAACACGATAGAAACAGCAAGATCAGATCACGCAACTACAGAGAAAATAGTTGGGTCTGGCTTCACAATCCCAATGAAGTCTTCAAGTCGTTAACCTATAGGGTTTCGTAAAAAACCTAAGGTTAAAGGAGAATCGACTCTAACTTATACAACTAGTATCACACATGAGATGTGGGGATTAGGTTTCCCAGTTGCTAGAGTTTTCCTTTATATAGTCTTCAAATCAGGGTTTGCAATCTAGGTTACCTTGGTAACAAAGCATTCAATATTCATCGTTAGATTAAAACCTGATTAGATTCAAGCTAATATCTTTCAACCGTTAGATCGAACTTAGCTTGTTATACACAAATGAAATGCACCTTCATTTAGGTTTGAGTAACCATACCTAAAAGTGTACACTTAGTTGGTTCAACAATAGTTAACCAAAGGTTATCCATATGAGCACTTTCATATCAACCTTATTCATCTTCACCATAACTAGTTCAAATGACTCAAATGAACTAGTTTGAGAGTTGTTCAATTGCTTAGATCTCATAGAAGTATACAAGACACAATCGAAGCAAAATCGGTTTTGATCCACTCGAATCGATTCATGAACATTATAGCCACGGTTTGCAAAGATTGCATTCCTTATTATATAAATGTTTTAGTTCATGAAAAAACCGATTTTAGAAAGTAACCTACCTAAGTATGCAAATGGGTACGCGTACTTAAGTAACCGGATTGAGTTTGTTTTTCACTTTCAAGCTCCAACAGAAATTCACGGACGTGAACTTTCCGCCAGTATGCATACGGGTAAGCATACTCACCCGGATTTCCAACAACCGCCAGTACGCGTATGGGTACGCATACTGGAGATTCCCGGTTTTGGACTTTTACACAAATGTAAGAACACACTATGTTTATATCCAAAGATGGTTACATGTTCTAAACTCTCATTTCAATCATTGAAACTTTCTTAGAGGATGTTATATAGTTGTTATTCACAAACTATTTTTCATCAACGCGATTTTCAAGTTATTGAAATAATCAACATGACTTTCGTCACGATTAAAGATGAACTTGGCCAAAGCGAAAGCTTACCTAAGCAAGATAAACTCGGCTCAAAATAGCAAATGTGTACAATCGAAGTCTATATAGCAATACGAATTTTGTCTCAAAATAGGAGATAGAATAGATAGACTTTTGAGTGATAGATAAGTTCAAGTCTCCACATACCTTTTGTCGATGAAGTTCCACAAGTTCCTTGAGTAGTTCTTCGTCTTCATACGATGAACGCCGTGGAGTCTAGAGCTCAACTACACTTATTATCCTAATCCGAGACTTAGCTATAAGTAGATTAGAAATCAAGACTTGTAGTTTTGGCAACTAAACTTGACAAACAAGCTTGAGATATCAACGCTTGCGAGTTCGACCGAGCAGTGCTCTAACAATCTCCCCCTTTGTAAATTTTAGTGACAAAACTATCAATACATATGGAATACAAAATAAATAAACTTTGTAGCTTCTCATCCAAATGCTTGATCTCCTTAGCTCTTCAACATTACTCGAAATCTTCGTCACTTCCAAGTACTCCAATGATTCTAAAGGTATTCAATTCAGCAGTATCGTTATTGAAGTTCCGTAGCCATAACAATGAGAAAACAATAGCTCTCAATCATTGTTATACAGTGTCATAGTATTATTACATAACATCAAAGTTCAATTGTATCACAACTTCGACAACAATAATATGGTGATATGTATCACTCCCCCTTAGTCAATACTTCATATCACATGAAAACCACTCCCCATTACATAGTGATCCGAAAACCATATGTATTTGTAGTGTGAACTACACATTAATTCTCCCCCTTTTTGTCAATAAAATTGGCAAAGGTACAAAAACTAGTGAGATCCTAATGAAATTTCCATAGAGATACTTCATGACCAAAAGAAAGCACATATCAACTTTTTTAGATGCAATCATATAGTTGAAACTAAATACATTTCATCAAGGAGTTTATAAAGATACAAGATAACCCCTATAATATTCTACAGCCGCACTCCCCACAAAGATTTGGCAATTAAGCACAAGTTTAATTAAGAACTCTCCCCCATAAAATGTCATTCCCGAAAGAAAAACAAGAGAGACCTTACTTTCACAAGAAAAGAAGGATTTCAGTAAAACCTTTGATACCCAATAGAATTATTATCTATACAGAAACAAATATGAAATTGAAATAACACTACACTGGCGTTCGAAGCCTTGATTGCCCAAAAGATATAAATGAGTCCAGGGGCAAAAGGATAGAGAACTAATGAACCAAAACAACACCTATAGACTGCCGTAAGTGTTGAAACGTAGCAGTGTCTAAAGGTTTGGTGAGAATATCAGCCAATTGTTGTTCTGAAGGCACAAATTCCATATTGATTATACAATTTTCATAGAGATCTCTAATAAAATAATACCTTATATCAATGTGCTTAGTTCTTGAGTGCTCAACAGGATTCTCAGTGATGCGAATCGCACTTAAGTTATCACAAAAGATCTTCATTATTCCAGTGTCAATTCCATAATCAGCAAGCATTTATTTCATCCATAGAAGTTGAGTACAACACAAAGCTGCAGCAATGTATTCTGCTTCACATGTAGACGGGGATTGAGAGTTTTGTTTCTTGTTGTGCCAAGCCACAAGATTCAACCCAATATAGTAAAATCCCCCTGAAGTACTCTTTCTATCTTCTATACATCCTGCCCAATCTGCATCTGAATAGGCAGTAAGATCAGTGTTAGTATCAAAAGTATAGGATAGACCATACCCGCTAGTATGTTGCATATATCGTATGATCTCTTCGCAGCTGCAAGATGATATTCCTTTAGATTAGCCTGAAATCTAGCACAACAACCAATACTAAACGCAATATCAGGTCTAGTAGCTGTAAGATATAAAAGGCTACCAATAATAGATCGATAAAGTTTTTGATCCACATTTACTCCTTTCTCATCTCTTTGTAGTTTACTAGTGGTGGGCATATGTGTCAGTTTCGGAGTTGACTTATCCAGACCGAACCTTGAGACAAGATACTTAGCATATTTTTCTTGAGATAAGTAAATTCCAACCTTATGTTGCTGAATTTGTAATCCTAAAAAGAACTTTAATTCACCAACATTGCTCATTTGAAATTCTT
Source organism: Papaver armeniacum (assembly GCA_023531295.1). NCBI lineage: Eukaryota > Viridiplantae > Streptophyta > Magnoliopsida > Ranunculales > Papaveraceae > Papaver > Papaver armeniacum. Next base: position 124,892 of record JAJJWW010010848.1, read on the forward strand.
TGCCAAGAGAGACTTGAAAATCTTTTGCAAGTTTCTCAGAAGTTGAACCATAGATGATATCATCTACATAGACTTGAGCAATGAAAACATATTTTCCACTCCATTTGGTAAACAAGGTATCATCTTTGAGACGGACCAGAAAATTTTCGCTTCTAGTGGGTCAGGTTACGACCTGATTCGCAAGCTCCGACTTCCTGCTACGCCACTCGGAAAGAAAACATACTTCCAAATTTCGCTACCGTAAAATACGGGTCATTGAGTCCAACAAATGATCTTCATCATTTTTCTGTGAGGATGCAATATCTCTTGCCAGAGTAGTCTGATACCATCCACCGTTATCAAACAAACGGTCTTCCGGGTTGCCACCCGTAGGTGGGTGCCAATTAAGGCCTGACAGAACACGATGTTATCAAACAAACGGTAATTCAATGTCAGTGTATTCCGATACCAGCCACTGTTATCAAACAAACGGTCTTCCGGGTAGCCACCCGTAGGTGGAGTGCCATTTCTGGAATGACAAGTCATAATACTTGGTCAAGCTCAACAGACAATATTTCTCAGATGATATGAACCACTCAAAGAGTTAGTAATCATCTCTAGTTAGATGGTATGAACTGCCACTATATGCAGCAACCACTCTTTATCCTCGGATGGTATGAGTCACCTCATACGATAACAACCATTGCTTAACTTCCAATCCGAGACATATGATATGAATTACCTTAAACAGTAATAATCATCTCTTGTCTCGTTGGTTGTACAGTTATCTGATGGTATGAATTATCTCGGAGAGGAAACAATCACCTCTCCACTAGGTAGTATGAACAGGCAAACTGCAACTACCTCATCGACGATACAGACTACCTTGACAAGATTGCAATCATCTCCCAACAGTTGGTATGAACTTCCAAGCAGTAACCAACTCATTTCAAATGATATGAACAACCTTAAGATATGTGCTGAACAGCTAACGCGGCTGCCTACGTACCCCATAGGGATCAAGCACGACCGTAGTTCATCTTTTTAGTTTAGATAGTATGAACTACCCACGGTAGCAACTATCCAATTATCATCTATCAAGTAAACCGATTCTATTTGTAGTGGACACGATTAATTTTGAGTAAACAACTACTCCGTGAAAGCCAAAGGCATCCAAGAAATACTAAACCGCACAGAACGAGAATTTCCTATATGACATCACCGAAGACTTGGAGCTTGTTCATGATGTCTACATCTAATACACTAAATTCATAATAGGCAGCTAACCAAATAGGGGACTCAACATAATACATCCATCCATCATAGACACGGATACCAGTAACAAGTAAAGTCACCTACCACTATGAGATAGATACCTTACCCAAAATCAGGCCATAAACAAAAATTATATACACTGGACCATATAAAATATTATATCAAGATCGGATTATAACGAAGTTATACAGATACACAAGTAAAACTATGTCGAATTGATATCAAGTTTAGTCTAACAATTACTATGCCATGGTGTGGTAGAGACCAATCGTACAACACCATGCGGCCAATGTAAAATGGACACGCCCCTGCGACAAAACACTACGTATTTCCCTGATTCCTCTAGCATGTCAAGCACATGCCAGGTTCGGAGGTAAGTCCATTACAATTTCAGTAGTGTAATAGCAGAACTCTAAAGTCAGGATCACATTAACACTGGCTAGTCCTGCTTAGTATGCTGGTGGTCCCTATGAGATACATTTCCATTATATAAACAAATAATAATTAAAAGACACGGTGGTATCACAAGAGGTGGAAAGCTTATTTGATAATAACTAGTAAGATAAGATGGCATACCAGCGAATTTCTCTAAACGTGAACTTCATTAGGACCTCATGTAATTCCACATAAGAAAATGCATCCATTTTTCCAGGTCCAAAGAAGGTTAAACGTGCAAACATATTTCATTTATTTATTGCCAGAAAACAGTATAATCATTTCACTAGACAATGAGCCAACTGTACTAGCTTTTCTAGAGATCTGAAAGTAGATGCTAAACGGTAGACGTCTTTACATTTGTATTACAAAATATCATCTCAACCGCAAGTCTAGAAAGCAAACTATTGCAAGAAAAAAATATTCACAACAACGGGTGTAATCAATTTAGCTTATTTTGATGCGTACAACATTTTAAGAATAGTCACGGTGCAATCATCTACGTTTTCTCGGACCAACTATTTGAGCATAATCTAGCATTTTATAGTGAAACTAGCATTGCGTTAACATTATTAGTCTCAAGTCTAGTACATTCTATCGTTCCAAACGCCTCAGGTTAACAGTTAAACAATGGATAACTAGAAAGAATTTCATGCTAAAGCAAACTTCGACATCAAATATCATTCATGAGTGCACACTTGCAGAATTAACATCTACGTATACTAGTGAACTACTCCGGCTATATTGTACGTTAGTCGTGAATCTTTAATAATGAAATACTGTCCATTAGCCAACTAATTAATTTATCCAGTCAACACAACCATAGCATTCCATTACATAAGTTTGATACATCTCCCAAGATATTAACCCACTTCATTTCCCATTTCTTAACTGTTGACGAGCAAGAGAAGTCACGACAAATACATGGTTTAATCAATCGGCACATGAGGCTGTCGATGTACAGTAAAAATGGATTTTCATTCCCAACACAATGACAACACTAAAGATAAACTTTTAATAAAATGGGTAAATCGTCACCTACTAATTAGTCTAATCAACAGTTCCTAACTACAACCATTATGAGTTCATTTCTATCAAGGATTTCGCAGAAGTGCACTAAAGTAACAATACAAAATGAGCTTTAGTTGATAAACAAAATATAAATTATGTTTCAAGTTAACTACTCACAAGCCACTTCCATGAAGAACGTCTAAATCCACTCATTTTAATAATTTAAACAAAATTCAAGTAACCATTTTTAATCATTAACACCATAGGGCTCCCATTATGACAAGTGACCAGTCTGTACCGGCAGTATCGATAAATTTTCCCTTTATAAAAAATGTACAAATTCACCAAACAAAACCTCATGCTATAAATTTACATGACAACCTGAGTTAACATTTCAATTGTTATCAAATAAATTTCATGCATAGGTCAAGACACCCAAATTTAACAGTAATATTAATGGGCACTCAAACCCCCATGCTGTTGCCACTCTCACAAAATTCAACACATCAAAATTCATAAAAAAATATAAGGCAAGTGATAATAACCTCTAACCATTTTTCTCCACTTTGGAGCATTTTATCGAACAAATTGTGGGCGCTCTGGTATTGGTGTAGAGATCGCTTTTCTGTGGCGCTATTTATAGCACTCCTTACCGGGTCTGAATTCAACCACTAATGATAGTTCACTCTCACCCTTTTCACGCAGATCATTAACCTCCATAACATCACCATTTGTATGAGAGTTTTTCGGGAAAGGAAAAACCCCCAAACTTCTCAATTTGAACCACAACTACATCATTCTCTAGATTGTTTTTTAAAAATTGGTACTCTTTCCAAATCCATGCCCGACTATTAAGACTTCTTGAAACCCCAACTGATGCTAAGATACCCATTCAATCACATGCACTCATCACCCATATACCAGCAACAACTCCAATTATTCCACTATAATCTTACTCGAACTACACCTCAAAAACAAAATACCCTAACTGCTACGTTTTCAACAACACCAATAACTCAATATATTTGCATCTCTATGAGGTTCAATAACGTATGAATGTGATTCAATCCATATTCTTTTAAATTTATTTATTTTTCAAGATGAGAAGAAATTTTCCAGTGAAAGAGAAAGAGGAAAGGAGCCATGAAGAAGAAAAGTGAGTTTTCTCTGGATCATTCTGTTTTTAATGCTAACAAATTACCATTATTATGAGACACGTGTGCCTCTTGCATGATGACCTATTTAGGCACTCAGGTTTTGGTTAAGCATCTAGTTGCCCCTATAAGAACCTTATTTTAAATCTGGGCATACTCATACTTATGAAAGCATCCTAACTTTGGATTCTTAAGCATTAAGAAATGAAAAAATTATGTTTTTTTTCCCCAACTCAATTGATTTAAACCAACCCCGAGAAAAGGGCACGGAGTGTTACACCATCAACTCCTTAAAAAGAACTTTGTCCTCAAAGTTCAAAATAAAACTTAGAAGTAAAGAGATTTACCTGTAGTCGCACCACAGCAAAACCGCCGACGAGTCCAAAACTCACAGTCCCGAATGAACCAGAACTGCTCTGATACCAACTGAGACGGACCAGAAATATTTTGCTTTTAGTGGGTCAGGTTACGACCTGATTGGCAAGCTCCGACTTCCTGATACGCCACTCGGAAAGAAAACAGACTTCCAAATTTCGCTACCGTAAAATACGGGTCATTGAGTCCAACAGATGATCTTCATCATTTTTCTAAGAGGATGCAATATCTCTTGCCAGAGTAGTCCGATAGCAGCCATCGTTATCAAATAAACGGTCTTCCGGATTACCACCCGTAGATGGGGTGCCAATTAAGGCCTGACAGAACGCGTCGTTATCAAACAAACGGTAATTCAATGTCAGGGTAGTCCAATACCAGCCACCATTATCAAACAAACGGTCTTCCGAGTAGCCACCCGTAGGTGGGGTGCCATTTCTGGCCTGGAAAGTCATAATACTTGGTCAAGCTCAACAGACAATCTTTCTCAGATGATATGAACCACTCAAAGAGTTAGTAATCATCTCTAGATAGTTGGTATGAACTGCCACCATATGCAGCAACCACTCTTTATCCTCGGATGGTATGAGTCACCTCATACGATAACAACCATTGCTTAACTCCCAAGCCGAGACAAATGATATGAATTACCTTAAGCAGTAATAATCATCTCATGTCTCGTGGGTTGTAAAGTTATCAGATGGTATGAATTATCTCGGAGAGGCAACAATCACCTCTCCACTAGGTAGTATGAACAGGCAAACTGCAACTACCTCATCGACGATACAGACTACCTTTAAAAGATTGCAATCATCTCCCAACAGTTGGTATGAACTGCCAAGCAGTAACCAACTCATTTCAAATGATATGAACAACCTTGAGATATGTGCTGAACCGCTAATGAGGCTGCCTACGTACCCCATAGGTATCAAGCACGACCGTAGTTCATCTTTTTATTTTAGATAGTATGAACTACCTACGGTAGAAACTATCCACTTATCATCTATCAAGTAAACCGATTCCATTTGTAGTGGACACGATTAATTTTGAGTAAACAACTACTCCGTGAAAGCCAAAGGCATCCAAGAAATACTAAACCGCACAGAACGAGAATTTCCTATATGACATCACTGATGACTCGGAGCTTGTTCATGATGTCTACATCTAATACACTAAATTCATAACATGCAGCTAACCATATAGGGGACTCAACATAATACATCCATCCATTATAGAAACAGATACCAGTAACAAGTAAAGTCACCTACCACTATGAGATAGATACCTTACCCAAAATCAGGCCATAAACAAAAATCATATACACTGTACCATATAAAATATTATATCAAGATCGGATTATAACGAAGTTATACAGATACACAAATAAAACTATGCCGAATTAATATCAAGTTTAGTCTAACAATTACTATGCCATGGTGTGGTAGAGACCAATCGTACAACACCATGCGTCCAATGTAAAATGGACACGCCACTGCGACAAAACACTACGTATTTCCTTTATTCCTCTAGCATGTCAAGCACATGCCAGGTTCTGAGGTAAGTCCATTACAATTTCAGTAGTGTAATAGCAGAACTCTAAAGTCAGGATCACATTGACACTGGCTCAATCCTGCTTAGTATGCTGGTGGTCCCTATGAGATACATTTCCATTATATAAACAAATAATAATTAAAAGACACGGTGGTATCACAAGAGGTGGAAAGCTTATTTGATAATAACTAGTAAGATAAGATGGCATACCAGCGAATTTCTCTAAACGTGAACTTCATTAGGACCTCATGTAATTCCACATATGAAAATGCATCCATTTTTCCAGGTCCAAAGAAGGTTAAACGTGCAAATATTTTTCATTTTTTTATTGCTAGAAAACAGTATGATCATTTCACTAGACAATGAGCCAACTGTACTAGCTTTTCTAGAGATCTCAAAGTAGATGCTAAGCGGTAGACGTTTTTACATTTTTATTTCAAAATATCATCTCAAACGCTAGTCTAGAAAGCAAACTATTGCAAGAACAAAACATTCACAACAACGGGTGTAATCAATTTTGCTTATTTTGTTGCGTACAACATTTTAAGAATAGTCACGGTGTAATCATCTACACTTTCTCGGAAAAAGTATTTGAACATAATCTAGCATTTTATATTGTAACTAGCTTTGCGTTAACATTATCAGTCTCAAGTCTAGTGTAACTAGCATTGTGTTACAAGCTTCGTGATGCGTGTCGTAGGTGCAATCAAATTAATATCTTATTTCCACTCAATTAAAAATAATATAATGGAAGTCAAGTTCGTTCCCACGAGGAGCAAGAGATTCTAGTTGTAAAAATTGTCACAAAAAGGGGGATGTATAAAGCAAAAGAAAATAAACAAATCAATTAAAAGATAAAGTTGAAATCAATAAGAGAGACAAGACCAAGGAATCCTTCTTCGTTGCAAAACAATAATTCAAGTTATGTTTCTCATCCACATGTTATTAGTCACAGATTATCACCAACCGTAGGATAGCAGGTCCGCTTAGCTATCCCCAAAATCCCTTATTTCACTGAGTAACAAGTCCGCTTAGTTATCAGATTCTATTCAAAAGAACCACCTTGAGGTTCGCTTACAAGATGTAATTCCCTGAATGCATTAAGATTTATGAATTTAGGTTTAGTACTAGTAGTTAAACTCGGTTCGCTTGGTCCACTTTCTAGCGTTGTTTTTACACACAATCGCTCCACGGAATCCCTCCGCAAGGTCTCGTGTTTCTACTTGTGTAAAGTGTCGAGAACGATTACTTATTCCCTAACTTATACTAGATTTAGATTAAACTAACAAATCAATTTAGCGTGCACTCTAAACAATCTATCAATCAATCATGAATGAATAAACATTCCTATTAGTAAAAACAAACGATAATCATGTGAAAAATCTCAAGATAGAATTGAAACAAAACTCAAATCATATATTAAGAACTAGGAATTCATCCTCAATCAATAAGAAAATTAGCTACTCATGTTTTTGAAATTCACACAAAATAATAATTAAAAGGAGAATTTTCAAGTTCACACAAATAATTAAGAAGAAGAATTTTCAAAAGCTAGCAAAAACACAAGTGTTGTGTGTGTAGAGAGGTGTGTAAAAAGATGTAGAAAACTTCTCTATTTATAGGCTTCAATATTCTCCAAATCTTCCAAGGAATAGAACCCTTTTCCTTTAGCAATTCAATTTCCAAAACCAAGCCTTTCTCAACTCTTCCATCTTCTCTTTCCAAATTTGAACCTAATTCCACAAACCCATGAGTTTAGATGATTCTAGAGAATTCTTCACCCAATTTCCAAATCCAAGTCTTCACACCCATGAGAGAAGTCCATAGAAAATTATGGAGTTTTTGGCTCGCCGGAAAACTGGTATTATGGCCGGAATCCGGCCGGAAAAGTCACCGGAAAACTATTTCAGGTGACCGGCAAAGTCAACCCGGTCACCGGTCAACTGGGTCAACTCAGTCAGGGTCGGACCGAGTCAAATCGGGTTAGCTCGGTCAAGGTCCAGTCGGCCGAGTCAGATGACCCAACTCAGTAAGATCATGAGTCAGAACCGAATCAGCTATCCAGATGAGCTAAATGGTTTGACTCAGTTGAGTTTCCATGGCCTGAGCCATTTCTCATGCTAGAATCTGAGCTGCAATCATTGTGCTCCACTACCAGCCCTGATGGCCCTGCACCATTGTAAACATCACCACCAACTCATCCCTACCAGACTTTCTGTAACTTTAATTGCAGCTGTAACTCCAGTTGCATCACTTGCAATTGCAACTTGTCCATCTGGTCCATCTCACTGCCAATTTCTACAGCTCTATATCCTCAGCACTTGCCTACCAGCCTAGGATTCATGTCATCTGCAGCTGCAACTGATCAGAATGCTGCTCCATACCAGAATTTTCCACTTTCCACTTACTCAATTAATCGTTCCTCCCTGTCATACAGCCTAGACATACATCTATTGCAGCTCATTACAGCATTCACACTCCCAGTTGCTTCAGACATCCTATTCCAATACTTTGTTCAGCTGCATCTTCAATGAATCCAACCACGACCCTGTAAACCATTTAGCTCATACCAATCAATATTGTCAGTACCAACATCCTTTTAAGCATCATCATACTTGCCCAAATCCATTTTGACCTTTTTAACACAGCACCACTGAGTTTTTACATCATTAATTCCATCAACCCTCTTCAATGTTGCTGCCATCTCTTCACCTTACCTATTTCGAAATCCTAGCATACATCTAGTTTAGCAGGTCATTCTCATTACTTTCTATACAGCAGCAACATCTCTTTCCATTCTTGCAATCAACAGAGGCTCAGCTCTTCCCACAGTCCACAACAGCTACTTCAACCACCTTCATCTGCTTATATGAACTGCCCTGAAATCACCTTGAAACCCTGTAATCACAATCCCAACTATTCTTTAGCAGCTCAGTACTTCTCTCCTTGTCTAGCAGCACCTTTTAATCCACCTGAGCCATATCCATCTGAATCTTGTACTGCAACATCAACCACCAGCTTCCACCTGCAATTTCAATTACATCCTTGCCTCATGTCTCACTGTCACATTCATTGCAGAATCCACCAAGTAGCATACATCCAGGTCTATTGCCATGCCTTGGCAAACCACAAGACCTGTCAATCTCATTCAAGCCTTAGTGTCTGTTTCTCAAATTCTCAGCAGCACTCAAACCCTAGCATCACTACCCATACCAACAGTGCCAGAACCCATCTCTTATTAGCCAATAGTAGCAACAGCTCTAGCTTCTGGTTTTTAAATCAAGCTCAAACCCACTCTGTAATCTCTATCAATTCCTTCAATCATCCACCAGCAAACCCATCTCTTATTAGCCAATAGTAGCAACAACTCTCTTCATCCCTTCCCTGTAACTCAACAGCAGTCCATCACCTTTAGATCGAACCCATCTCAAGCATCAGCAGAATCGATTGAACAGCAACCCTAGCTTGAATTCATCTTCGAATTTCTTCAAACCATCACCGTACTTGACCAATTACAGCGACCAACATCAATCCCCTGAGAGTCTTCTCCGATTCAAACCCCATCTCCGGGTTTAATTTCTCTTCTTCCACCAGCTTCAATCTTCATATGATTCCATCTTCGACCTTCAACAGCAAAACCCATTCTGTGATTCACTCATAAGCCAAACCCATCTTTTTCGTCTTCAATTCTCTCGATTAACACGATTCTTTGTTCTTCTCTTGGTTTCGGTTGTGGAGAAAAACGAGTGAATGACATTTCTTAATTCTAGGGTTGTATAATGATTTGGGATTGAGACGCCCAACGTAAAAACCACCCCTGATGGGTGCCTATATCAGGTGGTCGCTTTGATAAGGGCTAGCCAAGTTTCCAGCCCCCTTAACCTTGGCTGGCCTGTCTATAGTGATCCTCCCAAAAGAGTTGCCCCTTAACCTTGGCTAGGCTCCAAATAGTATTTGCCCTAAAATGACAATTTTGCCCTTTTGCTCAAATTGGGTGATTTCTTCTTCTTTTCCTCCGTGCGACTCCAAAGTAGCTACAAAACTCAAAACAAGCGTAAAATACATAATTTACAAGAAAAATAGCAAAGAAAGCATAAACAATAGATAGTAAATAGGATGTATTCTACACCCTATCACTCCGCCTCTCGAAAAACCTTTTCTAAGAAGAGAAGTAGTTAGTTTTTCGAACTAGGAACGAGGTCTTGTTTTAACTCATTGTTTATGGGTGAAAACTATTTCTGCCGGTTTTAATAATTTGGGGTGTGTGGATGAGAAATGATTCTAAACCTTAAACAAATGCACTACACGGGAGTGCTTGTAGATTCGAGAAATCAATCTGTGCAAATCTGGCCTAAACCAAGAAATGGCTGTTCCAGACTTGTTTCGGTCACAAAGTGAAGGAGATGGGGTTGATCTTAGGGAGGGAAGCGAAGAAGGTGTTGAGATTGTGAAGGTGTTGGCTATGTATGACTTGTATCGAAGAAAGCTGGCGGCTTGCAGGATGTAAGCTATCGGTTAGGTGTTTGAATACGATGGTATCAACACTTGCCTCTCGTTGTCCGGACTTGTTCTTGTTTTTTGGAAATAGGGAGGAGAACCTATTTATACAAGTCATTTGAGCCTTATTCACATCTCTCGTGGGAAGTGGAGGAAGTGGAGTGATGGAGTAGTAGAGTTGTGTGTTGGTGTTACACGACCGATCTTGCCCACTTCTCCTGTCATCTCTAACCGTCCATGACTTCCTGACATGTTCTTGTGATGGCGCGTTGCACGCTGCACGCTGTAAACCGCCAGACCAATACCCCGTATGTATCCCCCAGTTTGTGACATGATTGATGTCTCGAGTGTGTGGATCGTGGGACCCACAGAAAGTAGCATGTAATGCTAGATTAAATAACTAAGTTATTTAGGAAGTCGATACTTGTGAAGTATCGTGTGTATTCTATGCAGGTACTGCATCATGATGTGGTAGAGTGACGGGTGGTGATCACCATGAAGCCTCACTAACCAATTAACTCCTGACCAGGGTTGTATAACCAAGCCGGTGAAGTTGGACGGACGAGATGATCTTTGAGACACTCATCTGCGACCGTTGATGGAATTAGGGTTTTTGAAGAGGTGCGCAAGCATCACTCTTCAGCTTGGTCGAATCCAAGCTTGGGATACAATTTTGACAGGGCCGATCGTGCATGTGTGTAGACGACATGATGGTGTAGGTGTCCATACCTCATTGTCTCGTGAAAGTGTGATCTGGGCCACTCAATTTGTCCGGCGAAGTTGAGTGGTCGAGATCAATTTGCAACAGAAATCTGGTGCCGCAAAAGCCGCGCATCATGTCCACTTCGGGCACGCGTTTCAAGACGATCAAGCTTGGTCGGTCTTGTTCGATTAGTCTGGTATACAGACGATGAGCTGGTATACACGTCCATATCTCAACATCCCATAGAAACGTGATCTAAGCCACTCAATTTGTCCGGCAAAGTTGAGTGGTCGAGATTAGTTTGTAATCGGGAGGTGCGACCATGCCTAGTTCGGGCGTGCGAATCGAGGCAACCAAGCATGATATGCCTTGGCCGATCGGGTGTGGATATAGATGGGCCCACGGTGGTCATGTTGATGCGTACCAGACCTTCTTAGTCTAATCCTGGACCCTTCATTCGTGCGGGAGAAGATGGACGCTCGTGATTGTTCAAACCCTAATTGGGGTATCACCGGCCGTGCATCATGCCTTGTTTGGGCGCACTGGCCCGGAACGACCAACTATAGTTGGTCCCGACCGATCAGTCAGGTATGTAGGCGGGCCCACGGTGTTTGTGTTGACATGCTTTGGGCTCTTTGAATCTACATCTACACCCTCCATCTATGCCTGCGAAGATGGATGGTTGAGACTGTTTTGCGATACATGTAATGTGCCGCAAACCCTAATTTAAGGTTTTTTGTCCATGCTGTTTTGGTTTGGACGGTTTGGCAAACTATGCCACCCTTTTGGGGAGGCCGACCATGCGGGGCCCACGTTGGGTCGGTGAATATTCCAATACCTGCTTGGGGTCATGGATTTAATCTAAGCCATCCAATCATGCTGGTGAAGTTGGATGGTCGTGATCGTTTCTGGGACTGATATGGTCAGTCTAGGTTCAAATATGCTCAATCGGGCTAGTATAACACACCGAGAGTTGTAGCATGTATGGGTATTTCGTACATGCTTCATTATTAATGCTTGGAGATTCGTGTTGCTCTGCTGAGAACAACACTCAGTCTTCATGCCGCACCGGTAATGAATACAGGAAATGCAAGGCTGGATATGCATTAATTAATAATGCTGTAAATTCACAGAGTATATGGGATTATTGCTACATGCTCCAACCTGGATGAATTTTGTGTATTTAATTCACAGAATACTGGGATTGTTGCCACATGCTCCATTCCAGGTGAATTAATAAAGTGAAGAAGTATTCATCACTTATTAATGGCTTTATCTTTTGCAAGATGTTAGCGCATAATTTTGGCTTTTACAATTTTAGCCTTTAAATGAAAATCCACCATCAACACTTTTGCAAGATGTTAGCGCATAATTTTGGCTTTTACAATTTTAGCCTTAAATGAAAATCCACCATCAACACTCATATAATGCCTTTTTAAGCTTAAGGACAGGATCTGGGAAATCAGGATTTTCAAAACCCTTAGGTTGAGCGACATAGACCTCTTCCTTTAAATTTCAGTTTAGGAACGCGGATTTTATGTCCATTTGAAACATCTTAACCTCAAGAAAACAAGCATGAGCTAACAACAACCGAATGGACTCAAGGCGTGCCACAAGGGCAAAGGTTTCGTCAAAGTCGATACCCTCAATCTGTGAATATCCTTGAGCGACAAGTCTGGCTTTATTTCTTACAATTGTGCAAAATTCATCAGACTTATTCTTGAATATCCATTTGGTACCAACAATATTGATATTGGAGGGACAAGGTACTAGTTCCCATACGTCTTGTCTTTGAAATTGATTTCTCTTCATGCATTGCATTCACCCAAAAGGGATCGCTAAGAGCTTCGTCAATATTTCTCGGTTCTACTTGTGAAAGATAACAACCAAAATTGAAAATATTTTGAAGTTGTCCTCTTGTCATAGCAGTAGAATCTCTTCCTCCAATAATTCTGTTGGGATCATGATTCCTTTGAACCCAGAGGTATCGAGGATGGACACGTTCTTGTTCAACAGGAGTAGCATGATCAGTGCTCTTCTCCTCGTCTCTAGAAATATCAGGATCAGTAACAGTTGGGACGACTTCAACTGATTCTGGGATTTCTTTGACTTTCTCAATTGTCTCAGTTGGAGGCAGTTCAGCAGGAGGATTATCGTGATGAAAATTACTAATATCATCAATGATAACATTAGAAGACTCCATCATAACTTGGGTTCTGAGATTAAACACTCGAAAACCACGACTATCAGAAGCATAGCCAAGAAAGATACCTTCATTACTTTTAGTATCACATTTTCACTTTGTTCTCGATCTTTTAGAATGTAGCACTTACTTCCGAACACTCTGAGATAGTGTAAATTGCGTTATCTACCTACCACAACTCATAAGGAGTGTTTAGGGTTTTAGACCGTAGGTAGACACGGTTGATCAAATAACATGCTGTGAAAACAACTTCTCCCCAAAACCTTAAAGGTAAGTTTTTGTTATGGAGCATTACCATGGCCATTTCCTGAATGTTCTTATTCTTTCTTTATGCAACTCCATTAGATTGAGGAGTAATGGGTGTTGAGTATTGTTGAATAATCCCCAGTTTGTCACAAAATTCAAACACCTTAGTGTCATTGAATTCAGTTCCACGGTCGCTTCTAATTTTCTTTAGTTTGCAACCTTGTTCATTCTGGATTCTATTAACAATAATCTTGAATTCATCAAGGGTTTCATTCTTATGAGATAGAAATGCTACCCAAGTGAATCTGGTGTAATAATCTACCATAACTAAAGCATACTTCTTACCCGCAACCGTAGGTTGTTTAATAGGTCCGAAGAGATCCATATGAATTAAATCAAGTAGAGCTTTAGTGAGAATATCTCGAGATGATTTATAGTGAACTTTCGTTTGTTTACCCTTTTGATAGGCACCACATACACCATCAATCTTTCCATTGATTTTGGGAACACCTTTAATAAGTTCTTTATTAATGATCTTAGTTAGAAGGCGATAATTGATGTGACCAAAACGCTCATGCCAAAGATGTGTAGATTCCACCTTAGTCAAATTGCAACAGTTACTGAACTGAGTATCAAGAAGATAACAGTTGTTTTTACCATGAGTTCCCTGAAAAATTACTTTCCAAGTTTTGTATGCAATGTCACATCCATTTGCATTGAAGACGACTCTATGGCCGTTGTCACAGATTTGACTAATAGAAAGAAGGTTTGCAGTCATACTTTAACGTATACTATATCATGGATTTCAGGAACGCCGGGAAGTTTGATCGTCCCCTTTTTACTTATGTAACAGCAACTCCCATCTCCGAATGTTATGAGACCTCCTTCAAAGTCACTTGAAGTTACAAACCACGAGAGATCACCAGTCATATGTCGGCTACATCCACTGTCAAGAAACCATTGAAAGGGCGATGTTGATTTTAGAGAAAAATCTCCCATACTAACACTACTATCCCGTTTAAGATTTCTTGTTAATTTTGTACATCCTTTTAGAGAAGTAAACAGTTGTTCAACTTTCTTCTGAAGATTACTTGCAACCTTTAAACTTTTCCGAAAATATATACATGTATGTTGAAAGTGATTGTAAGAGTCACAGAACATACATGGACCAACATCTTTAATCTTGTTTGAGTAGTTCTGGGTCCCATCAGGTTTCGCAAAGCCTAAACCTCGTTTATCATCTGACTTACGACCATTCTTCAGAGAAGAATAAAAGGAGTTATTCAAATCCATTGAAGAAATTTTGACAGATTTCAAATCCTTATACATTGCAATTCTACAACAAGATCAGAGTTGATCCGGATTTGTTTATCCAACTTTTTCTGGAGAATAACAAGTTTTTCAGAACTTTCTCTAAGATCAGAATTCAATCCCGGTAAAGCTTTTATAGAGACTTTACTGTCCATAGAGTCAGATCGCTACAAACACAGACTTTTGAGGTCTTTAAGCGTGTTTGCCTGCTCTGATACCAATTGAATAAACGGGGGTCTAACAACCTCACCCAATATTTCGCTTAGCAATCTGTATGGACTAACTCCAATATACTTACAAGAGATTCAACTAGATAGTTAGACTCAATGTTAAGAAAAGTATATCAAAGAGTTATATCTCAATCTCTTAATTCAATCCGCAATCAAACAAATAATAATTTGTGATCCCGATTGAATATAAGAGAGATAACTTGAATGGTACCAAAGACCAATCAATTTCAATCAACAACCAAAGGTTGGATTTACCAATTGATCGATTCAACGCACAACCTGTGATATTTCAATTATATCACAAAATATAATGCGGAAAAGAAATAACACAGAACCAGAAGTTTTGTTAATGAGGAAACCGCAAATGCAGAAAAACCCCGGGACCTAGTCCAGATTGAACACCACACTGTATTAAGCCGCTACATACACTAGCCTACTAAAAACTAACTTCGGTCTGGACTGTAGTTGAACCCTAATCAATCTCACACTGATTCAAGGTACAGTTGCGTTCCTTATGTCTCTCATCCCAGCAGGATACTACACACTTGATTCCCTTAGCTGATCTCACCCACAACTAAGAGTTGCTACAACCCAAAGTCGAAGACTTGATAAACAAATCTGTCTCACACAGAAAAGTCTATAGGAAGAGATAAATCTGTCTCCCACAGAAATACCTACGATTTTTGTTTCGTCTATTGATAAATCAAGGTGAACAGGAACCAATTGATATACCGGATTTATATTCCCGAAGAACAACCTAGAAATATCAATCACCTCATAATAATCCTAATCGATTAACGAAACAAGATATTTTGGAATCACAAACGATGAGACGAAGGTGTTTGTGACTACTTTTCTATCTTGCCTATCGGAGAAATTAATCTTAAGCAAATCTTACGATTGTACTCAAACACGATAGAAACAGCAAGATCAGATCACGCAACTACAGATAAAATAGTTGGGTCTGGCTTCATAATCCTAATGAAGTCTTCAAGTCGTTAACCTACAGGGTTTCGTAAAAAACCTGAGGTTAAAGGAGAATCGACTCTAGATTATACAACTAGTATCACACATGAGGTGTGGGGATTAACTTTCTCAGTTGCTAGAGTTCTCCTTTATATAATATTCAAATCAGGGTTTGCAATCTAAGTTACCTTGGTAACAAAGCATTCAACATTCACCGTTAGATGAAAACCTGATTAGATTCAAGCTAATATCTTTCAACCGTTATATCGAACTTAACTTGTTATACACAAATGAATTGCACCTTCATTTAGGTTTGAGTAATCGTACCTAAATGTGTACACTTAGTTGGTTCAACAATGGTTAGCCATATGAGCACTTTCATATCAACCTTATTCATCTTCACCATAACTAGTTCAAATGACTCAAATGAACTAGTTTGAGAGTTGTTCAATTGCTTAGATCTCATAGAAGTATACAAGACACAATCGAAGCAAAATCGGTTTTGATTCACTCGAATCGATTCATGAATATTATAGCCACGGTTTGCAAAGATTGCATTCCTTATTATATAAATGTTTTAGTTCATGAACAAACCGATTTTAGAAAGTAACCTACCTAAGTATGCAAACGGGTACGCGTACTTAAGTATCCGGATTGAGTTTGTTTTTCTCTTTCAAACTCCAGCAGAAATTCAAGGACGTGAACTTTCCGCCAGTATGCGTACGGGTAAGCATACTCACCCGGATTTCCAACAACCGCCAGTACGCGTACGGGTACGCATACTTTGGGTTCCCGGTTTTGGACTTTTACACAAATGTGAGAACACACTATGTTTATATCCAAAGATGGTTACATGTTCTAAACTATCATTTCAATCATTGAAACTTTCTTAGAGGACGTTATATAGTTTTTATTCACAAACTATTTTTCATCAAAGTGATTTTCAAGTTATTGAAATAATCAACATGACTTTCGTCACGAGTAAAGATGAACTTGGCCAAAGCGAAAGCTTACCAACACATATTTCGAGAAATAGATAGGCGAGATAAACTTGGCTCGAAATAGCAAATGTGTATAATCGAAGTATATATAGCAATACGACTTCTTTCTCAAAATAGGAGATAGAATAGATATACTTTTGAGTGATAGATAAGTTCAAGTCTCCACATACCTTTTATTGATGAAGTTCCACAAGTTCCTTGAGTAGTTTTTCGTCTTCATATGATGAATGTCGTGGAGTCTAGAGCTCAACTACACTTACTATCCAAATCCGAGACTTAGCTATAAGTAGACTAGAAATCAAGACTTATAGTTTTGGCAACTAAACTTGACAAACAAGCTTGAGATAGCAACGCTTGCGAGTTCGAACGAGTAGTGCTCTAACAAACGATCATAGTAATTGGTGTGACCGATCATGAGTGTGTGTAACTGATCCTTGTAATTGGTGTAACCGGTCCTCGTAACTTGTATGACCGATCACAAGTAATACCATGTGTACATGAAACCGATCCTTGACATCTTTTTTTTTGGGGCCGATGTTATGATCATAATTTGGGTTGATAACCGCTGCTTGCATCTCTCATAATTTATCTCTAGACATTGTTGGAAACACCTACCCTGATGATGTTAGGTCCATCAGGCTGAACGTAAAAGTGATGTTTTAATGGGGGGGGGGGGGGGATCGTAGAGGTAACAACTAACAAGAAATTAAATTTTGACATTACCCAACATTATAGGAAGACAGGTACAACATCAACAAAGGCCGAGTTTAATGTTCATCGAGATGTGCATTGAACTTCAAAAACTGTGGTCCATGCTCTTGATTCAAGTCAAGGTTTATGGGAAATATTAAACAAAAGAAGCAGCGCGAAATGGTTTCGTGTAAAAGAATTTGTTCTTGTGAGAAACCATTCAACAATTTATTTTCGGCCATTGATTTTTTTTAGTGGCTGGCTCAGCATTATAGATCAATGGTTGAGACTTTTTGCGTTAAATCAGTATTCGCTAACCATTTAAAGAAATTTCCTTGAACATGTTAAAACCGCTAGACCTAGCTCCCTTTCATGGTGTCGTGATCCTTGAAATTGAAAGTTGAAATGGAACACCGGTAAACTATAGGCCTTAAAAAATAACAAGGATAAAATGTTTTACTATTTCCTGAACATTTCAACTATATTAATCAGTTTACCAAAACTGAAAACGCAAGGGTGCCAAGTACACACCTAACTTTTCCATTCGCAACATGTATGGACAAAACATACAATTGCAAGTAGACCAACTGAATGATCCTTGACAACATGTATATATAGTTTATATCTTTACCTACTACTCAATCAATATGTATAGACACAAGGTCCGTGAACCTGATTGTTAAGCAGAGTACTTGGACGATCTCAAAAATCAATATCCAAGATCAATCTAGTCATATCCAAATAATTTACTCGGAATTCTGCCAAGTGATTAAACTTGTTATCTATCTTTCAATATACGAATTCTACAAGAAACTAGTCTCTTAATTGATTACAATTAAGCGGACGTATCTACTTAGATTGAGTATATGTACAAACATGTGTATCCAATTATAAAGATAAACAATATAATGCGGAAAAGGAAAAACACAAGATACCAGAAGTTTTGTTAACGAGGAAACCGCAATAGCAGAAAAACTCTGGGACCTCGTCCAGATTTGAACACCGAACTGTATTAAGCCGCTACGAGACATTAGTCTACTATCAGACTTTGGACTGAAATGTATTTGAGACTGAATCCACCCTCCAAGCGATTCAGTTAAAGTTGCGCTCCTTACGTCTCTTGAACCTCGCAATGCTCTACGCAATTGATTCCCTTAGCTCAAGTCCTTTATAGCCTGAGAGTTTCTTGAACCTAAGTGAAGACTTTTGATACCAATCTGCCTCTAACAAATAAGCCTATTTGATTTCTGTTTAGATCAAAGATCAAAGTGAGGAAACTGTTTTCAATAGAAAAAGCTAGCAAATCACAAAGTCTGAGACGAAGAGAACTTTATGATTACTATCTATCTTTCCTGAAAGAGAATACGAAAAACCTCGATAATAGATTAGCAAGATTAAGATACACGAACTGTCAAGGTAAAGATAGTCGGACCTAGATTCATGAATCCCCAAAGCGAAGTCTTTTAGTCTTAGACCTAATTATGTTTCTTAGAGGAACCCTAGGTCTAAAGAGGACAACTCTAGAATCAACTATGACATAAAGTGTCAGGGATTGAATTTCCCAGTTGAATGAGCATATATTTATAGATTTTCAAGGACCAGGGGTGCTTAGAATTCAAGCTAAGATAACTTGAGAACCAAGCAAACACTTTAGGTCTTGCAAATACAATACAAGAACATACACTAAGAACCGGTTTTGGAACCGTGTATAATGACTATTCGGTTTGGAAAATATGCCAAAGAACTAAAGCAATTTGATGTTCATTTAAACACCTAAGAATTTAATCATGATGCACACATATAAGTGTTTGGGTGATCAATGAAGTCTTAGAAGTGTTTGATCAGAGAATTCTAGTAATGTTAAACATATTTTAAAAAAAAATCTTTGAGCATACACTAAAATTTTAAACTGGGATAGTTGGTACAACGGTTCATGAACTGTTAGGTTTGTTCATGAGTCAGGGTACAACGGTTCATGAACAGGGTTCACCAACCCTACGAGACTGTCGAACTCAGTTGACCATGGTTCGTGAACCGCTAGCCTTTAATACCAACTTTCAAATTCCAGTTCACACCGGTTCGTGAACCGCCCCCTACTGAACTTGCGGTTTACGAACTGGTTCGCCAACCCTCATGTATTTCTGGAACTCAGATATCTATGGTTTGCGAAGTGGTTCGCCAACCTACCCTGAGTAGAAATATCAGTAAGTTCAAGATCTCTTATGATGTTTGAAACATTCCCGGATGATAAAATCATTTGCTTGGGAAATTTTCAATTGATCCACAAATTAATTCACACAATAAATTGTTTAGAATAATTGATGCGTGTTGTAACCACAACAAATTAATGAATATTTTTTCACTTAATTAACAAGTAATATTGTACATTCAAGTTCGTTCCCACGAGGAGCAAGAGGTTTTAGTTGTCTTATAGTGTCACAAAGGGGAAGATTTTTATTTTAGATTTTAAAAGAAAAAGAAGTAAATAAAGCGATTAAAAGTTTAAGTTGAAAACAATAAGAGAGATAAGATCAAGGAATCGTTCTTCGTTACAAAATAATGATTTAAGTCATGTTCTTGTCTACTTGTTATTAGTCACAAATTACCACCAATCGTAGGGAAAGCAGCTAGATCAGTGCCCACCCCTAAATTCCTTGTCTCACCGGATACGGAAGTTCTCGCCTACCGGATTCTATTTATCTAAACCACCTAGTAGTACATCACTCAAGATGTAATTTAGTCAAACACATTACGATTTATGAATTTATTAGATTGATACTAGTAGTTAGACTCTTAGATCAAGGTATACTTTCTAGCGTTGTTTTCACACTCAATTGCTCCACAGAATCCCTCTGCAAGGTCTCGTGTTTTTTACTTGTATAAAGAGTCAAGAAACGATTACTTATTCTCCAACTTTTACTAGCTGTAGATTAATTAACAAACCAATTTAGTTGCGCACCTAAACGACTTATCAATCAAGCATAAACATTAATATTAGTGAAAACAAACGATAATCATATGAAAAAAATCAAGATATAATTGAAAACAATAACTTAAATGACGTCAAGAACTAGGAATTCATCCTCAATCAATAAGAAAATTAGCTACTCATAGTTTGGAGTTCACACAATAATAATATTAAAATAATTGAAAGCAAGAGGAAAAACTTACTGAAAAGATGTTGGTTGCTCCTTCCTCCAATCCTTATGACTTGAACTCCCCCCTTAAGTTGATGTGTGTAAAAAGTTGTAGAGAGCCTCTCTATTTATATATAGTCTTCACTTTGCTTGTAATCCACCTAGGAATAGAATCCTAGTCCCATAATATCTCCACTTTTCAAGTTCTTATCAACTTCCAAATATAAGTCCAAATCTTTAAGTGTTCATCGAAATCCAAGTACAAGTCAAATTCTAGCAAGCCCGTGAGAATGTCATACAAAAATCTCTGTAATTTTTCGTCGCCGGAATCCGGTTAGAAAGTTGCCTGAAATGTCAACTGGGTCAAATTAACAGTTGTCGTCAAAGTTAACAGTCAATAGGGAGTTCTCTAACGGTCAATGGGGTCAAGAGTCAAGTCTCAGTCAGCTTGAGTTAGATGTCTTGATCAAGGCTGATTCGTCTGAGTTGGCTGACTCAAATGGTTAGGGTTTACGGTTTACCTGAATCGCTGAGTCGACTCGGTATACCAGAATTTTAGCAGAGTTTCCTATATTTCTGGTTGATTCTCCGGCCAATTCCAGGACAATATCTTCTTCCTATAATCATTCATTACATCAAACCTAAGATACGTCTAATTGTAATACTCATTCAACTCAAATGCCGCAGTTCAGCTGCAATTCATCTTCCTTGCTCTTGAGCTTTGCTGGCTGACTCTAACCCATTCCATCATCGGCAAATGACATCACATGATCAACTTCAATTCCATACCTATATCCATTGACCATTGTTCTTGGTCTCAGTTTGCAGTACCAATTCCTCATACCACCAAGTTACAACTTTACCTTTTGAATACACCCACCAGGCTTGTGCACTAACAGCAGCAGTACCATCTTCAAATCATACACGGCAAAACATTATATATCAGCTTCGTACCCCCTTGCTCTTCTCAGTCAATGTTCTTATGTTTCTCAGTTGATGCCCAAATCAACCACAAATCCCTGAATCAACATCATTATTCTCCGATTCTTACATCACCACCAAACCCTAACAAACTCTCAATTGAAACCACCACGATCCAAATCTATCATTCTGAATCAACTCCCTCTTTATTCCTCTCTTTCAATTTCACATGTATACTTGTAGATGATGTTTAATCTCCATTTTTTAGGTTGAATATTTAAAAAAATAA
This sequence comes from Papaver armeniacum, assembly GCA_023531295.1. NCBI lineage: Eukaryota > Viridiplantae > Streptophyta > Magnoliopsida > Ranunculales > Papaveraceae > Papaver > Papaver armeniacum. The sequence continues at coordinate 146,863 of JAJJWW010010848.1, forward strand.
ATGAACTTTTATATAAAAAAATTGGATGTTCAGTGCTCGGTTCGACTATAGAATTACTAGTCGAACATTGTTGGGAAGAACTGTGCGGATGGTATTTGTAAAGGCAAACTGTTAGAGCATAGCTCGGTTGAACCCACCAAGCGTTGGTATGTCAAGTTTGATTGTCATATTTTAGTGAACCAAAACTCATTTAAAGAGTCGCTTGACTATTTACTATAGTCGACTTCGTATAGGTTAGCTTGAAAGTATTAGGATATGAGACATTACAAGTATTACGTGATGACTTGAAGAATGTGAAGAAGTAAGGAGCTACAACGACGACATCATCCTTCCACCTGAGGTGAGTAATATTTGACTTGAACTGTTTCATTCCATAAACGTATCTTTCAAGTCGTGCATATTGAAAACATAACTGCGAAGCTATGAATGATTATACTCTAGTTAGACGTAGTATTGAGGAATACAATACGAAGTATAACGCTTATCTTTTGAACTTCGTATATAAGACATCGACATAATCGTTTGAATGCTATTGTGATTATGTATGGGTAGGAGGTGAAGATTTCATCCTAGGAAACAATTTTTTACATTCGTTAAAAGGAAGTACATTCATGAACTTGTTTTGTGAATCGAAATGGAAATCGCTAGGCTTATTGGTATCTGTTATTCATTGCAAATCTTTTGAATTACCAATATGTGTGTTTAGTATAACCGCTCATGACTTGCTTATGTTTTTGGTAAAACTATTCACAAGGCCTGACTTTTGTATTGGTATGACTTTTATTAGTGAAATCGATCTTAAGTAATCACCCGAGATGGTATGATCGATTTATTGTAATTGGTATGACCAACTCTAGTCATTGGGGAACCGATCCTAGTAAGAGGTACAACCGATCACAAAAGGGGAATCGATCCTTGTAAGAGGTGCATCAAGTTTCTAGTTATTGAGAACCGATCCTATGAACATGTGCAACACGTTTTTAGTTATTGGGAACCGATCCTGTGGACATGTGCAACAAATATAAGTTAGATACCATATATATGTGGGAACCGATCCTAGTACCTAGTCAACCAAGTTTTGGTAACTAGTGTGACTAATTCTAGTACCCACATGGAGGTAGAACCGAAACTTGTTTTGGTAGAACCGTGAAACCCATGTTCGGTGATTTGATAGGATAATCAATCACATAGTTCATGGAAGTCAGATGAACCAATTCTAAACTTGTTTGGAAGTGTGGCAAATCGATTCCAAGATAGTAAATATGAAAGATGATTTACTAAGTTAAGATGTCGACATACTTTGAACATATGCAGTAACGCTTATCTTTTATTGTTCAAAGATATTCTTTAATAGCTAAAGGAGAATCCTGGATCGAAATAAATTGAGAATCTTTTAATTAAGGTTTTTAGTTTTATATGCTTTTAATTTCCAGCAATTAAAATGCATATATTTATAAAATAAAAATTGGTAATGTGCATTTACTAATTGGAGATTTTCTAATGAGATTTTCGGTCAATATTTGGACAAAGCATTTCCAGGAATTATGGAAACCGAATTTGGAAATATATTGCATATCTTGAGAATATTTTCGGTTTTGGAAATTCCTTGGTGTCCAAACTTCCTTGGTCTATAAATATTGAAGTTTGCATTTCGAGCAAACTAATCCTCGAGCCAGCAAAACTACCTAGTTGTGTTGTTACTGGTGGAGCCGCCTATTCGGAGAGGAAAGTAACCTAATTAGGCGAAATCTCTTACGACCGCTCGGTTTAAAGACTTCTTTGGGATTGAGAAGCTCTATTAGTACCGTTGGTGGGAAACTAGATAATTGTGGTTTATTATTAGTTTTCGATTGATTTGATTGACTAACGGTTGTTGGACTTTGATTGCACCTAGTTTGTTTATGCTTGAGAATCTTCTCTTTTGATATAATATTCACTCAAACTAGATCGAAGTTTTGACGGGGATCTTTAGACTGTTTGTATATCTAAAGACGTCTTGTGATAATCCATTTTTAACAGACTCCGTTTTGTGTGTGATTGATCACAAGAGATTCAAGTTAATTGTGTGCAGGTGTTTATTGAAGATCTAAGAAGATTTGAAGACGAAGAAGATTTCTGATTTGGGTACATAATCTTTGGTGTGCACAATACTTGTTTCGGCTGGAAAAGGATCCAACTATAATCGGTTTATCTTTGTGAAAGATTTTATTGATTAGTTGAGTAGATCAGCATCAATATAATTCTTTGTGATTCAAAGTATTGATTGCAAAATCTTGACAATTACTTTGGTAGTTGTTATTGGATAGATCTAAGGACCTGACAAAGGAGTTTATTGGGATAAACGGAAGAGCTTTTTGTCGAACTCATATCACTTAATTGAAAAGAGTTGTTACTGAATAGATTTGTTGTTCCTTTACTGTTTGGAATACGAACCAAAGGAATTGTTCCAAGTGCGTGACTTATTGCAAGTTGGAGGCGCAGGGATACAGACGGAACTAGGTGAACTATAAGTTTAGTTGCTTGGTCTCAACTATTCGAAGTTGGTTTAGATTTTGTATAGCGTCTTAATCATGAGAGTATTCAATTCTGGACAAGGTCCCGGGGTTTTTCTACATTTGCAGTTTCCTCGTTAACAAAATCTTGTTGTGTCATTTACTTTTATTTTCCGCAATTATAATTGTTGTTATTATAATTTAAAGTAAATTACACAAACATTAATTTCCTATTTACTTGATAGTAATCCTATTGTGTTTGGTTAAGTCCGAACCTTTTATCAAGTAAACATACTTTGTTGTTGTATTGTCTCGATCTTGTATCCATAGTCAATTACACAAGTTATCTTGTTGTCGTATTGTCTCGATGTCGTATCCATAGACGATCACACGAAGTGTGAACCGATTAGTTGTATTATCTCGACTCGGTCCATAGACAATCACTTTCGGAGAAAGGACTTATAGGTGGAAAAGTTTTAGATTGAGGTATATTTGGGTACCCTCGTCTTTTCAATTGGTATCAGAGCCGGAAAACACAAAAAGATCTAACAATCTGTGTTTGGTGCGATCCAACCTATAAGAAAATGAATCTAATGAGTGATTCAGTTAACGTACCACCAAGATTTAATGGGACAAACTACCCATTGTGGAAATCTGCTAAGACAGCTTTTCTTCAATCCCGAGATTTTAGTACTTGGTTATTAATCGAAGACGGATATCAACAATCGATGGATTATTCGGAAACAGAGTTCAAACACTTATCGTTTTATACTCATGAAGAAAGAATTCTTGCAAAGCAGAATTCTGATGGTTTGAACGCCATCATACATGCAGTTAGTCATGATCTTCTATATCATGTGCTGACTTGTAGAACTTCTGAAGAAGCATGGGATATTCTTGAAACTTTATTCGAGGGAGATGATTATGAAAAATAAGCTAGACTTCTTTCCCTTTCATCTGAATGGGAACACCTCAAAATGGATGATAACGATACTTTCGAGGAGTTTAACTCTAAACTTTCTGAGATTGTTAATGCATCTTTTTTCCTTGGAAAGGCCATATCTGAAAAGGAAATAGTATGCAAAATTCTCAGATCATTACCATCCATATACGAGTCTAAGAAACATGCCATAATAGAAGCAAATGATCTTTCTATCCTTTCTCGAAGCTCTCTTATAGGAAAGTTAAAGATCTTTGATAGAGAAATTCTGCTGAAGAATCAAACTGAGAAACGTTGCCAAGAGGGCAAGGTACCTGTTGAAAAAGAGCTTGACTCAACTATTGTACTTATAGCGCAACGAATCAAGGACATCTTATCTAATGATAACCGTGCTCCTGATACATTATCGTTTTGCCATAAAAAGGGTAATGATGAAGTACAATGCTTCAAGTACCGTAGATTCGGACATATGGCAAAACATTATCCCAGCAGAAGAACTCAGAAGTGCAACAAGGCGTATGTCTCCACTCTTGATGATATTCCGGAGGAAGAATCCAATGAAGAAATATCTAATTGTAATGCACTTTTTGCCAACTCTAACAGTAATGAATCCTGTGAGTCTAAACAACTTCTAGAAAAACTTGAGTTGGGAATTATGGAAAACGAAAGGTTAAGCCTAGAACTTGAAAACCTTTTGAAATTCTGGTCAGATAAAACTCAAACGGTAAAATCTGAGCAAGGAAAACCAAGAGAAGCATAAACTAGTTTTTCAGATAATATGATAAGTTCTTCATGTGCAGGAAATAGCCATACTGCAATTTTCTTTGGAAATAAATTTATCAAGGTTCTTCGCAAGGGGATAAAAGTTTTGAAGACCGGTAAGTTTATTAGATCTCAAAAGGAAACTGCAAACTCTTGCAATTAAAAGAGAAAGAAAGAACATAAGGAAACACAGTCTATTGTGTTTATAATCATCCTAAGGATGTCTTTGTTACTTATGGTGAGAATAATTCTCACCTCAACACACGATGATTGTGTTGAAATATGCATCCTCACTTGTGCCAAAAAAATTGATTGTGAGGAAGCATAAATCTGGGCAGGTTGTTCACGTCTGTTTCTTTAGTGAAAAATAATTGATATCTTATATTTTTGGGAAAAATATTTTCGGTTTCCATAAACCAAATTATTCCTTGATTTTCTCCCATCTTATATACCTTCTTCTTGTCCGAAAGAAGACTGTTTTGTTTCAATGGAGAAATTGGTAAAAGAAGAGTCATCTCTTGATGATTTAGCATTATGTGCATCAGTTATGACTGAAACTCATGATGTCTCTCTTCATGATAATTTTCAAGATTCTCTAAGAAAACAGATTCTTACTGTTAAAGGTTGCATTAGATATCATGAGCTGATAATAAAGGATTCAAAAGAAGTATTAGCTAATCTTCACTCTCAACTGTTTGAGATGAACAAATTGTCTACTGAAAAGGGAAGTGCTCAGAAGAATTTGAATCCAGTTTTTGAAAGCAATCTCCACAAGAATTGAGAAAGAGAATAGACTTCAGTTTTTTATTTCTTTCAATAATTGTATTAGGTCTATTATAAATAAAAGGGTTATTTAACGGTTGGTACCCGGCAAATGACCAACACCTTAGTTTGGTACCCAATATTTCAAATATTAAGGGATGGTACCTGGACTGCACGTTGACTGTCAACGACCTAGTTTGACCTATCATTATTTTATTTTCTCTAATTTTTATTTAAATTTTACTTCTATTTTACTAATTTATCCCTGATACCTATCTTCTTCCTCCCTCTTTTTACATAGCCGTCGGTGAACACATACGAAAATTAAATAGACCTCTAAACATACCCATACAAACACTGTTTCAATCATTCAATTTTTAACTTGCTTGTAACATCAGCAACTTCCTCATCAGTAACATAGGGTTTTCCCATCACGATCGATTCTCAATTTCACTTCACACCTTTCTTGTTTAAATAGTTCCTTTTAACTTAACCAAATTATATTTCCAACAAAATTGTAAAATCTCATTAGCCCTTGGCCCTTGCTAATCCACTACCATCAAGACATCAACTGATTTTGTATCATCAACCACAATAACAAATTTTTTAGACGTCGCCACCTCGCCCTTTAGCTAAGATTCAAGAACTGATAATAGAACCTAGAGATTTAGCTTCTTCATACGTTTTTGTTATAATAGGTATGCAAACTATATGTCATTAAGCTGACCGGATTTTAGTAATTTACCAATTTTGGGTGCAACAAAATCAGTTGTATTCCACACAAAAGAAGAAGAAAAAAATAGAAAAAAAAATCAATTGTAGATCCAGTACCAAAATCAGAACCTACAACAACTAAAATATTCAACAGGTATTACCGATGCTAGTTCTTTTAAGTTATCTTGAATTACGATTGGAGTTACAGAGGGTGACGATTGACATTGATGATTGGGTCTGGTGTAGTTTAAGGGTTAATGGAGTGAGTGAACAAGTCTATTGATTCCATGATTGTAAATGGAATGAGAGGTTTTGAGATAGGAGAGATAAGGTAGCCATGGGTGAGTGAAGATAAAGAGATTGGATTAATAAGAGGTCTATTTAATTTTCGTCTGAGTTCACCGATGGCTATGTAAAAAGAGGGAGGAAAAAGATAGGTATTAGGGATAACTTAGTAAAAACGGAAGTAAATTTTAAATAAAAATTAACGAAAAAAAAATAATGATAGGTCAAACTAGGTCGTTTACAGTCAACGTACTGTCCAGGTACCATCCCTTAATATTCGAAATATTGGGTACCAAACTAAGGTGTTGGTCATTTGTCGGGTACCAAACGTTAAATAACCCTAAATAAAACTATCTTATTATAAATAAAATTATTAGTTTATAATTTTTCTTGTGATAGTTTTTATTTTACATAGCATGTGCTTGAATGTTTTATCTTATTGTTATGTATGTTTATGGGATGTTTGATTTCGGTTTTCATGACCTTAATATTCGATCTCATATGATGTGAACCCTTATGGTTTGGGTGACTTTTTGGTTTAGCAGGATTAAGTTCTAGCCCATGTTGGTAGGATTTATCAAAGGATCATGAGGGGTTATGATTGAAACAATATGTGAAAAAGTCACAATATGTTGAATCGTTTGGTTTAGCATAAAAGCATATGTGTTTCGGGGTTTCAACTTTTGCATTGCATAAGTTAAAACCGGTTTTCAACCTTTCTCTGGTAAAGGTTGGTTGTTGTTGTTCTTTTGTCTTGCAAGAGGATGACAACATAGTGATATTTTGGTATCGATTCTCCCTAGAAAGAAGAAGATGCAAACATTATTGGAGAAGAGGATGCGAAATTTGAGGTAACGACTTTGTTAGTTAATCGTTTTCATGTTTAAGAAAAGCCTGATTTTATTGCATATATTTATTGCTTTTGCTTAACAAAATTTCGGTACAATTGATGTTTTATTCCATTATTTGTGTATGGATGTGTGTGTGATTCAATTGTTTCCGGTTAAGAAAAACTATTGTTATCTTGCTTTATTGTTTGGTATCAATCGTTTGGGCTTACAAAATTTCGGTGCAATTGCGGTGCTTTAATGTCTATGTTGTTTCAATTGCTTTCGGTTGAGGTAAATAATTATGCAAGTTGATTTATTTGGTTTGTATGAATTGTTTATGGATTAAAAAAAGAAAAGGTTTTCGGGATAAATTGTTTAGTCCAATTTGATTCCAGATAAGAGAAATTAAGTTAATTCTTGAAAAAGCGGGGGTACAACAACCACACCCAATATTTCGCTTAACAATTTGTATGGACTAACTCCAATATACTTTTAAGAGAATCAACTAGACCCAATCTTATTAACAGTATATCAAAGAGTTATGATCTCTCGATCTCTCGATTTAATTCTTACTCAAGCAAATAGAAATCTGCGAGTCTAATTAAATACAAGAGAGATAACTTGGATGGTACCAAAGACTAATATCCAAGTGTCAATCAATGTAAATCAACAACCAAAGGTTGGATATTGATCTAACGCACAACCTGTGATATTTCAATTATATAACAAAATATAATGCGGAATAGAAATAACACAGACACCAGAAGTTTTGTTAACGAGGAAACCGCAAATGCAGAAAAACCCCGGGACCTAGTCCAGATTGAACACACATTGTATTAAGCCGCTATAGACACTAGCCTACTACAAATTAACTTCGGTCTGGACTGTATTTGAACCCCAATTAATCTCATACTGATCCAAGGTACAGTTGCGCTCCTTACGTCTCTGATCCCAGCAGGATACTACGCACTTGATTCCCTTAGCTGATCTCACCCACAACTAAGAGTTGCTATGACCCAAAGTCGAAGACTTTAATAAACAAATATGTATCACACAGAAAAGTCTACGGTAATAGATAAATCTGTCTCCCACAGAAATACCTACGAGTTTTGTTTCGTCTTTTGATAAATCAAGGTGAACATGAACCAATTGATAACACGGACTTATATTCCTGAAGAACAACCTAGTATTATTAATCACCTCACAATAATCTTAATCGACGCAGCGAAAGAAGATATTGTGGAATCACAAACGATGAGACGAAGATGTTTGTGATTACTTTTATATCTTGCCTATCGGAGAAATCAATCTCAAGCCAATCGTTGCGATTGTACTTAGTACGATAGAAACAACAAGATCAGATCACACAACTACGAGAAAGTAGTATCGGTCTGGCTTCCCAATGAAGTCTTTAAGTCGTTAACCAACAAGGTCTCAATAGAAACCTAAGGTTAAAGGAGAATCGACTCTAGCTTATACAACTAGTATCACATAGGAGGCGTGGGGATTAGGTTTCCCAGTTGCTAGAGTTCTCCTTTATATAGTCTTTCAAATTAGGGTTTGGAATCTAAGTTACCTTGGTAACAAAGCATTCAATATTCACCGTTAGATGAAAACCTGATTAGATTCAAGCTAATATCTCTCAAGAAGTGTGCCATATTTCCCTTTTATAATGACCCTCTTATGGATAAATGCCCATAAGATTAACATATTACTAAACTACCATTTCCCTTTCCTTAAGTTAATACCAAACCCTAAAGGGCTTTCCTCTTAGGCCAAAGCCCAACTGCCTTAATATGCTCTTGGGTGAACTAGGACTTCCCCATCTTAATGGGTTAGGCCTAGTCCCCAAGTCTCTTTATCCTAAAATGGGACCCTTAATTGGCTAAGGGGCCACCTACTCTAGGATTGGTTATTTTCATGTATCAACAGGAACCGATCCTAGTAAGAGGTGCAACCGATCACAAAAGGGGAATCGATCCTTGTAAGAGGTGCAGCAAGTTTCTAGTTATTGGGAACCGATCCTATGAACATGTGTAACACGTTTTTAGTTATTGGGAACCGATCCTATGGACATGTGCAACAAATACAAGTTAGATACCATATATATGTGGGAACCGATCCTAGTACCTAGTCAACCAAGTTTTGGTAACTAGTGTGACTAGTTCTAGTACCCACATGGATGTAGAACCGAAACTTGTTTTGGTAGAACCGTGAAACCCATGTTTGGTGATTTGATAGGATAATCAATCACATAGTTCTTGGAAGTCAGATGAACCAATTCTAAACTTGTTTGGAAGTGTGGCAAATCGATTCCAAGATAATAAATATGAAAGATGATTTACTAAGTTAAGATGTCGACATACTTTGAACATGTGCAGTAACGCTTATCTTTTATTGTTCAAAGATATTCTTTAATAGCTAAAGGAGAATCCTGGATCGAAATAAATTGAGAATCTTTTAATTAAGGTTTTTAGTTTTATATGCTTTTAATTTCCAGCAATTAAAATGCATATCTTTAGAAAATAAAAATTGGTAATGTGCATTTACTAATTGGAGATTTTCTAATGAGATTTTCGGTCAATATTTGGACAAAGCATTTCCAGGAATTATGGAAACTGAATTTGGAAATATATTGCATATCTTGAGAATATTTTCGGTTTTGGAAATTCCTTGGTGTCCAAACTTCTTTGCATTTCGAGCAAACTAATCCTCAGAGCCAACAAAACTACCTAGTTGTGTTGTTACTGGTAGAGCCGCCTATTCGGAGAGGAAAGTAACCTAATTAGGCGAAATCTCTTACGGCCGCTCGGTTTAAAGACTTCTTTGAGATTGAGAAGCTCTATTAGTACCGTTGGTGGGAAACTAGATAATTGTGGTTTATTATTAGTTTTCGATTGATTTGATTGACTAACGGTTTTGAACTTTGTGTCATGTGACAGGGGTGCCCATTATCGTATGTGTATAGGTACTTAGTCAGTTGTAATGAGTGGTTTGGATTAGCCCACGTGGATAGTTAGTGATCGTCGGATATTGAGAGATAGAGAGAGAGAGTGAGATATATACTCTCATATCCTGTAATGAAACTCTTAATGAGAAGAATTATCAATAGAATAGTTTAGTTTAGCAATTAGGCTTGGTTCACTATTGATAGGATTCTGGGAGAACCCTATATATATAATAAACCGCATTCGCACGGTGTCTAACTAGTAGACAAAGGCAAGTACGGGTCGTTCCCACGAGGAGCGGTGGAAATACTGTTATCAATATCACTAATAATCAGAAATGATGTTCTTGAGATTTTTATAATTGAGAAACGTAAAAAGAAATAATAAAATTAAACTAAACTAATAAAAGAAATTTAATGGGAGAGTCGGTAACCAGGGTTTCATGGTATCCACTACTATCTCTATTTGATTACTGAAATGAAACATGATTGCAAATATATGTTTATTCTTCGTTCTATCGACACCACCTATTATATGTATTAGAGTCGCAAATATCACCGGGACACCCTAAGCATGGCACATCAAAAGACTAAACCCAAGCAAGCACCATCAAATTGTGTTAGCGAGAAAGTTATACGAAACTAAATTATCGATTCACAAATTGTATCCGGCTCTTCTAAGTATAACCCATCAAAGGATTCAACCCAAGCATGAACTATCAAATAACGAGACCAAAACTATTTGTAAAATTATCCAATTACGCACAAAGGTTATTACTAATCGGGTGGAGCAACAACTCATTTTTCAATAAACCAATAAACAATATTCGAAGATCAATTTATTCAAATCAAAATGGTCTATTGCTATATAATCAATCAAAATAGCCTAATACCCAAAGTAGTTTCACACATAAAACCCTAGTTACGAAGAAATTAGAACATGTCTATGGGTTTCTTAAAACCCATGCAAAACAAATGACTAAGAGATGAGAAAGATAAACCGATCACAATCGCCGTCACCACGATGGAATCAGTTGTTATCCCCTTCGGTCTGAGCACTTGACAGCTGCGCCTCTCTTCTCTTCCAAAACGGCGTCCAGCCGGCCTCGATCCTCCCCTCTTTCTTTGTTCTCTGTCCATGTATATAGGTGTTGTTGGAGAATCTAATTAACCTAGCAAACTTTCCAAGGCCCGGTCCACTACTAACACGACGTCTAAATCCAACTTCTTTCCAGCGTTCGCCACAACACCAATCCATGTCCCGTCTGTCTAGGCACCAGCTTCTTTCCCTGAACTTCTAAACTGTATAAAGCACCAGAAATCAATACCAATCTTCCCTATACATAACATTCGATCCATTTCGAACAAGTTCAGCCTCTCCATTCTGTTCGGCTAAGTCTCAATTCAGTTCGCCATTAAACAACCATCGTTGCTCTTACTCGACTGGTCTAATATCTCAGAATCATGCTTTGATGCTGCCAGATTACTTCAATCGAGACCAAGAGTTCTAAGCACAAACAAGCCATCATTGCCATCAAATCAAGAGTTCAAAACGAACCCCAGAAATCCATTTCGTTGTTGACTAACCGAAACTGGGTAAAACCCATAACTACCAACTCGAATCCATCTCCATTGGCAGCTGCTCAACCATCGACGCAAACCAACACGAGCTACCCCATTGCTGCTGAAGACCATAATCCAGCCAACATCTTTCGTCTTCATTCTCAGCAGTTCACGACTCAACTGCCAAACTCTTCCATAAATGCCAGCAATAACCATGGCACCAATTCTGTCCATTGACTGCACAGCTTCACTCTCTTTTCCATTCGCAGTACGAACCATCCATTCTCGTCGCTGCCAAGTGAAATTATCGACTGCAAATTCGATTCCATCTCTCGTTCAGCTGTACGAATCAACGTCCACTGCCTGCACCTCCAGTTCCTGGCAGCAATAGCTCAGCCTTTAAAACAAAGGCCATGAACTTAACAGCACATTCAAGCCTTTTACTATCAATTATTTCTCAACCGAGACCAAGGTTCATATTTCAAACCAGCCATAACCAACACCATTGCAGTTCGAAACCATTCTCGGTTCACATCAATAACCCCAACTCCACTGACTGCAAATTCTTCTCGACTGGCAGCACAACTTGAGTCGACCTTCTCCTATTGCCAATCTATCTCCTTCCACTACCGGCAATAGCATCTGCCAATTCATCCCCACAACCGAATCAAAACAGCCAACGCCCATGACGAACTCACATCATCTGCATGCATGAGGTGCTTCTGTGCTCGATTTCAAACCACTCTTAGCTTTCTCTTGACCTGCAAATCCCAGGTTCAATCCGATTACGAACCCCACAGACAACCATAACATCACCAGCACCTTTGTAGTATAAATACTCAAATTCCATGAAACCCCAAATCCAATTTTACTTCCCTGGTCGAACATCAAAATGATTAGAAGATGCTAAGAGTACTCCCTGTACAGATACTCCTCTAGCCCATGTGTCACACAACTGGGTTAAAGAGTATTAGACCTTAGGTGCACAACATGTACTATATGTTCTTATAATTCCCACGTATTCAATCTTGGTGGATAAAGTGACTTCTTTGTTTCCACTTTGTACGCTGGCTGTGAAGTGATGAAGAAAAATCTTTGTCTCCTGTTGACGTCTGGCCATGATGCAAAGTGGTTCGGCTTTCTTCAGTAGGTGTTCAAAATAATGCCACTGGCTTATATAACCAATAAACACCATATAGACTCATATTTAGCCGTTTCTTCTTCGGTGATCGAATTTTCTAGTACTTTCAGCAAAAGCATTAAAATAGTGTTATTAGTAAAATATCGAGTTCTAGTTAATAAAAATATGGGTATAAAATGTAGCACATACGTGCTTATCAACACCCCCACACTTATATTTTGCTAGTCCTCGAGCAAAACAAAGAATATATCCGCTAAACAGCTGGATAAAGAGAGATGTCTGCTAAACAGCTAGACGGATCCGCTAAACAGCAAGATCGAGTGATGTCTTCTAAACAGCTAGACAGAAAGACCCGCTAAACAGCTGGTCATAGGAAATACTCTAAAAAACAATTATTTTTTTTATATAGACCTGCTAAACAGCTGGTCTTTTTTTTTTTTTTTTGTAGACCCACTAAACAGCTGGTCATCATATCATAAGAAAATGCATTTTTTTCCAAAGCCTAACCAAAATAATTGGTAGGCTCAGAAACCCACAATAAAATACTGCAAGTTCACAGTGTCTAACTAGTAGACAATGGCAAGTACAGGTCGTTCCCACGAGGAGTGTGAAATACTCAACCAACTAATACCAAGAATAATTAATCAACAAGATGATGTTTTAACAGTTTTCATAAATTCGAAATAAAATGAAATAATAAATAACAAAGATGTAACCAAAATGAGAAAGGGTTGTTAGGGTTTTCGATTTCCACCGATTCAACCATATAAAACTCTACTAATCTCTATTTATTACTCAAGACAAATTTCGAAATCAATCTCATGTCCCGGAAGATGTTATATTAAATTCTAAAATATAGTTTCTCCGCTGTAACTTCCTTCGCTTCTTATGTAGCGATCCTAAAGCATTACCTATCTATCCTTGCATACCACGTCTAGGGATTTAACCGAAGCACGAAATATCAATTCAAAAGCATAAATAATCAAGAAAATCACATGAACGATAAAACACCAAGCTATATGAAGAGAAATCACTAATCAATGAATCATTATTAGAAATATCATCGCAGAGTCTATATAAATAAATTGGTTTCAATCTAAACCCTAACAAACGATTTAGCAAACCATGGATGAAATAAAATCAAAATCACAAAACCCCTGTTTCTCCTCTACGGCTGTGCAGCCGCCCGTCAGCCCCCTTTCCTGAATGCCTCAACACCTTTTTGTAGGTCACAAGAAATCTTTCCTTTTTTCTAATTCATAAACCACATCACCTATCAATGGAAAAGCGCCACCTGTTTAGGCTACCCAATAAGAGTATGCCTCATCATCTCTGCCACACATTCCCGTTTGAAACGTTTTACTCCAGCCCATATTCTCACGGATTTTTGTTTCTTTATACCTCACATGCATCTTTATTCTCAATTAATATTCCTTCTTATTTTGTACTGAAACTTCCATTCCGGTCTGACAACTTCCTTAAGTGGGAATGTTGGAGAATGGCAATATATGGAGCACTGATATGATGTCGACATGAATAAATGTTTCCTTCCACGTGCATACCTCAACTAGTGATTGCCATTTTCATTTGTCTTTCCTTCGATACAAGATTCTCATTCTAAAAACACCAACTTCCCAATCTCCGAACTCCGAACTCCAAGCAAAGGTCAAGCACACACACTCCTCTAGCTATCGATGGCATAGCTCATGACTAACATCTAACCATTCTGTTCGGCTAGCCGTCACCGAGGTCTAGCTACTGCCAAACTGCCAAATTTTGTCCATCTAGCCACCAACTCCACTGTCCGCAACTCATTACTGCAGCATCGTATTCCACCAAGGCCTGGTTATATGAATTCATCATTCGCCCAAATTGCAGACCATATTAAATCCCAGACTCCATTATTTCCGAGCATCAACGCCTCACATTCGATCACAAACACCATTAAAAACACCAACAATCACCCGCTATCTTCATCTTGCTCCTGAAGTTCTCGTGCCACTGGATGCAGCTCTCATCTCGACTTGAAGCTTCACTGTCCACTTCGTCTAATATCAACATCCAGACACAACACCTTCGTCCAGACTCTATCCTCTGTTCGTTACTGAATTCCGGTCTGCCAAAACTCGACCATCCACTTCTGTCCGGCATATATTCCTCAATTTCCTCCACTACATCGTGATCAATTATCAACGGCAGAGACGCCATCCCATAAATGTACGGACAGAGAAGTAACAAATCTGCTTTGTCTCGGCTCTCAATTCTTCAAGCACGGCCACTGCTCATTCAAACTACAACACTCCAGCGTCTTTCTTATCCTCTGACCTTCTTGATTTTCAACCACAACACCTTATTCAAAAGCAATCCACTCTGACCAAAAGACCCACAACATATTTAACTCATCGTGGAATCAACTTAGCTGCTGCCAATGATTTGTAGTAAACGAGAGCAAGACTTCCCAGTAAGAACCAGACACACCCAAGCTAACCAATTCGGACAACTTTTATTCTTCTAACCCTACAGCACCTAGCTTTGCAGCTTCTACAAGCTTTGACATAACAACAACTCCATCCCCGGTCTCCTTCCAAAACTCGTGAGCCACCGGCAAAGCCTAGTACGAGCACAGACCATGCCAAGTTCAAAGCCACAAAGAATGCCTCCGTTCCACCGCATCAATTCCGATGTCTGACTCCACCTTCCAATCATCGCCCGCAAAGATTCGGGTCTTCACCGACCGCAACAAACAACCATGGCACAACATCCTCCAGCAGCAGCATAGCTTCCATTGACCACCATCTCACGTTCTTTCTGTCATCGATTGCGGCAACTAAGCAATTCAATATTCCCTGGCGGACAATCACCAGCTGCACATTTTAGTAAAATGCTCCAGCTTCTGCTACCTCCAATTCCTGTTGACATTGTTGTTAAAAGAGGTCTTCAATCCAATTAGCCGAGAGTCAAAAACAACTCAACTGTTATTGCAATGAACTGCCGTGATGATTGATCACCATCTCCTTCCTTTCCCATGCATTCTTTCATCATCATAAGCTAGGTCTCGATTAAGCACCTTGATTCTCATTTCTATACAGACCGGACAGTTGAAAGAAACCAAAAGAAATTGGCCGACAGCTGCTTGTAAAGATGATTTGAATTGAACTCGAACCCCTTTTCTTGTGATAAGGAATGCCAGCTGCTGATAAGTAATGATATATGGTGGGTGGGCTAGACACGTCCCACTTTCTCTTTAATCTTAATGGCTTTATGTTCCCACAGCAACAGCGCACCATAAGTCCCACTTACTTCCCTTGGTCTTTCCAACGTTTGGGATAACAAATGAGTGGATGTGACAACTATCTAATTCCCATCATCTTTGGTGCGGCAACAATTGATGCTTGTATTAGCAAACACCACTTTAGTTCCTAATTATTCGTTTATTGTGCTGGTGATCGAATTAGCTTATGATTCCTGCAAATTGCCTAAACCAATGTTATTAGTCACAATATCGAGTCCTCGCTAATATAAATATGGGTATAAAATGTAGCATTTACGTGCTTATCAACACCCCCACACTTATATTTTGCTAGTCCTCGAGCAAAACAGAGGATAAATATCCGCTAAACAGCTGGATATGGGGAGATGTCTGCTAAACAGTGAGACAAATCGTCAGCTGAACAGCTAGACGGAACCACTAAACAGTGGATAGAGATGTCTGCTAAACAGCTAGACGGATTCACTAAAAAGTGGATAGAGATGTCAGCTAAACAGCTAGACAGAAAGACCCGCTAAACAACTGGTCATAATATGCATTTTTTTTAACCCGCTAAACAGCTGGTCATAATATGCAATTTTTTTTTATTTATTTAATTAATTTTTTTTTTTTTTTTTTTTTTTTTGGAAGAGAAATCCTAACGAAAGTGCCACACCCCCACACTTAAACATTACATTGTCCTCAATGTAATTGAATCATCCAACGTAGAAATTAAGATGGGAAATTCAAGCAAACAAATAAAAGATAGAGTAACGGGAACAAATTTGATGGGTTGACTCCCATGAAGCAAAAGGTATTTGTTTCCCTACTTGTGCCAGCCAAGAATCTCAAACAGGGTGCTGATGCACTAAAGTAAGCAGCAAAGCATATATATAAAGTCTGAAAAGTTGGGGATCAACCCAACAAATCAGGGCAGCTGCGAATATGAACCTGCAAACAATATAAACTTCCAAAAAGATGTGTAAATCCATTCCCAAAAGAAAACAATCCTTAGTAGAGATAAACAAATAACTCACATGGACAACAAAAATAGAATGTATATTATTTTCTATTCGGGAAGCACACTCTAAATCAGGTTCCAAATCAGCTGAAATACATTCGGTCGATACATTATCTTCACTAGAAATCAAAGGAAGCAATGTATTGACAATGTAAAAAGGTACCTGATTATCAAACTCAGCACAATTGTTTAAACCTGTATCTAATGGTTCAAGTTTATGAAAATCGTTAACTTTTAAATCTGGTTCTAAGTCCGCGGAAATAACTTCCGTTGGTGAGTTACCTTGATTAACTATTGGCAGTCGCAATGCATGGACAATGTCAATAAGCATAGGATCATCAGAATATGCAAAGTGGGCTAAACAAACTGAGATGGGTTCAAAATCAGCAGTTACCTGACCAGTACCAATTGCCTCCCCATTCACATCAGCAATCAGAAAATCACAAGATGGGTCAGCAAAACAGGAGCTCAATGGAGCAACAATATCATGAATAATCGCCTCTTTATTATCTGCAACTAAGTGACTTATAGGAATCTCGTTATTCAAATGACTAGAAGGTATCTCATTATGAACGTCTACTGTCTCTAAGTCGTTAGACTCTACAATAGTATCTTCTGTATATACAAATTCTTCTAAATCATCATTATCAGAATAAATTGCATCTCTAACACAACTCTCGTCCTTTTGAATAGGCAAATAATCAGTAATATGATCATGAGTTGGATAAAATACAATAGATTCATATGGTATACCGGTATCATTATTCCTAAAATCACTACCAGTGTCAAGTTCCTCATCATCCTCAAAGTACTGGGATCGAAACACACCTGGATATCCACCCATATAGAAATGACGTGGATTCCAAGTTCCATACCTGAGACGATTATAAGCAAGAACTTCCTTATACCGTGGCCCATACTTGTATTCACCCAGCGTCATCTCAGATGTCTGGTGCAAACAATTCATGATTCTCGAAAATGCACCGGAAAAGAAATACTAAAACACAGAAAGAGTCAAAAGGAAAAAGAAATCTTAAAAATAAAAACAAAAAGACTATACAAAATAATAAAAATTAATGAAATAAAAACCTAACTATTTACAAAATCAGCAACACTAATTACAATATTCCTTAGTCGCTCCCCGGCAGTGGCGCCAAAAATTGATAGGATTCTGGGAGAATCCTATATATATAATAAACCGCAATCGCACGGTGTCTAACTAGTAGACAGAGGCAAGTACGGGTCGTTCCCACGAGGAGCGGTGGAAATACTGTTATCAATATCACTAATAATCAGAAATGATGTTCTTGAGATTTTTATAATTGAGAAACGTAAAAAGAAATAATGAAATTAAACTAAACTAATAAAAGAAATTCAATGGGAGAGTCGGTAACCAGGGTTCATGGTATCCACTACTATCTCTATTTGATTACTGAAATGAAACATGATTGCAAATATATGTTTATTCTTCGTTCTATCGACACCACCTATTATATGTATCAGAGTCGCAAATATCACTAGGACACCCTAAGCATGGCACATCAAAAGACTAAACCCAAGCAAGCACCATCAAATTGTGTTAGCGAGAAAGTTATATGAAACTAAATTATCGATTCACAAATTGTATCCGCCTCTTCTAAGTATAACCCATCAAAGGAATCAACCCAAGCATGAACTATCAAATACGAGACCAAAACTATTTGTAAAATTATCCAATTACGCACAAAGGTTATTACTAAGCCGGTGGAGCAACAACTCATTTTTCAATAAACCAATAAACAATATTCGAAGATCAATTTATTCAAATCATAATGGTCTATTGCTATATAATCAATCAAAATAGCCTAATACCCAAAGTAATTTCACACATAAAACCCTAGTTACGAAGAAATTAGAACATGTCTATGGGTTTCTTAAAACCCACGCAAAACAAATGACTAAGAGATGAGAAAGATAAACCGATCACAATCGCCGTCACCACGATGGAATCAGTTGTTATCCCCTTCGGTCTGAGTACTTGACAGCCGCGCCTCTCTTCTCTTCCAAAACGGCGTCCAGCCGGCCTCGATCCTCCCCTCTTTCTTTGTTCTCTGTCTATGTATATAGGTGCTGTTGGAGAATCTAATTAACCTAGCAAACTTGCCAAGGCCCGGTCCACTACTAACACGACGTCTAAATCCAACTTCTTTCCAACGTTCGCCACAACACCAATCCATGTCCCGTTTGTCTAGGCACCAGCTTCTTTCCCTGAACTTCTAAACTGTATAAAGCACCAGAAATCAATACCAATCTTTCCTATACATAACATTCGATCCATTTCGAACAAGTTCAGCCTCTCCATTCTGTTCGGCTAACTCTCAATTCAGTTCGCCATTAAACAACCATCGTTGCTCTTACTCGACTGGTCTAACATCTCAGAACCATGCTTTGATGCTTCCAGATTACTTCAATCGATACCAAGAGTTCTAAGCACAAACAAGCCATCATTCCCATCAAATCAAGAGTTCAAAACAAACCCCAGAAATCCATTTCGTTGTTGACTAACCGAAACTGGGTAAAACCCATAACTACCAACTCGAATCTATCTCCATTGGCAGCTGCTCAACCATCGACGCAAACCAACACGAGCTACCCCATTGCTGCTGAAGACCATAATCCAGCCAACATCTTTCGTCTTCATTCTCAGCAGTTCATGACTCAACTTCCAAACTCTTCCATAAATGCCAGCAACAACCATGGCACCAATTCTGTCCATTGACTGCACAGCTTCACTCTCTTTTCCATTCGTAGTACGAACCATCCATTCTCGTCGCTGCCAAGTGAAATTATCGAAGCAAATTCGATTCCATCTCTCGTTCAGCTGTATGAATCAACGTCCACTGCACCTCCAGTTCCTCAAACAGCTAGCCTTTAAAACAAAGGCCGTGAACTTAACAGCACATTCAAGCCTTTTTACTGTCAATTATTTCTCAACCGAGACCAAGGTTCATATTTCAAACCAGCCATAACCAACACCATTGCAGTTCGAAACCATTCTCGGTTCACATCAATAACCCCAACTCCACTGACTGCAAATTCTTCTCGACTGGCAGCACAACTTGAGTCGACCTTCTCCTATTGCCAATATATCTCCTTCCACTACCTGCAACAGCATCTGCCAATTCATCCCCACAACCGAATCAAAACAGCCAATGCCCAAGACGAACTCATCATCATTTGCATGCATGAGGTGCTTCTGTGCTCGATTTCAAACCACTCTTAGCTTTCTCTTGACCTGCAAATCCCAGGTTCAATCCGATTACGAACCCCACAGACAACCATGCTATTTTGGGAGCTCATGGGTCATCCGATAACTCTCTCGAGGTGTCTCAAACATACGGCCTATCTTGACGGAGTCATTGACGACTTCGTTTACGCGAAAACTTGTTTTGCTTGGAAAATGGAGACTACTGGTTAAAACACGAAAACGGACTTATACCAATTCGAAACGAAGATAACAAAACGAAGATAACTAGCAAGAACGCAAGGCTAACTTTACCAACCTCGACAAGATGTTGCTAAGAAGACGAAGATAACAAAACAAGAACACAAAGCTAACCTCTATCGACTCAACAAGACGCTACTAAAAAAAAAAGAACAAAGATAGCAGACCGAAAGGGTTTCTCCCTTAGCATCAACCAGCGCACAAGGTGGCTTAGGAGCTCGGAGTTTCCCCTTTTGGTGTCCGATTTCAAGGTATCCGGAGATGTTATACGGTCCCCTTAGTCGGCGCTAGAATGTAGATGTAGAAAATCCTACCACTACATCCAAAGATAACTAAACACATACACAAGGAAGCAAGACAAACAAAAGAAGTAATAGAACACAAGATGTACGTGGTTCGGCATGATTACCTACGTCCACGGGGGTGTAAAAGAAGATCTTATTACTCGATTCGAGGTTACAAGATGGATTTATCTCTCTCAATGCCTTTAGTATGCTCACTCTCCTTACTCCTTGCTTAGGTCCTTCCTCTCTACATGGTCTCTATTTATAGTTACAAGTGATGATACATCAGTACTACGATGTTAGGCCTGGCGTAGCCTCCTCGATGTTCCTCTCGGGTGGTCAGTCGATGTCTCAGCCGATTGCCCTTATTTGTTCGGGTCGGTGCGTCAAGCCGAGTGATGCCTTCTTCTGCCATCTCGTCACCCGATGTCGCCCATTTGGTGTGGACGATCGATGTCGCCCTTAGGCTCCTTGGCCGAGTCTTCTTTGTCCGAGCACTTCTTGTCTCCTCACCAACTCTGTCATCGCATTTATTGCTCCAGTGCCCGATGCCCATCGCATCACAGCTTTTCCCCTTTTCCGTCGACTTTCTGCTCCTCTTTTTCGCGCCCAGATTCGGAGAGGCGATCCGGTACTCTAGATACATGTTTGCTCTGGTACGCCATGGCTTAGGATCGTTCCACCTGTCCCTGTGGATTATTTACACCTACAAGCACATTCAAGCCTTTTACTGTCAATTATTTCTCAACCGAGACCAAGGTTCATATTTCAAACCAGCCATAACCAACACCATTGCAGTTCGAAACCATTCTCGGTTCACATCAATAACCCCAACTCCACTGACTGCAAATTCTTCTCGACTGGCAGCACAACTTGAGTCGACCTTCTCCTATTGCCAATATATCTCCTTCCACTACCTGCAACAGCATCTGCCAATTCATCCCCACAACCGAATCAAAACAGCCAATGCCCAAGACGAACTCACATCATTTGCATGCATGAGGTGCTTCTGTGCTCGATTTCAAACCACTCTTAGCTTTCTCTTGACCTGCAAATCCCAGGTTCAATCCGATTACGAACCCCACAGACAACCATAACATCACCAGCACCTTTGTAGCATAAATACTCAAATTCCATGAAACCCCAAATCCAATTTTACTTCCCTGGTCGAACATCAAAATGATTAGGAGATGCTAAGAGTACTCCCTGTACACATACTCCTCTGGCCCATGTGTCACACAACTGGGTTAAAGAGTATTAGACCTTAGGTGCACAACATGTACTATATGTTCTTATAGTTCCCACGTATTCAATCTTGGTGGATAAAGTGACTTCTTTGTTTCCACTTTGTACGCTGGCTGTGAAGTGATGAAGAAAATTCTTTGTCTCCTGTTGACGTCTGGCCATGATGCAAAGTGGTTCGGCTTTCTTCAGTATGTTTTCAAAATAATGCCACTGGCTTATATAGCCAATAAACACCATATAGACTCATATTTAGTTGTTTCTTCTTCGGTGATCGGATTTGCTAGTACTTTTAGCAAAAGCACTAAAATAGTGTTATTAGTAAAATATCGAGTTCTAGTTAATAAAAATATGGGTATAAAATGTAGCACATACGTGCTTATCAACTATGAATCAAGAGTTCTCTTACTCAAATTATGATCCAAACCCTGTAGTTGTACATCCAGGTACACTACTTTTGGCATCAGAGCCGTTTCTTTCCGCACAAATTTATCCAAATTTTTTTTCATATCGATCCATGGATTATTGGTATAGAGTTAAGGCAAAAAATGAAGCCTATAACCATTTCCTTGATCTGCAGACCCAATATAGAGATCTATCCAACGAGGTATCCTCATGGAGTATTAATCGTGAGCTTTGGAGATTACAGAATGAAATCTCGTTCGCCATGGTCAGGTGGGAATCCATTCAGGTACCACAATTCGAAGAACAATTTGCGAATAGAGTTAGGAATACGGAAGCTACGAAGAAGGAAGAGGAGGTTTTCATGGAAGAATTGGTACATGAATTCGGACAAGCTCTTACTCTAAATTCTGTTCCTGATGCTACTACAGATTCAATTTTAAACTCTGATTCAAATTCTGGATCTCAAACTGATTCAGCTAAGGGTTTACATGGGTTTTTAAAATTGACATCAAACATTGAAGACTCTGCTGTTTCAATTGGTGATTTCACGGTCTATCCATCTAAGGAAATCAACCCCATTCCTACTGGTGTTGTTGACGAAGATGATTCTCCCGATTTGCTGCAGTTTCCTCCATTTATCTTCGTTGAAAATGAAGCTGCTGTTTCAACTGATGCTGTGAGTTTTCAGTTTACAGTAACTGATAAAACTGAAGTGAATAATGTTGAAAGGAAATATCAGATCAAATGGGGTAAGTGTTTTTCCATTATTCTCGATTCTTCTCGTATCACTTTTGATCCAGGAAAGTGTATCAACCTTATTCAGAGGTTTTGCTATTTAGCTGGTGTTTATGAATTTGGTTTTGCTAGAATTACTTCATGTTCTTATACACTATATGGGTGTTCAATTTTAATGGGTGAATGTGATGGAAATTTTGTGTATGAGCTACTCTCTATGAATGGGTACTGGGTAGATTCATGGTCCAGTGATTCAATTTTTTGTAGACTAACTAATGAGGGTGTTATTAGTACTGCTGAAATGTTGTTTGTTCAAATGTCAAAGAGAGACACAAGTTGGTTGGATAGAATGCTTGAGACCGTATTGCGGAGCTGGAATGCTAATGTTTTTTGTTTCTATCCTTCTTTTGTTTACACTGGTTCCGTATTTGATCGTGGTAGAGGGTATTTTAATTTTGTTGATGCTTATAGAATTGGTTTTGATACTCATTGTTCTGGCTTGATTGTTATTATTGGGTTGATTTTGATGACTGCGTGCAATAGAAATTGTGTTTACAAGGTGATTACAAGACATGGGTATCGATTGAAATGGTTGTTTTAAAATTCTATTGTCCTAGAGTTTGCTACAACTGGTGACAGTGATGTTTGTTTCAATCCTTGTTTTGTTTATATTTGTTCCGAATTTGATCGTGGAAAAGGAATTGAACTTCAACAGGGGTCCACTAAGACTGTGGATAACTATGAATCCTGTTTTGAACTGTCTAGTTCCTTTTCATTGATAATGGATGTGAGTTTCAACTTATGGGCTATTAAAAATGGGAATTCAGTCTTTGTGTCCATTCTAGAAAGTTACAAGTTGTATGATAAAATGCTACAACACGGTAAGCCTCTCTGGTCGAAGTTGATACTTCTAGTGATAGGTAATAGTGAAGCTGGTACTGCAAGGGAATTATTTGATCAACTAAATCACAGTAGTAGGTGGACTTGTTGTGGTTCTTTCATCTTGCAGTTAGGCAGTGGTTTGCTGGCTCGGATTCGAGTTTTTTTATTTTTGGTCAGTGGGTGTTGGTTTTGAGCTACTCTGTAACGAAGCCTCTATGCAAGCAACTGGATTATCTACCCAAGCTCTTCAAAAACTTTATAGTATGTTCTGTGAAGCTAGGAACCGTCATCAGATTGTTGCAAATTGTGTCGTCAGGCTCATTTGTGTCTTGATGGAAAAGCTTGAGCAGTTTGCAATCCTCTTCTTTGATAAATTAGTTGGGAGTGTAGTATGGAGACGAAATTATGGTGGTGCTGATTTTCTCTTGCATCAACTAGGTTTGCATAATACTTTACAAGACTCCTATCACACTATTCAAGCTCTTGTTAGACAACCAGTTCCCACAATCGTCGGTACTCAGTGGTATTTTTGGAAAATTAGTCCCTTTCAGCATCCTAAATTGCTCACATCTAATGTCTTTTGGAAGTTTCTGCTACAAGAGAGAGTTTGGTTGACAGTTGGGCTCTTAGGTCTTTTCGGAGTACTTGGATTTCAGGACTTGCTCGCGGTAATTAAGACTCTACATGAGTTGGTAGGGGTCGAGTACTTAAAATGGAAATTCAGATTCCACTATCCACCACTTTTGATGATTCTCTCGTTTCTTAGAAGTTGTTTCCAGTACTTAAGCAGGGGTCTCTTTTCTCACTATCTCTTACATGCATCTGTGATCTGTAGATTTCTCACTGTCCTCAGAAAGGCTATGTCAACAATCTGGTGTATTAGTTTTTCTTAAATTGGGTCATGTTCAAGACGAGTGTTTGTACTGCTCTCAACTGTGGTATATAGGGTATCAACCAAAGAAGGGATCTCTTCACTTGGAGTTCGTTGTTATAGTACACTTTACACTCGACTTAGTTTTGGCACTCTTAATGGGGATATGCACCTGGGTTTTGTTGAGTTGGAACTTAACAGCAAATGATTACGCTCATCTCGCTCGTCTGCTGGTGTGTATTTTTTCATGTCCCTTCTTTCTCATCAAGTTTGTTCACTGGATATGTGATAGAGGAAAGTTGTTCACTAACCATGGGTACTTTTCTCCTGCTGTTACTTATGAATGTTGCATTGTACCTTGGGTCACTGTTCTAACTGAAGACAACCCGGTCTTGGCACAACTCTTGCACACTATGATACACATTCTCACTGTGTCACAGTCAGTGGCATGTGCAAGTACGGTTCAAGGGTTAACAATGAACTGCACAGCTATGGTGCTGGCAAGTTTTACATTTCAGATTCTAGAGCAGTTGGTTGATCACAGGAGAAATGGCTACTACAATCTCAAGCAACTTGCACCAACTGCTAATGGTCATATCGAGGGGATACTTGTGCGCATTCATAGTCAGGTTGGGACTTTTCGTGTGCAGGCTACAAGATCAATTCACACTGCAACTGCTCCAGCCTTTGTCATCATATGCCCATTATCGTATGTGAGAAACTTCTCTACGGTGGTCAGAAAGGTACATCAGCCTTTGTACACACATACAAGCCTGGCAGCTGAAATTTTCGTTAGATATTCTAGTTGTTCTGTCTTACCTTCATCCTTGAGGACAAGGATGGTTTCAAGGGGAGTGGAATGTCATGTGACAGGGGTGCCCATTATCGTTTGTGTGTAGGTACTTAGTCAGTTGTAATGAGTGGTTTGGATTAGCCCACGTGGATAGTTAGTGATCGTCGGATATTGAGAGATAGATAGAGAGAGAGAGAGAATGAGATATATACTCTCATATCCTGTAATGAAACTCTTAATGAGAAGAATTATCAATAGAATAGTTTAGTTTAGCAATTAGGCTTGGTTCACTATGAATCAAGAGTTCTCTTACTCAAATTATGATCCAAACCCTGTAGTTGTACATCCGGGTACACTACACTTTGATTGCACCTAGTTTGTTTATGCTTGAGAATCTTCTCTTCTGATATAAGATTCACTCAAACTAGATCGAAGTTTCGACGGGGATCTTTAGACTGTTTGTAGATCTAAAGACGTCTTGTGATAATCCATTGTTAACAGACTCCGTTCTGTGTGTGGTTGATCACAAGAGATTCAAGTTGATTGTGTGCAGGTGTTTATTGAAGATCTAAGAAGATTTGAAGACGAAGAAGATTTCTGATTTGGGTTCATAATCTTTGGTGTGCACAATACTTGTTTCGGCTGAAAAAGGATCCAACTATAATCGGTTTATCTTTGTGATAGACTTGATTGATTAGTTGAATAGATCGGCATCAATACAATTCATTGTGATTCAAAGTATTGATTGCAAAATCTTGACAATTACTTTGGTAGTTGTTATTGGATAGATCTAAGGACCTGACAAAGGAGTTTATTGGGATAAACGGAAGAGCCTTTTGTCGAACTCATATCACTTGATTGAAAAGAGTTGTTACCGAACAGATTTGTTGTTCCTTTACTGTTTGGAATACAAACCAAAGGAACTGTTCCAAGTGCGTGACTTATTGCAAATTGGAGGCGCAAGGATACAGACGGAACTAGGTGAACTATAGGTTTAGTTGCTTGGTCTTAACTATACGAAAATTCTTCTCTCTGAGATCAGACAAGAGGGAGACGAATTGAAATCTAGGTTTTGTTTTGGGAATTAGTTGACTGAAAAATCCAGAAGATCAGAAGAAAAAAAAAAGGAGAAAGAAAGAGGGAATTGAAAACAAGAGAAAATGGAGAAATTGAATCCTAAATCCCCAAATTCTACTTACAATAGAAATCAATCAAGTGCAATAGGACATGTTGTTGATGCCGTACTCTCAGATTTTTGCTTCTCTTATGGATTACATCATACGGTAAGTATAACCCTTTCTTATTCTCTCTTCAGAATTCTATTAATCTACCAGGGATTCGTTAAAGACATGTTTTACTGATTTTCTCTTCACAAGACATATGCGTTGCTTCGATGTAAAAATTAACTGATAAATAAACCGTGTTGTTCAAGATCAACAACAACGTAGTCTTATTTTGCTTATATTTTTACAATTTTATTCTTTACAGTGTGAATTATTAGTTCACAACTTTTAAATGATTTCAGGGGTATCAGTTTTAGTGTTTATTAGTTAAGCATCTGCAATGTAGTATGTAAAATTTTGTTGTGGACCAAATTCAAGTTTAATTAATGTTACGTCAATGTAACTAGGAAGCATTCAAAAGTAAGAAATATTCAGTTTAAGTGAGCTCATGTCTCGTAGGACTTATTGGGTACATACCAAGCTGAGACTGGAGTAGTGTAATGAGATGAAAGAAGAAACAACAACATAAACTTACCAGTCAAAAACGACCACGGAATGAAGATTTATTTCTTATGTACAACTTTTAACTATTTGACTATGGATTTTGAGAATTTAGGGTGTTATGCCTCTCAATGTTTCATAAATTATATGTTGGTCGTTCCTTAGGTATGCAAGATTGCATTTGTAATGCCCTTTTGGCGCAATATCCACGATACAGATGAATGCTTAACAAATAAAGGTGATAGTCAACAAACAACGGTAAATAGAGAAAGATCATATATTATTAATATTGTGGAAAACATTCAAGTAATTTACTCTTCGACTGAAAATCAAGTCAGTGCTCCATAAATATAATTTTAAGGTTTAAAAGTGTTGTTTATGCTTTGTTTGTAGTACTCACATGATCCAATCTTGGAATTTTTTTGTGCATAAATTGAATGTTTCATTGTGTGATGTTTTTGGATTTTGCTGACTTGAGTACTAACAGTTGCATTTCCTTTGATATCTAAATTGTTTCTTTTTATGCAGGTTCAACAAGATTCTTACCGAGGTTGATATGTTAACTCGAAGACTCCATCTTATCGAGTTTCATCTCAAGAATACAGCATTGTCGAGTTTCAATCGCAAAGTTGCAGTAGTTAATCTTGAAGACTAGACACTACGAGGTTATTTGGTTAGTAAGAGAATTGTGGAACACCCAGCATTTGCCAACGTGCAACGAACGTGCATTCAACTTGTTAATGTTAAGAAGGGAGAGAAATTAGTAGAGAAAAAATAAAGAAGAGAGAAAACCAAAAAAAAAAAAAAAAAGATAGGGTGTGCGAAGATTACCGATAGGGTACTTTAGATAGGACCAAACAGAAAGAGTATTTTAGATACTTTCTATAAAATATGACCAAACATAACTCCTCTTTTGTTGGTGGACCAAACTAACTTGAGACCACATAAAATAAACGATAATTTCCCATTGAGTCGTGATGTGACGAGGTTACCCTCGTGACAACTAACATAAGGGTGCACTATTTGACCCTTGGATATATACTATCTCATAGATATACACGTATCTCTAGACAACATTTTAAAATAATAACAAATTTTATTTTTTTATTGTGTTCATTATCTTTTGAGTCCCTATGTTTATATGTATCTGTCCTTTAATCCCTATGGCAATTTTAGAATAGCCCTTTGTAGATGGTGGATTTTCGACAAGGGATAAAATCGTAAAACCATAATTATACATGCTCCTGATCCAGCAATCAGACGAGTATTGAGGCTCATGTCTCTCATCGAAGCATGAAAGCTCATGCCACAAGAATCTCTGACTGAGAATACTGTCTCTCAGAGTATATGTAGATGTGTAGTCTCTCAACTAAGGCAACGACATATCTCATGAATACTGAGCAATTTTAGTAATTATTTCTATATAGAATCGAAAGATTGGACGGCTCCTAGACAGCTTGCCTGCTAGTATAGAGCAATAACGTCTTCAGGATGTAACAATGTTTTCCCTGACTGTATAAAAGAAATATGACGCTTCAACAAGCTCGTATCACTCAATTCCTTAATAATTAATGCTCCTAGACGATCGTATTAGTATAGAGCCATCAATTAATTATTCCTAAATCATTAGATTCATTAACTGAATCCCTGGAAAATATTCTACATTAATTCATAATATTTCGTTACTTCAATTCATGGTTCTTCCCAGCAGAATTTCATGGGTTAGTAATAAATATTCAACACACGGGCATCTGAGCCACCATCGAGTAAGCCCCGACTAAATAGTGCAAGTGTACTCAGCAATAATGCACTAACGAGCACCTGAATGCACGAACGAGCATTCCAAAATACGAAGGAACGATGAACCTATGCAAAATAGGAAGAAAATAATAAATAATAAAATATTAACCAAGGCGCTGGGACTGGGCCCACCGGTACGGTCGTGCCATGGCCACCCCACGCCCAATTTTATATTTTATCATATTTTTATTATTTTCCTTGATCTCATGAAAGTTCCCTCATTTGAACAAAATTCATTCGTTTCAAGGAAACTCCTCAGTTTTATGGTGTTTCCTTCACATCATGGAAATAAAAAATAATTAGGAAAGGTGTGCGGGACCAAGCCTACCAGCCGGCCGGTCATGCCCTAGTTGTGTCCGGTCCCACACCTTGCATTCCTTATTATTTTATTATTATTTCCTTCATCCCATGAAATTCCTTGATTTCATGATATTTCCTTCAAATCATGAAAATTCCTTCAAGTCATGAAAATAATACATAAAATTAGGGAAAGCTCACGGGACCGGGCCCTAGCCGGCCGACCATGCCCAAGCCGTTCCCACACGTCCTTATTATTATTATTAATATTATTTTTTTCCTTCATCTCATGGAAATTCCTTCACTTTAAGGAAAACTCCTTTATTTCAACAAACTCCTTGATTTCATGGTTTTTCCCTAAAATCATGAAGAATAATATAAAATTAGGAAAAGTGTCATGGGACGGGCTTATTGGCCGGCCATGCCTTGGCCATAGCCGGTCCCACACTTGTGATTCCTTCATTTTATTATTATTTTTTCATATTTTCTCAAATGATTGCTCAAATGCACGCCAGAAAATATCAAAATTCTCAGGACTGAGACGCGAACACTTTGGTGACATGAGCATATTACCTTGACCGACCAAGGTTGGATCTTTGGCTTGCAAGAGGCCGGTCCCTCATACTTTTATCATTTGACCTAATTTGTTCACATTAGGTTCAAACTCTTCCAAACAATTTGGAATTTTCATAAAACGATCGTCATACGGTCCCGTGACCAACCATGGCCAGTTTTCATGACCCCTTGGTCAGTCCCTCATCTTTTCATAATTAGTAGGTCTTATCACCTAAGGCTCAAACGAGCATTATTTTTAATAAATGATTTAATCAGCATTTAATCATGCTCTCAGCAATTGGTCTTCAAGAGACTTTGGTATTTGCTCACTCGAGCGTCTGGGCGCTACATGGTCGACCCATCGTCCCATGTAGCCGGTCCCTCCTTCACTCCGTGGTTGATTTTCAATAAATCATCAATTGATCAGCAAATGATCGAAATTAGGGTTTTCGAGTCTAAGGTTCATAATTCCAGATTCAAACGCTAATAATTTTACATTGATCCCATGATCAACATTTTTATTAATTATACTCGGTTCAGTTGCCAGTATTTTAAATTAATATTTTATTTGGTCCTGCTACCAATAATTCATCAAATGAGCAATATTTGCTTAGACTAAGGAATATTGGTTCACCTATCAATATTCAACAATCCATCGAATGAGCAATATTTGCTCACCTTAACTATCAACATTTACTTGAGAATCATACCCCTGTCTCAACAGACACGTTCAATTCAAGAGTCTCAGAACATTTTCAAATCACGTTCGACTCAGCAATACAAGGACTCATCGTCCCATAAATTCGGCAACTGATTAACTAAATACACGTCTGCCTTGCAGACTCCACAATCACGAGACATCAATCGTGTTACATAGGGGATATTAACTAGGGTTTTGGTCTGGCGGTCTATGGCATGTGTGTTCATACACACAATGAGAATGTGAGCAATTCGTGCAATCAGTTGGAGGAGTTAACAAAGTAGTGGATGGAAAATCAACCAAGTCTCTGCACGATGAGCAATTGGTTTTAACACGATTTCCACTTCCCCACTCTTTGACTCCAGCAACTGTCACACTTCATGGGATCAAGGTATTTCACAATTCTAGCAATATAAATAAGTTTTTGAATCATGATTGAAAAACAAGACAATCTCACGTCAAACAGACAACAAGAGATTAACATCTCAACGTCTGAGCAATTACTCTCAACAGAGCAAATTCAATCAATCAGAGCTTATTTTATTTCTTTACGCAGAATACACAACACACCTACAATCTTCGATCATCATTGATCTCACACATTTCTCAGCTTCCCTCCTACAGATCGACCCATCCTCTCTTGTGACCGAATTGACTCTGGAACGGCCATTGTCTTGGTTTAGGCCGGAGTCCTACAGATTGATCTCTCGAATTCAAAGCACTCCTTTTTTTGCAGTGCATCTGTGTGAGGTTTGACGGTTCGTTCGGTTCAAGGATTTTCCTCCCCACGGTCGTCTCCTCAATTTCGTAACCATCTACAAATTGGCGAGCACAGTGGGAGATCATTCTCTCGGTTGCAATCTTTCTCACAAAGATGGTCGATCTTAGGCCTGATTCAGTTACCAATCCGGGTTCAACACCCGACTCTCACATCGCAATTTCTGGTGATACTGCCACCGCAAGTACTACTCCTCTCAACGTTTCAGGCTCCAGTGGTAACGCTAATACCACTCCTCCGGCCAGAAATGTCACGCCACATGTTACTACTACTACTACTCCGGGTACTGGTGCCCCAGTGATCACTCTTGTCAATGCTGCAAGCGATGCTACTGGCACTATCAATAATTCACCTCCTAGCGAATCTCCTGGAGAAACCATAGGAAATCAGCCTACCATAGTTGATCTCATGAAGGTTCAAACTGATGTGGCTGCAACACAGAAAGAGTTGCGTGCTTATCTTAAAACTATCACGGACAAGCTTGCGTCTGAACAAACTCAGCCTCAACGCGAGAAAAGAAAAGCTAAAGAAACATCTTCAACCGTTGATCCTGAAATCTCTCCAATCAATGTTGTAGATGATGAAGAAGTCCGCAAAGCTGCAAACGATCCACCAGCGAATGAACCTGCAAGTTTCATCACTCGAGAGGACCTGAAGCGCTTTTTAGAAAATCGAGGAAAAGACAAGACATCATTAGTCCACCGTCACCAACCTCCATATCCTGTTGTTACACAAAGGATTCCTCTTCCAAAGGGCTACACTTCTCCAACGTTCACACTTTACAATGGGACGGGCAACGCTCGAGAACATGTTTCTCGATTCTTAGAAATAATTGGGCGAGCATGAAAACAATGATGTCGTCCGTCTGAAGGAATTTTCAAAGTCTTTGACAGGCAAAGCATATACCTGGTACAACAACATCCAGGAAGTATCACCAGTTGGGGAGAGATGATTAATGCTTTCTATAGAAAATATTTCTTCGTTTCAGAGCAAGTCACTCTCTCTGATCTAGGAAGGATGTTTCAAATGAGCAATGAACATCTCAGTGACTATGTGAAAGGTTCAGAGTTCAAGCCTTGGATTGCCACGATCCAAACGTCACATAGCAACAACTCGTGGACTTGTGCATCAATGGAATGATTCCAGTCTACAGGGCTTTATTGGAAAATCTCAGGTTCCAGACTTTCTCAGAACTTCATGAAGCGGCTAAGAGATCTGCAACTACTGCACCTGCTTTATTGGAGAGAGCTAAAACTACAAAAGCTGAAGAACCACGAGAAACTCGAGGTAGCAGACGCTTAATCAACAAACAGTAAACCTCCAACCTTCCACAAATGTTGTTGCAGAAGGAAGCAAACGAAAAGCTGAGCCGCAGCGCAAGCATACTTCTCCGACCCCTTCGAAAGCACAAAGGAAGGATAATCAAACTCGAGATGCACAAGCCCCTACCCAACACGCAGGAGCTGGTCAAGAAGCAACTGATTTCCCTTTACCCATCGAATAGGTGATTGAATTATTATATGTTTGGGTTCAAGACGGTGCAATCAAGTTACCATATGTCAAGAAAGAACCAACTGAAGAAGACATGGAAAATACTCGTTACTGTCGCTTTCATAGATTCGTCAATCATCCCACAAAGGACTGCATAATCTTGAAGCGCATATTCCAAGAAAAAGTCGAATCAGGAGAAATTAACTTAGGGACTGAAGGAGTGCACAGAGACCATCTCCCGGTCAGAACCTTCACTCTCTCTAAACCACCCGTCAAGGAAGCAGTTCAATCCTTAATCGAGCATGTCTGCGAATTACTGTACTTATCAAAGGCTCAAAGGAAAGACATGTTTGCTGCATTGAATCACATCGTGTCAGGGAAGCGTTTATTGATCCAGGAGACATTTCCTGAGCCTTCAGCAACAAACAAATAAATGTACGACTGGGGACTTCTCACCACAGTCCATCTCAGAGGAAATGAATTCGGAAGAATGTTGATCAATGTTGACACCTCCATCAACATCATTCCACTGAAAACCACCCACAAAGCAACAAGCATCATTCGACAAAAAGTTACTCATGCTCTCATCTCAATCAGAAACCATGAAGGAACGCTCAGAGATACTTGTGGCTACATCGCTCTCAAAGTGAACATAAGTTCAACCTGGACAGAAACCAAGTTTCACATAATTAGGAAGATCCAGGATATGACATGGTCTTCAGACGAGCGTGGATTCATGCTAAAAAGATGGCCACTGACAAAGCGCCTTTGGTTGCACATCTCTCCAATGAGGAAAGTTCTAATCCAGAAGATTCGGTGTACATTCCATCATCAGAGAACCTGGAGGAATTTCGAACTTTGACGAGGTTGAAGCAAGAACCTGCAAAAGATGCATAGACATTCATCAAGAGGTTTCACTCTGGAAAGTCTCATTCCTTCCATGTTTGTGTCATTTATTTACTCACATGCTATCCTAGCATGGGGACTCAATTCTGCTATTGCAAGACGTTATGAAAGCATAGCTTCACCACATTTTATTAAGTGGTTGAATCTGACACTTCTCGAATCGAGCATCACACTGAGACATTCATTACTATATGATGTCCAAGCATGGAAAAAAACACTTTGGACGTTTTTGCATAGCATTACTGGAGTGTCCATGTGTGTCACAAAATCAGGAAGCTCTGATGTCTGCACAAGTGTTGAATCCCACTACCGCAACGAAGGAGTGCTGAAAATCAATAGAAGATAGTCGGGACCGAGGCGATCAAACCTAAGACATTCGGCGCTCAAGGGATATGACGCTTCAACGCTCAAGCAGCTAAGAAGCCTTCAAATCGTACTCCCCATCAAAGAGTACACCTTCGATAATGGCGCCTCTGGATTCAACACAAATATCTCGACGGTGATTCAACACCAACACGATCAAAGTGTAACAGAACTACAATCGATAAGTCTTCACTATTCCATAAGACTTCTGAAGCAATGCAACATCAATCATCCATCGATGGCACAAACTCCTTCAACATACACTGGGACTTGATCTTATCGGAGAGATCGATTCAAATCTATTTAAACAAATGTTATCCACATAACAAGTTACTGCAACCTGGTGTGATTCCATGAAACTTCATCAACGTGACCTCTCTACATCACAAACCCCTGCACGACTGAGGAACTTCCTCTCTTCACTAGAATAAAGACCGGTGCTGGCATCTCCCACAAAAACGTCGATTCACTGACGGATCCAGTTCACAGTAAAGTCATATTGTTCAAGAGAATTCGGGCTGATCAGTACACCTTCATCTTGGGAATGCTCAACCCACAAACTTGTTCGTGAATGTAAAGGCTCACTGGATGGAGGATCAAAGGCTATGTCGATAATCATGGTTCTAGCCTTTCGGTCTCAGGAGCATATCCAACTATAGTATCGGCATCAACAAGGATATCTGGAGGAACTCCGTCCATGGCCTCAACATCAACAACGGTCTCAGGAGCAACATCCTCATGACAGGGCTTCATCAACTAATCATTCTCTGAAGTGTTACACGCGAAGCGGACTTCTCCAAGAACTAATAATTCATGTCAAGATGCGTAGACATGATAACATGTTCACATGAAAGTATTCTGAAAGCTTGCATGACTGGCGGACACAATCCAAAGTCTTCTACAAGATGTTCGCATCGCCTCTACAAATGAGATACAACGAAGTTCAGACCAAGGGTTTACAAAAACGTACCAACATGTGAGGAATTGGACAATACTTTCTCAATAAAAGATGTTCGTATATGTCTTTTCTACAACATACCAAAAGGGCGCATCAATCGGACATACGAGCTCCAAGATATGGCCTTTACCGTCAGGTCTACAAAATCTGAAAAAATTGTACGGGATTACAAATTACAAATGTGCACGCTTCTTTGGCTGACCTCTACAACTCCAAATTGAGTGATTCTTTTCTCATGTGATAACTCAGTCTCTTAGCTTCAAAGGTTAGGGTCAAGCATCGAATTCCGACGTCGTATGAGGTTCCTACAGCTTCCAGAGAATACAACATGCAAGCAGTAATTCTTTGACGGGATTCATAACCTCTACAGTCGATCGATGTCCACCAGGTCTTTTCGATAAGTCCTTCATCAAGGTACCTCCAACTTAGACCACCTAGGTCTTTACATCAAGTCTTTGTACCTGGGTCCTCTATCTAGGTCCTGCCAGAAGAAGGGAAAACGAAAAAGTAAATACTGGGGACTGACGATCCACTGATCATGACGGTCAGTTTCACAGTCCAAGACTCATGACTGAAACCAAGCTTGCTTATGCTAATCATTTTATTTTTTTGAAGGAAACATCTTGATTTCATTAATATTGTAAAATTGAATACATGATTACCAAATACATCAAAGATGAGAATAATAAAAAATTTCATATATCTTGTTTCACAAAGGAAACTGATATTTGAAAAATGGCTTTAGAAATAAAATTCTTCCATTGAGATTTGTCTTCTTCAATAAGAGTATAATGTCCCAGAGGGGAGTAATCTGCCCGTTTCATCAGTAT
This sequence comes from Papaver armeniacum, assembly GCA_023531295.1. Lineage (NCBI taxonomy): Eukaryota > Viridiplantae > Streptophyta > Magnoliopsida > Ranunculales > Papaveraceae > Papaver > Papaver armeniacum. Next base: position 182,665 of record JAJJWW010010848.1, read on the forward strand.
CACAATTTTCTGTAGCCACTGATCTTCAAAGAATTTCAAAACCATGACCAATTCTGAAAAATCTCCAGCGATGATACATTTGATAAGATTGTAACAATCATACGAATCGCCCTTAAGGCGATAAGAAACATCTAATTGGCACATAGAAGCCATTAGAATGGATAAATCAATTGAAAACAGAATAAAAACATTATTTACAAACCCTAAAATCACTAAAAAGTGATTTTTTTTATTTAATACTAATAGATAATGATATTTACGCAACCTCGCTCACTTCATTCACTAAAAAGTCATTATCACAACTTGTTGCATCATTGCTGTCATGTTACCCATTTGTTGACGAAGATCCTCGACCTCGCTCACTTCATTCACTCTTCTTAGAAGCACATCCGAACCACGACTCAGGAATTGTTGTGAGTTTGCTGCCATGTTTTCAATCAACTCTCTAGCTTATGCCACCGTCTTGTTCACTAGTGCACCGCCACATGCAGCATCAAGGAGATTCCTATCACTTGATTGGAGTCCTTCATAAAAGTATTGGATAATCATAGTGTCAATAAATTGGTGGTGAGGGCAACTTGCCACCAATCTCTTGTATCGTTCCCAACACTCATACAAAGATTCTCCCACATTTTGCTTCATCCCACAAATTTCCTTGCGAATTTGAGTAGCAACATTGCACCATCGGCATCAGTCTCCGCTGGAAGCATGGCCTTGACAATGGTATGGAAGTCCAGAAGATGCTTGTTTGGGTCTTCATTCACCATGCCATGGAACTTTGGTAACTCTCGAAGCAACCCCGGCTTGATCTCAAAGGTTGAGTTAGTTTTGATACACCATTGTTGTGCATCAAGCCTATGAGAAGCCAAGTCCTTGAGTGTACGATTTGCATCACCCATTCTTCTTCTTCTTCAACTTGTGGTTCGTCTACGAATGGAACCTCTTGTTCTCCTTCTATTTGTAACTCTTTTTCCACTTCTAACTCTTAATCTTTTGTCGTGTCTTGACTTGATTAGAGTAATGTGCCTCTTCGAGTAGCTATCCCGCACCTTGGATAGTTCCAATCTTTAGAAGCCAGGGATTAGGTATCTGAAAACAATTCTCGCAAACAAGTGAGAAACAAGACAAGAAAACAAAAGGCAAAGATAAAAGCAGAAATGATAATAAGAAACTAAAACGTAATAACAAGCCGTATGCCTCCCCGGCAGCGGCGCCAAAATTTGATCGGTTGTCATCCGAGCAAATATAATTTCACTTTCTCACTCTACTAAATATAAATGAAGTACGTGATAAGAAAGAGTTCGTTCCCACATAGAGGCTTTTGTTGTTATAGAATTTCAGTTTCTTAGTAACCAAGGGGGGATTTTTGTTTTATCTAAGCAATAAAATAGAGCAAATAAAATAATTTGAATAATCAATAAAGAGAAGATATTGGTCACGGGATAGTATCATTCACAAACATGTATTTTCATCAATGACTAGAATTGGTATTTTAATCTCTCATTTACTAAAAGTCCTAGGATACCTTGATCGCAAGAATATCCCGTTAATTCCCTGATTTCATCACAACCGCATTAAAAGATGTATATGTGAATTCTTCCTAGAAAGCAACCTAACGTGTAAAAGCACAATCAAGTTTAACTCCCTAAAAGCAAGAAGTTCTATGGAATAAGACTAATCAATGCAAACGAACGTGTAAAAGCACTAACCGTTTTAACAAAAGTTATGATTCACTCGTGACTAGTAGGATATATCACTACAAGCACTACCCACAATTATGCTACTTAGAATCAGGATAAACAACTTTTTCGTATTGAAAACCCTAATATAGCTCTAGAAATGAATGCAAATCGGATTGATTCCGGACTCAACCTAACAAGTATTCAAATCATATGACAATATTAACAATGAATCATAAACAATAAATTATTGAGACAAAACTAATTCATTGAATCATATATCATGTTGTGGAATCCACTTTATCCCATAACCAATAATAGTTGTTTAGCTACTCATAGCTTTTGAGTTCATCATAATCAAAATCAATAATAAAATAATGAAGAAGATGAAAATCAAATGAAAAGCAAACCCTAGTCGCCGCTCTCCAAAACTCCAAGTAGAATAATACGTGATCCCAAAGAAGTAGAAGTCTTCCCCTTTTTGTATGTTTCCAAAACTAGGTCAAGTATTCAATACCCAAGTCCAAATAACAAGATGTCCACCAAGCCCATATGTGAGGAGTAACCAAGTGAAAATATGTCCCAAAAACTATCGCCGTAAAAATGGGTTTACCGACGAAAGTTTGCCGGAAAGTAACCGTAAATCAGCTTTAGGTGACCAACAAAGTCAATCTGGGCACCGGTCAAAGCTGGTCAAGTCGGTCAGACCGAGTTGGGCTGACTAATCAAGGTCCAGTCAGAGGCTAACTGGGTGAATCAGGTCTGAGTAGGCGGCTTGACTGGTCTAGGCCAAAGGCCTGAGCCATTTTACTAAGGCATGAACTTGTGTTGTGCGATGATTGCGTTTCACCAGTGCAAATCCAGCCATGATGGTTGTTCCATCATTCCACAGCTGCAACTCCAGTTCTCACTGCATGCAACTGCTCCACCATATCCTCACGCTAACTGCAATTTCATTGAGTTGTTGTTATACCCATCTTCCAATCCCATCTAACTCTTCATTCCATTGCAGCATTACTACTAGAGGCCACTGCAATTGTTCGATCTACCAGTTCAATCACCAACAACTCCACCAAGAACACACATGACTATTCCCTATAAATTGTAAGTTCATCTCATCTCCATCACCAGCCTTAGCTGCTTCTTGTGCACACCAGAACTGCAATGCATCTTCCCAAGCCAACAACTTCACTTAATCTGCTTTACTCAATACCACTTGCATCTGCACCTGCAATTCCAGTTCGCTGCCAGACTTTCATTTGCCTGCAATACCAGCTCGGACCAATCACTGCCATTCAATTGCCTGACTATCTGACTGCACCACCTGCAATGCTATTGCATGCGCCTGCAATGTCTCTCGCAACATAAACATGGTTGTTACATAAACTTTAGCTGTGTAAAACCATCATCTCCTTCCCAAGCAATAACTGTACTTCAGTTAAATCCCTGGCAAATCACCGGCAATTGCTCCCTTGACTGTGATTCCCATTTCAGTCTATTCAACACACAGCAACACCACCAATACATCCATCTGAACTGCAATCAAACACTCATCTAAGCTTATTATGTAGCTTTCATCTCAGCCAGCACAAAACCGCAACTGCAACACTCTCTAGACCACTGTAGAATCACCTTCACATTACAGCTGCACCTGCAATCTCATACAATCTCATACTTTGAATGCCAGCAACAACAACTTGCAACTGCACAGCAGCACCATTTCTGAAATCAATCATTCGCCCTTGCCTCCATAATCAGTAGCAGCAGCACCATTTCATATTGCTACATAGTCTTCTCTGCTGTAGCCTCAACTTAAGACCACCATAACAGCCAACACCATGAGCTCGATCTCCTGCAGTTCATGAACCTCATATCCAATTCCTCTTGTTTTCTTCAATTCGACTGCAGCTTCACAACAACCACCATATCTCATCAGATCTACTCGCTTATAAACATCACCCATCATATCCAGTTCAACTCTGCTCTTAATTTATTCTTCGGACACCAGAATCACCACCATTAAGAAACCCTAATTGCAGTTCTTCCCTGTATTCTTATTGACATCAAAATTCACCATAGACATTCATAAATTTGAGTTTTGTTTCAACCCATCTTCATTCTAACCCTAACAGCACCAGAAAGTCTTCTTAAATCATCCTCTTATCCAAATTCCTTCATCTCTTCCCATCGATCTGAACCATCACTACCTCTATATACAACAACAACAAACTCGATATATTCCCATGGTGTTCTTCTTCAGTTCATCTTCTCTGAATTCCAGCAGCTGAGTCGCTGCTTCTCATTAGATTTCAGGTGGAGAAAGTAAAGTAAGGATAATGAGACACTGATTTTAGGTTTAGTGTAGAATTGTTCTGGATATAGCCACCCATATGAACTGGATAAGGGCCAGCAAAAATCATATATGACTTGTCAGTTTCGTAGAACCGACAGCCTAATTCAACTGTCAGTTTATTCTCCTCTTTCTGGCGTAACATTAGCTGGCTCCGAGTGTCGCTCTCCTGTGAATTGACCTCTTTGCTCCCTTTACGTTCCAAATAGACGTTTTCTCCCTCTTTTGCTCCCAAGGACCTCATTGCACCTAATAACTCAAAACTAAACATAAGAGATGCAATTCACAAGGATAATAGCAAAGAAAGCATAAATACTAGATATAAATCTAGGTGTTTTACAACACCTATCAACAAGCAAATGGTCTAAAGATACAACAGGGGCGTTTTACAACAAGCTCGTCTGAGACAATTTTACTTTGTCATGCACAAAGAAGCGATCTGGGAGCAATTGGTGAGGAATATAAGGTTTAGTCGTATGTCATTCTCTTCGTATGGATGTCCTCTACAACATATCCAAAATTCACAGCAATTGGATGAACGACCAAAAAGATGTAGCCAAAACCTTGGACTACATGACAGCTGAAAATTTTCTGAAAACCTTCTGGAAGTTTACTGTTTCATCAATTTTGGCACTTAAACGTGCTCAAAAGCTGAAAATCTTCTTTGTTAAAGCTTGGAAATTTTCCGAGGATGAAGAAACATGCTTAGATCACAAAAATCCGACATCAGACGAAGATTCTACAGCAATTTCAATGAAGACCTAACTTCTGAATTTTCTGATGACGAATTATGACGAAATTCTTCATTCATCCACACCTGAATCGGGAGATACACAGTCAACACCAGGCCAAACTTCATCTTCAGCTGATAGTCTCACTTGAAAGTCGGCGGTGCTTCTGCTGATGAGATATGAGTTTTTCATCTTCAGCTCTTTTCTTCTGTGATATTTCATCATGCTTTCCCTCCGCATCTGCTAAGACCAAGAAAGCATATATCTTAACGCGAACCACTTTAAGAAGTCTTCATCTTTGACTTGATATTTCTAGAGCGTTCCCCGGAAGAGCCAGAAGGGTGGTTGTAACTGGAAATCACCATTATCTGAGGCAAAAGACATGGATTCATGGATATACCAATAACAAACACGCAACAAAAACAGTAACAATCCAACTCTTATGTATTTACGATTTCACTAGCTGTAGTGATTATAACCTCAAAATTTCGAAAACTTGCTCGTTCTTTCAAACCTGCAAAGACGAGCAAAATTCATTATTCAAAATCATGACTTGATGTTCATAAAACCGTGAACAACTCACGTGAGTTTTAACATCCACTGGTTTTTCAACAGTTGTTCAAAATCAAAACATTGGTTTTACAAAAATATATATATTTAAAATGAAACTCACGTAAATTTGAATATATATATATATATATATATATATTTGCTCCCTTGCGCGAGCATCTGTCTTTGAAGCGAGAGTATATTTTCAAAGATTTCTGAAAGCTCGAAGATAAAAAAATTCATGAAAGCTCATAAACAAAATTTTATTACTAATAGACGCACGTATGTTCAAAAAAAAAAAAAATCTCTCGTACGAGCATCCACCTTTGAAACGAGAGTTTATTCCACTTTGTGAAATCTCACATATTTAAAAAATTAAATTTTGTTTTTCGTGAAAGCTGATAGACAAAATTTTTATTATTAGACTCAGGTCTATTTTGTTTATTTCTTAAACTAACGAATGAACGAACGTCCGCGCTAAAAACGGATTTCCTTTCTTGGGCCCGGACCCGTGAATCCTAAATCGACCAAGGTTCCATCACCAAATAAGAGGTGCTACACCAATTTGCGCCCATTAGACGATGCTCTATCATGCCATTGGAATCTTCGTTCAAGCCATGGTTCGTTCGTACGATCGAAAATCCGGTAACATCTTATCTTACGACTAAGTTCAATTACTTATTTCGTTTATAATTAGAAAAATCACCATCCTGTGCTGACTGAGGAACATGCCTGTCCCTCACTAAGCAGGGGACTTAATGTAGATGGTGGATTTTCGATAAGAGCTAAAATCGTAAAACCATAATTATACATGCTCCTGATCCAGCAATCAGACGAGTATTGAGGCTCATGTCTCTCATCGAAGCATGAAAGCTCATGCCACAAGAATCTCTGACTGAGAATACTGTCTCTCATAGTATATGTAGATGTGTAGTCTCTCAGCTAAGGCAACGGCATATTTCATGAATACTGAGCAATTTCAGTAATTACTTCTATATAGAATCGAAAGATTGGACGGCTCTTATACAGCTTGCCTACTAGTATAGAGCAATAACGTCTTCAGGATGTAACAATGTTTTCCTTTACTGTAGAAAAGAAATATGACGCTTCAACAAGCACATATCACTCAATTCCTGAATAATTAATGCTCCTAGACGATCGTACTAGTATAGATCCATCAATTAATTATTCCTAAATCATTAGATTCATTAACTGAATCCCTGGAAAATATTCTACATTAATTCATAATATTTCGTTACTTCAATTCATGGTTCTTCCCAGCAGAATTCCATGGGTTAGTAATAAATATTCAACACACGGACATCTGAGCCACTATCGAGTAAGCCCCGACTAAATAATGCAAGTGTACTTAGCAATAATGCACTAACGTGCACATGAATGCACGAACGAGCATTCCAAAATACGAAGAAGCGATGAACCTATACAAAATAGGAAGAAAATAATAAATAATAAAATATTAATCAAGGCGCTGGGGACTGGGACCATCGGCCGGCCGGTCGTGCCGTAGCCAGTCCCACGCCCAAATTTATATTTTATCATATTTTTATTATTTTCCTTGATCTCATGAAATTCCCTCATTTGAACAAAATTCCTTCGTTTCAAGGAAACTCCTCAATTTTATGGTATTTCCTTCACATCAAGGAAATAATAAATAATTAGGAAAGGTGTATATATTTTAGCCTACAGTGATAACCGCAAGTGCACGGCGTCTATCGGAGACGTGGCAAGTACGGGTCGAACCACAGAGACTTGTGGTGCTGTGTTTGATCTAAGGTTGCTTAACTGAATTCTAAGAGTGACAGAACAATAAGGATTGAGTGTCGATGCGACTGGGTTGAGGTTGTGACAGTGAACTGAGATAACTAAATGGATTATAACAATGTGGAACGAGCACTAGTGGCAGAGAATCCACCACTTGATCTTATGCTAAAGCAATTCCTAATCTAATTATACTCTTGATTCATTCCAGGGAAGAATACCATGATAATATCTTAACTAATTACACACACTCCCCCTAGTATAGAGTGTCTTCTTACAGTACACTCTATCACATGGTTATGTGTTCAATTAACTAATTCAATCTTTCTAATGAAGCATACAAGAACAATAAGAAGAAAATGAACAACTCAGCATGCAATCAAGGGTTTCATCCCAACCCCAGTTACTTAATTAAAGCATTAACAAAGTAAAGCACAAATTAACCCTAAAGTGGTGCACTGGCTAGCCCAGGCATAACCATTATCATCCACAGTTTACTTCTATTTATACATGCAAACATACAAAACAAACCCTAACTTTCTTCAAAATCGAAATTAAATAGAAAATAAATCAAACCCAATCTTCAAACGTCTCTGAATCGTTTGTCGGCTCTGTCAATCGGCTCTGAGAACTCTACCATTTGATTTCCCCCAAATATGAAACCCTAACCCTAATTCTCTCTGTCTCGACCTTAGCTTCTAGGGAAGAAGCTATGAACTAGGTAGAGAGACATTAGGGGATGGTGCATCGTTTTCTGGTGGCTGTGGTGTCGGGTGAGGATGAAAGTGATGGCTCTGCCATTTTTGGTCGGGAGAAGAGGTGGAGAGGGAGAGTTCTGTTTTCTATCGGGGAGAAGAAGAAAGAGAAGACGAAGGAGAGGAATGGGTTTGGTCGGATGGTGTAGGGGTATGGGTGCTGTGGTGTTGAGCAGGTGCAGCAAATGAATGATGAGAAGGTCTCAGCGAGCGTAGGATGTAGCAGGGAGATCTGAACGGCTGAGAGAGACTCGGAGTGTTTTGGTGTTGAGCGAGCGTATCAAGATATGATGAGGAAGTCGGAGCGAGCGTAGGATGTGGCGAGTGAAGATCTTAACGGCTCGGGATGAGCGGGTTCGGATCCGGGTCATGGGTAGCTCTAGCCCATGTCTTCCTTGTTGGGTTGCAACTGATTCGCGCGTGGGCTTTGGCTATCTGCTCCATAGATGCTCGTCTCCAATTCTTTTCTCTTTTGGCTCCTCAATTTCTCCGAGCTTTATTTATTACCTAAAAACACAAAATTAATTAATACAAATATTTATTCTTGAAAACAAAAAAAATACAGAATCTGGGATAATATCTGATTTCTAAGCGCAAAAGATGAGTAAAATGCCAATAAAAAGGTGTATAAATATGCACTATTTGGCACTCATCAAATACCCCCAAACCTGAATTTTACTTGTCCTCAAGTAAAACAGAAATTAAGAAATCCTAACTATACCCCTGTCGCAGGTCTCTCGAATGCATTTAGCGTATGCACTAAGCCTTTAAACCCCTAGGTGTCCCTAGTGGACGAGTTGTAGTCTCGTGAGGGTTTACGAGAGATATTGATAGGTGTAGAATACACCGTAATTACTATCTAGAGTTTATGCTTTCTTTGCTATTTTTCATGTGAATTATGTATCTTATGTTCACTTTTGAGTTTTATAGGTGTTCTGGAGTCATTTGAAGCAAAAGGAAGTGGAAATAGCTACAAAAGTGAAGTCACAAGTGGAGAAGGGCCAAAGACCCATTGGAACTCGTTCAAATACAAAATTCTGCGAAAGACCAAACTTTGGGAAGTGGTATCCAATCTTATGATGACTATGATAGTGATGATGATTATTATGCAAATACATCGTTTGAACCAATTTATGGTGGCAACCCCGAGGAGTGTACAATGGAGTCTTTTTGCGGTAAAGTTGATTGTGTTGAAAAGGACCAACCTTTGGAAATATTTGATGACATTAGTGTAGTAGACTCAACTCTTGATCTTTATAATGATCAACCACCTATTCAAAAGGTACATGAGTATGATGAAACTAGTGTGTTACAAAACTTCCTTGCAACAAGGTTGCAAGGTTTGATAGAGGACCATGATATACAAGAGGTGAATAATTCACTTGAGTTTTTCAAGGATGAAGAGGATTCCGTAATACAAGAGATTGTGCAAGGTTTATCTAACCCTTTGCCTATTATTTCTTCTCCTTTACCTCTTATTGGTTTGAATGTATGTGCTTCGAGAATATTGTTGGATGACTTTGTTTCTCGTTTTCCGCCATTAGAGATACTTGATTCTCATACTATGCAGGTTTTGGACCAAGAAACCATGGTAGTCCCTGATTTCTATATTCTTTATACACTTCCAAGTGTGGACAAGAATAAGTGTGGGGGAAACTTTTATCGGTTCATAGCTTCACTTTTGCTTTATTGTACTAATATTTGTGTGAAGTTAGTGTTTCCAAAACAGGTTCTATGGAAGGATCCCCAACTTTTCAGATTATTGGTGTATGGGGAATGAATCTTACAAGAAGCTAAGTCGGGCCGTCGACTTTAAAACAAGCGCTTAGTGGGAGGCAACCCACCGGTTTTGTATCTTTATCCTTATCTTTTTATTTTTATGCATTTGCTTCTATCTTTATTTTCTTTGTTTTTGCATATCATTTGCGGAATTTCCCACCTTGAACTCTCTTTGGAAGATTCAATTTTACATTGAGGACAATGTAAAGTTTAAGTGTGGGGGAGCATTTATATGTTTTAGTTTGTTTTATGTATAAAAAAAAAAAAAAAAAAAAAAAAAAAAAAAAAAAAAAATCAGAAAAATAGAAAAAAAACCAAGAAACAAATTATGCTTTTTGAACTCTGAAATCTAGAAACTTGTGCCTTTAGGATGACACCATTAGTGGATGGAACCATTTTGAATGCAGGAGTTGAGGAACCAATTAACTAAAAGGGAAGAATATAGCTCAGAAATCACAAATTAACATGATAGTTGTTACCATATCTCGGAATATCACCATATCACGTTCTATTTTTATTTTTCCATATTTATCTATTGTTCTCTAAGTGCTTTGGTGGGTCACTAAAAATCGACGTGTTATTACTGCTAGGATGAAATAGAGTGATTGAGTTACAAAAAAAAAAAAAATGATGAAAAAAAAAAAAAAAAAAAAAAAGAGACCGACCAATTAGACCAAAACGGAATAAAAAGACACTTGGGAATAGCAGTATGTGTGAAACGTAGTCCCTGTCTCCGTCGCCTAAACAAGCGTGGAATGCAGGATCCAAGGCAACTATCATGTACTTGCTGACAAGAAGCATGCGCTTGGATCCAAAAGATCTAATCATGTTGTCTAAAAAAAAAAAAAAAAGAGAAATTGGATCCAGTTTGATCCAATCTTATAAGAAAAGAAAAAAGAAAAGAAAGTTTTATATTGGTTGAATAAAGTCACTTCTGGTTCCCTTGTATATGCCAGTGAGTTGATGTAGGATTCAAACCAAGTAGCTCAATCCAATAGGATTAGGTTCATCTTAGCAGTGACTTTCAGACAGATATGGGAAACATCGAACACTTGTGAATATTCGCCAACATCTACATTTATATCCATCTTCTTAATCTTTTCATTGTGATTGTGGTTTGTTAGTTTCCGAGTATTGTGGCTTGTTCTACTATCTAATTAGAGTTTATTTACTAATATATGAATTGAATTTGCAAGGTACCTCCTCCTGTAGTCAATTTGGATTTGTTCATTGATTTGTCACAAATAGACGGAGTTTGAAATATAGGTTTTGTAGGTAGACCTCTAGTAAACCTTCACGAGACTATAACTCGTCCACTAGGGACACCTAGGGGTTTAAAGGCTTGTTATTTATGCTAAAATTAACCGTAGCCTCGACGTCACGGAGTTGTATGTATTTGTTTTAGTTTTGTTTTGTTTGATTTGCTCGAGGACTAGCAAAGTCTAAGTGTGGGGGAATTTGATAGGTGTAGAATACACCGTAATTACTATCTAGAGTTTATGCTTTCTTTGCTATTTTTCATGTGAATTATGTATCTTATGTTCACTTTTGAGTTTTATAGGTGTTCTGGAGTCATTTGAAGCAAAAGGAAGTGGAAATAGCTATAAAAGTGAAGTCACAAGTGGAGAAGGGCCAAAGACCCATTGGAACTCGTTCAAATACAAGATTTCTACTTTTCATTGTGTAGAGGATGAGAAGATGAAGACAATGGCGAAAGAACGGAGTCATTCAGAGCTCGTATGAAGAAGTTATGGGCAAAAGAAGAACTCGGAATGGTAAACCGGTTATTTCATGGGCTAATACTAATGGGAGCCCAGCCACATGTTAAGGGGTAGCTCTTTGGGGGATCACTACCAGCAATAGCGTGGAGGTTAAGGGGTAACCAGCTGACAGAATTACTAAAGGCAGCCCTTATCGGAGTTTTGGGTACCAATAACAATTCTCATCAGTACAGAAATATCTTCCCAATCATTCTGTGCGGTTGTGCTTAAAAGATAGTTTGAATTCGAGAGAAAAGAGAAGCTCAGGGAAGAAACTGATTTGTGGGTTTCAATTAACTTTCTCGTGACCGATGTGTTTTGAATTAAATCCGAGTTTGGTGAAGTCGGAGATGAGCCGATCGTGTTACCGGTGTTGAACAAGTGGAATGAATGGTGGCTGTGTTGATTAGAAGCTCGAAATGGAAAAGGAATTTTGGGGTTTTGGTTGAGGATACTGGGTATTTGAGAAATTACGTGAAGTTCGTGAAAGTGGGTTTGTCTTCAATTCGATTTTGCGGGTTGAATGAGAGCTCGGCCAAGAGCAGAATGGCTGACTTTGAATTGTCGGGTTCATGGCACATAAAGTGTTTGTTTGAAGGTCTAAACCCAGATTAGTCTGCTGGCCGATCAATCACAGAATGATTTGAGCTGCAAACAATTGAGTTGAAATTTCGATGGATGAATGAGTGATAGGAAGTTTGGAGAGAAATGGGGTTGCATTGGTGCTTTGCCATTTGCCGATGAGATAAACCGAGTTTGTGAAATTACAAATGGGATTGGCGGGTGTTGTGTATTGCTCACTAGATGGGAACTAGTAAACCGGAATCGTAGGTATGCGTGTTTGAGACGATGGTCAGATATCGGGTATGGAGTCCGGGCATGATGGTGATGGAGGGTGGAATTGAATCTGCGGGAATAGCGGGGGTGGTCTTCTTCGTTATGTATGCAGTTGGATGTGTTGTATCTTGTAGCCGGGCTGCTATTGCTAGAGTTGCAGGTCAAAAGTCGGAGCCGTGGCTAGGTTGTAGATGAAGTTTCGCGGTGTGAATAGTGGTGATTATGAGCCACTACCGGAGATTGTTGATGTTCGTGTCATTAGTCTTTGTGGGTTGTACTTGTGTTGGTGTTGGAGCAAGAAGGCGAGCTGGTGAAGGAAGCATTCTTTGGTGGTGAAGTGAGACAAGCTCGAGTCTGCCATGGAGTGATGATTCTTCGGGTCGAGATAAGACAGAGATGCTGGAGTGCGAGAAGCTACAGAAGTGAGAGAGGATAACAACTCAAGTTGGGTCGCAACTGAAGATGGAGTTGGAGTTCGATGGTTGCTGATGCTGCATACTATGGTAGTGAGGATGATCGGACGTGAGAACTTGAGATAGAATGCATCGGGCGTTGCTATTGTTGATCGTGCATGGAAGTGTACGGTGATCAATGAGCATGGACGGTCTCTTTGTGAAGTGAAGGTTGTTGCCATTAGTAGTTATCGAGTTTACGCAGAGAATATGCATGGAGCTTACGCCAACATGGTACTGTGGCTATGGTTGTTCGTTGATCATAGATGGAGAAAGAGCTCGAGTTTGCGAGACTATAACCGAGGTGGACTCGAGTAGATAATGCATTACGGTGGCAACAATGCAAGGATCTTGGGTTCCGTGCAACAAGGCGCGTAATTGGTGGCAAGATAAACAAGTGTAGAGAGCCGTACTCGTTGGTTCGAGGTATGAAGTTGAGCGGTGTTGGTGCTTTTGTTCGCAGTGCAGCTTGGTGATGGAATGAGGTTAAGTTGCGCGGTGGCTGGTGGCGCAAAGTAGAAATGGTTGGCAGCTGCAGGTAGATGAGCATTAGCTGGGTTTGGGCATGCTAGTGGAGAATGGACAGAGTTTGTGGCCTGAGCTGTTTAGCATGCGTCGCAACCAAAATGCAGAAACTGTGCAAAACGCAGCAGAAATGGCGAGACGGTGAGCATAGCCCGGGATGTCGGATTGCGGAAGTTAAAGTGTGAATCATAATATTTCACTGAATCATGAAAGGGGTATGAGTCGGATGCAAGAATTAATGGTCGGACATATGAGCTACGGACCACGTTTTGGGTACGTTTTCGCAAGGAATGAGAAGTTGGGTTTGATGGTTTTTGTGAATGTATGAATTGTGAGAAGCGAGTTGAGATACCGGAAGTGTAAAATGTCTTGTGACAGCGTCGCAGTCGGGAGGCAAGTTCAGGTGGCTGGAGATAATTTTTCGGTGACGGATTCCTAAGAACCGGCGACCGGATTCCGGTGATGACGTCATCAATTCCGGTGACACTTTTCGGACCCAAAATTCCAGAGACATATTTTTCACTCCTGGGCTTGGTGGACCAACTTGGAGACGGGTTTTGAGAAGAATTAACCTAATTTTGGGAAAGTATCCTTATGGGGAGAAAAGCATATAAATAGAACTTTTTCTCAAAACCTAGATATATCTCCATTAGGGAGACTTCTACTTTTGTTCTAGGGTTTAGAAACATGATAGGTTTTCTCTTTCTTCTTGCTATGAACTCCTATGCCATGAGTAACTAAGTTTTTATTATTGGTTGAAGATGTAGTTGGATTTTGCAACCAAGTTATGATTTTTATGAATTAGTTTTCTCTCAATATTATCGTTTGATTTCTACGGGTTATAATAATTGCATGATTGAAGTATTGCAATATGATTGAATGTTTGTTTAGTCGAGTCTAGAATTGATTGAACTCACATCCATATCTATAGCTATTTTAGGGTTTTCATCAAGCGATAACCTTGAATACGAGTAGCATGATATGATTCTAGGTTGTAGTGATACATCCTCGTAATCATATGTAGAAATTGACCTTTGTTCGAATTGTTTGCGCAATGTATTACAATTGCATTGATTAGCCTATTTCTCGAAACTTACTAGGCTTTTGATGATAGCGAGATTAAATACGAATCCTATTCATATATTCATAAACTTGTTTACAATTGAAGATGAAACCTTTATCCAATATTTCACATCCTTGATTTGAGTATTTACTTTTTATTGTTTTGCTTTTATTTTATTTTCGTTTAAATCAGAAAATCCTCGGTGTTTTATATAGGAAACCATAACAATTTGACAACCTAGACCTCTCTGTGGGATCGATCCTTTCTTGCCCTTGCTATATTTATATTTTGAGTAGTAAGAAAGTGTAAATTATTTTTGACGCTTACGACCGCGGTCAACCAGAGGTGTACCCACAAAACCTTCTCCAACTTCAGAGTGTAAAAGAGTCTCAAGCATCCAAGGAACTATGAGGACATAGAGTTTCTGCATGCTAGTAACAGGTTAGAACTACCAAAGAACGCATTCTCATCCTTAAGTGCCGAGCGAGAAGTAACCATACCATATGAAAGAATTCGGATTCGATTGTGATCATAAGCCTCGACTTCGCCTCACCATTAGGGTTTTATGATAATTGCACTCAAAAAGATCGCTTTTTTAGTCTCTCATGTGTGCAGCATGAATAAAGAGAGAAATCCCGCACACGTTGTAGGTAAGAAGGATAACCTTCCGAAATAATTTCTCGGAGACTCCACGAAGTGTGGACAAAAAGAATCTTTTTCGATGATCTCTAAGAAAGGAAATCAACCATTAGCAAGGGGTGGGAGTACTCACTTACCTTCTCACCCGATCGGCAATTAATATCACTCTCTCAGCATTCATAGAAACGTCTTCAATCTTCGGTCTTCAAATGTTGATGACGAACTTCTGAACTTCACAAAAACTTGACAAACATACATTTTTTTTTTTTTTTTTTTTATAACATATATGACATGAAAATAATAATAAAACAGTAAAAATCAATTTTTCACAAACTTCATTAATTCTCATCCTATTTTCTTTTGTTGTATGTAACCTTGGACTATATCAACTTTTCTTCAAATATTCTGATGTTGCTCCGCTTGCTGACGATGATGTGTTTCTATGAATTTGTTGATTGAGAGGGAGAGAGTGATGCTAACTACAAATCGGTATTTAGAAGAAGTTTTCGTCTTTAAACGTCACCCTCATGATTGACAAAAATAGCACTCAAGAGATCAAAAGTAGTGCTGAAAATGGTGTGAAGTTGGGTAGCTCACCATTCCTACCCGGAATTGACGTACGGTGACACACACTCTAACAGCTTTTCTAGAAAGTTGCAAAAAATTGAAGGTTGGTGCCTCACTTGATGTAAAATGGGTAGTCTCCACTATGGGTGATCACAATTCTACTACCAAATATCTAAACAGCACCTAATTCGCTCTCCGGTATGGTTAAATCCAACTTTAACGCTCTAATCAACTAAGAAACCCGATTGCGTTATCCGGTACTTCCAAATTCTGTTATTTCGGTCAGACTCTCTATGTAAACATAGCTAGAAGCATGCTAGTGACTCTAAAATCTCTAAAAGTTGGAGGTTTTTACAAAAAGAGTTTTTTTTTTTTTTTTTTTTTGAAAATACAAGATAAACTAAAAGACTAAAAACTCTAAATGCAAATCCACCCCCAAACCTAAATCAAACATTGTCCTCAATGTGTCAACAGATATGAAAATTTTAAACAGTCACATACCAAGAGAACTATGCTGATAAGAGAAAAGGGAAGAGATTACCGGATATCGGCGGGAACACGGTTAGAGCTTCATTAGTCAAGGCTAGAATCCAACATTCTCAGTGGAGATCATATCGGATTAGCTCAAAATATGTACAAGAAGACTCAACCGATTAAAGAAAAGAAAATTTAACAAGTCCTACTGGATTATATACAATGAAAATTCACCATATACTAACAATCTAAAGAGTTGAGGATCAACCCAATAGAAAATATATACAAACAACAACAGCCTTACACAAATATAACATGATAGTGCAAGTAAGACTGTATATGAGAAGGATTTTCCCCCAAACCTAAACTTATCAGCGGGTGTGTTTGAGAGCACAAAATCTTGCAATTTTAAAGGTACGTCATGCAAAAGGTCCAACTCAAAGTGAGTTTTGCTAAGAACAGGCAGACATACACATTCCAACTGTGGTTCCTTAAAAGTGTTATACTTTGATGCAAAATAGTCCAAGAGGACTTGGGAGGCACAAAGTTCTAGGCCTAAACTGGGAACTCTCATAAAAGTTGGTTTAATATTTTTGTGACAAACTGCACCTAGGTTTGGTGGAGGAGTTTCAATTTGTGACTCAGGAGAGAGATTAGGTACATCTAAGTTATTTTCATGTATAAAATCATTTGCACCATCACACACTTTCCTAAGGTCAGAAGAGGGTAAATCATGTTCACCTGCATGGAACAATTCATCAATTTCCATGTCATACTCATCAGAGGAGGCAACATATTGTGACATGGCTGAGTGGAATCGACACAAAAATAATATCATGGTCCATAAGAATATTAGTGTCTACAGAAGATTCATCCTTTCCTAAGTCACAAACAAGTTGTGCAGCATGCTCACATTCACTGAAAAATTTCACAAACCCAAGCTCAGAATTAACATCACATATATGAATGTTAGAAGAAGTGTCATTCATAGGGTTCACAGAAGAGACGGTTAACGTCTCTGAACCAAAAGATTCCATCATATTTTCTGCATGCACATGCTCTTCTAACATATCATATTCATCATCATCATCATAACAAAAATGCATTTCCCTATTAGCATTTCTAGTATACTCATTTACCTCTAGATTAGGCTCATATTCAATGTTAGTTGCATGAGTAGGAATAGAAACACTATTTTCAAGATTTACTTTATTAGGGACAATAATCATCATATCATGAACTGCCTTCCATTCTTCCTTTTCTAAATGAATAAGGTTCATCTTTAAGAACATGTGACATTGTTCAATGGAGGGAGAGTCTTCAATAGTGGGTATGCATGTTTCATATGAATAATCATTAAATGGTTGTGCACATGGTTCACTAGAGAAGGGATGATCATGCATGTTGCTATATGGATGGTCATGTATTGCATTCAGTTCAAGCCTAGCATTTTGCTCCATGAGAGTTTCCATTAGTGATTGTAAACAAAGAGTCGGGGGAGTATAAAATTGTTCAACTCCCCACTGTGGTGACTGATACATGTGCTCATGATGGTTAGGGTATGAGTATCCAAGGTCAGGGCTCTGAGAAGGCTCATAATAATCCCTAAAATCATCATGGACTGTGGGGATTTCATACTGTGAAGCATGCCCGTAAGCAAGCTCTCTAATGGATTTGTTTCCATCCCCAGAGATGCAGACCCAAATCCTGACATGATTTAACAACTCAAATTGAACTCAAAGCCCAGTTGTAGTGGACTCAGTTTGGTTTATTGGGTTTCATTTGGTTTATTGGGTTTCATTTGGTTTAAGTGGGTTTTTTGGTTTAAGTGGGAATGCAGGGTGTGTGGGTTTTCAGCCCAGGTTATGAGCAGAGCCCAGTTGTGTGGGCTTCAGGTTATGCAAAGAACAAGTTGCACAGCCCAGCAGTTTGGAATGCAAAGCCCAGTAAGTGGGCTTCAGCTTATGCAGCCCAGCTGCTCAGCTTATGTGGGCTCCTTGTTTGGTTTGTTGCAGAGCCCAGGTATGTAAACAGTTTTGTTGCACAGCCCAGTTATGTGGGCTTCAGGGTGTGCAAAGCCCAGATGATGTGGGCTCAGTTTTGGTTGCAGCCCAGGTATGGGCCTTAGATCACTGCACAGCCCAAGCTATGTGGCAGGTTGGGCTTGGCAGGGTTAAACCAAAAACTGGATGGGGTTACAGCTCAGTTGTGTGGGTTTCAGCTTGTGCACAGATTAGCACAGATTTTTGCAGCTAAGCACAGCCTAGTGCTTGTACAGCACAATGCAACTTGTGCTATCAACTCAGCACTGCTTAGTTGTGTGCACAGAGCAATGCAAACCTATAGAAAAGAAATGACACAGCACTAGTTTTGCTTGACTACACAGCACAGAACAACAACAAGATTTATGTGAACAGAGCAGCACAGGTTGTGCAGGCCAGGGTTAAGCTCAGCACAGGGTATACTTTTTGAGCTAACAGGATACATTCATCATAGTTCAGCACAGGATACAATGCAATATGTAACTCAGGGGATTTTCATGATACATATTTACCCATCTTAAGCAAGCTCAGCACACAGTTCAGCTACTCATGAAATGCACAGATGCAACAGATGATGTTAACAGGTCAATTGGTTTTCACAGGTAATGCTTTGGTTGCACACAAGCACAGGGTACTGATGGTGCCAATATACACAGCTGATGGCAACAAAGCTTGCAGCTAACTTGGCTGTCTAAGTTGCAGCTTAGTCTCTCAGCTACAGGGGCTGGAGCTAGCACAAGGCAGAAGATTATGGCTATTTCACATATGCATATTCTGAGCTAGCATGTTTGTGATTCACAGATCATAGAAATTCAAAGTTGTGGCTCAGGTGGGTTATGCACAGCACAGGGCAGCAGATAGCTCAAAGGGGATATAGCACAGGCCTTGTAAAGGCCAAGACTTCACAGCCAATTAGGGATGGTTACCTAGCATGGTGGCTACTCTGTCATGCAAGGCAATACAGGTTCAGCAGATATTACAGTTTGGCCACATGCAAGTTATGTATATAACCAGGGAGTAATGGCTTACAATCAAAAATGCTCAGCACAGGACAGATTAATGTCAATGCGCAAAGTAGTGAGGCAATGATCAAAGAGCAGGTGACAAATTCATACAGGGGAATTTAGTGAGCATACAAAGCAGATCAATCACCACAGCATCATGTTTATGAGAATTAAGAACTGGTTATTATGCACACAGAGTCAAAATACTGCACTAGGTGGTTGAGATGGATTTGCACACTTCACGGCTCATTCACAGGGCGATACACGACTAACCTCAAGTCTTGCGCTTTTCCTTGTCTGCCTTGGGCTGGCTCAGCTGCTCAGCAGGTACCTGTTGGCTCAACAAGAGAGTTTTAGTTCCCAAAATGTGCAACTTAAGGCAAAGATGAATAAACCTGAGAGTAATTTGGACTATCACAGGGAAAAAAAATGCTAGTTGTTATGCTTGTTTGGACTGATAGGGATCAGGGTTACAAGTGACACTAAGATACAGGGCTGCTTAGCTTCCTTGTAAACTAGTGACAAAGCTCCAGCTAAGCTATAAGCAAGATTTACTACAGAAATGCAACAGATTATGGGATGATACTGAAATGCAAATTACAGATGAAGTTACAAGGATGAAAATGATATGCTTGAACTTACAACTAATCTAAGATGATACAAAATGCAAAATTTTATGAGCAGCTAGTTAACTAAGCTACACTACAAGGCTGCAAGTAACAAGTCAAGGCAAATATGTACAGGGAGACATGAAATTCAGTGAAACAAGCCAAAGGGATTCAAGACAGCACACGCCAAGTCCCCGGCAGCGGCGCCAAAAACTTGGTAGGCTCAGAAAGGTGTATATATTTTAGCCTACAGTGATAACCGCAAGTGCACGGCGTTTATCGGAGACGTGGCAAGTACGGGTCGAACCACAGAGACTTGTGGTGCTGTGTTTGATCTAAGGTTGCTTAACTGAATTCTAAGAGTGACAGAACAATAAGCATTGAGTGTCGATGCGACTGGGTTGAGGTTGTGACAGTGAACTGAGATAACTAAATGGATTATAACAATGTGGAACGAGCACTAGTGGCAGAGAATCCACCACTTGATATTATGCTAAAGCAATTCCTAATCTAATTATACTCTTGATTCATTCCAGGGAAGA
Organism: Papaver armeniacum; assembly: GCA_023531295.1. NCBI lineage: Eukaryota > Viridiplantae > Streptophyta > Magnoliopsida > Ranunculales > Papaveraceae > Papaver > Papaver armeniacum. The sequence goes on from JAJJWW010010848.1 coordinate 202,800, forward strand.
ATACCATGATAATATCTTAACTAATTACACACACTCCCCCCTAGTATAGAGTGTCTTCTTACAGTACACTCTATCACAGGGTTATGTGTTCAATTAACTAATTCAATCTTTCTAATGAAGCATACAAGAACAATAAGAAGAAAATGAACAACTCAGCATGCAATCAAGGGTTTCATCCCAACCCCAGTTACTTAATTAAAGCATTAACAAAGTAAAGCACAAATTAACCCTAAAGTGGTGCACTGGCTAGCCCAGGCATAACCATTATCATCCACAGTTTACTTCTATTTATACATGCAAACATACAAAACAAACCCTAACTTTCTTCAAAATCGAAATTAAATAGAAAATAAATCAAACCCAATCTTCAAACGTCTCTGAATCGTTTGTCGCTCTGTCAATCGGCTCGAGAACTCTACCATTTGATTTCCCCAAATATGAAACCCTAACCCTAATTCTCTCTGTCTCGACCTTAGCTTCTAGGGAAGAAGCTATGAACTAGGTAGAGAGACATTAGGGATGGTGCATCGTTTTACGGTGGCCGTGGTGTCGGGTGAGGATGAAAGTGATGGCTCGCCATTTTGGTCGGGAGAAGAGGTGGAGAGGGAGAGTTCTGTTTTCTATCGGGAGAAGAAGAAAGAGAAGACGAAGGAGAGGAATGGGTTTGGTCGGATGGTGTAGGGGTATGGGTGCTGTGGTGTTGAGCAGGTGCAGCAAAGGAATGATGAGAAGGTCTCAGCGAGCGTAGGATGTAGCAGGGAGATCTGAACGGCTGAGAGAGACTCGGAGTGTTTTGGTGTTGAGCGAGCGTATCAAGATATGATGAGGAAGTCGGAGCGAGCGTAGTATGTGGCGAGTGAAGATCTTAACGGCTCGGGATGAGCGGGTTCGGATCCGGGTCATGGGTAGCTCTAGCCCATGTCTTCCTTGTTGGGTTGCAACTGATTCGCGCGCGGGCTTTGGCTATCTGCTCCATAGATGCTCGTCTCCAATTCTTTTCTCTTTTGGCTCCTCAATTTCTCCGAGCTTTATTTATTACCTAAAAACACAAAATTAATTAATACAAATATTTATTCTTGAAAACAAAGAAAATACAGAATCTGGGATAATATCTGATTTCTAAGCGCAAAAGATGAGTAAAATGCCAATAAAAAGGTGTATAAATATGCACTATTTGGCACTCATCACCTACCAACCGGCCGGTCATGCCCTAGTTGTGGCCGGTCCCACACCTTGCATTCCTTATTATTTTATAATTATTTCCTTCATCCCATGAAATTCCTTGATTTCATGATATTTCCTTCAAATCATGAAAATTCCTTCAAGTCATGAAAATAATACATAAAATTAGGGAAAGCTCACGGGACTGGGCCCTAGCCGGCCGACCATGCCCAAGCCGGTCCCACACGTCCTTATTATTATTAATATTATTTATTTCCTTCATCTCATGGAAACTCCTTCACTTTAAGGAAAACTCATTTATTTCAACAAACTCCTTGATTTCATGGTTTTTCCCTAAAATCATGAAAAATAATATAAAATTAGGAAAAAGTGCCATGGGACGGGCTTATTGGCCGGACGGGATTATTGGCCGGACGGCCATGCCTTGGCCATAGCCGGTCCCACACTTCATGATTCCTTTATTTTATTATTATTTATTCCTTCAGCTTATGAAGTTTCCTCAGTTTGAGCAAAAACCTTGATTTCTTTATATTTTCTCAAATGATTGCTCAAATGCACGCCAGAAAATATCAAAATTCTCAGGACTGAGACGCGAACACTTTGGTGACATGAGAATATTACCTTGACCGACCAAGGTTAGCTCTTTGGCTTGCAAGAGGCCGGTCCCTCATACTTTTATCATTTGACCTAATTTGTTCACATTAGGTTCAAACTCTTCCAAACAATTTGGAATTTTCATAAAACGATCGGCATACGGTCCCGTGACCAACCAGGGCCGGTTTTCATGACCCCTTGGTCGGTCCCTCATCTTTTCATAATTAATTAGGTCTTATCACCTAAGGCTAAAACGAGCATTACTATTAACAAATGATTAAACCAGCATTTAATCATCCTCTCAGCAATTGGTCTTCAAGAGACTTTGGTATTTGCTCACTCGAGTGTCTGGGCACTACATGGTCGACCCATCGTCCCATGTAGCCGGTCCCTGCTTCACTCCGTGGTTGATTTTCAATAAATCATCAATTGATTAACAAATGATCGAAATTAGGGTTTTCGAGTCCAAGGTTCATAATTCCAGATTCAAACGCTAATAATTTTACGTTGATCCCATGATCAACATTTTTATTAATTATACTCGATTCAGTTGCCAGTATTTTAAATTAATATTTTATTTGGTCCTGCTACCAATAATTCATCAAACGAGCAACATTTGCTCAAATGAGCAATATTTGCTCAGACTAAGGAATATTGGTTCAACTATCAATATTCAACAATCCATCGAATGGGCAATATTTGCTCACCTTAACTATAAACATTTACTTGAGAATCATACCTCTGTCTCAATAGACACGTTCAATTCATGAGTCTTAGAACATTTGCAAATCACATTCGACTCAGCAATACAAGGACTCATCGTCCAATGAAGTCAGCAACTGACTAACTAAATACACGTCTTCCTTGCAGACTCCACAATCACGAGACATCAATCGTGTTACATGGGGGATATTAACTAGGGTTTTGGTCTAGCGGTTTACGGCATGTGTGTTCATACACACGATGAGAATGTGAGCAAGTCGTGCAATCAGTTGGAGGAGTTAACAAAGTAGTGGATGGAAAATCAACCAAGTCTCCGCACGATGAGCAACTAGTTTTAACACGATTTCCACTTCCCCACTCTTTAACACTAGCAACTGTCACACTTCATGGGATCAAGGTGTTTCACATTTCTAGCAATATAAATAAGTTTCTGAATCATGATTGAAAAACAAGACAATCTCACGTCAAACAGACAACAAGAGATTAACATCTGAACATCTGAGCAATTACTCTCAACAGAGCAAATCCAATCAATCAGAGCTTATTTTATTTCTTTACGCAGAATACACAACACACCTACAATCTTCGATCATCATTGATCTCACACATTTCTCAGCTTCCCTCCTACAGATCGACCCATCCTCTCTTGTGACCGAATTGAATCTGGAACGGCCATTGTCGGAGTCCTACATATTGATCTCTCAAATTCAAAGCACTCCCTTTTTTGCAGTGCATCTGTGTGAGGTTTGACAGTTCGCTCGGTTCAAGGAGTTTCCTCCGCACGGTTGTCTCCTCAATTCCGTAAAAACCAGCAACTCGTTTTGCCCCATCTACACCCGTTCGATTAAAATTTTCCGTTTCTAAACCTAGTCAAGGGTTTTTATATCTTCTGCAATGTGGATTAAGATTTGTGATTGGAAATATTAGATTTGGAATACATGGTGTCTTTAAAGGGATCAATATATGATTTATGATTGATCTCCTGATGTCTCATTTCCTTACACTTAAAAGTAGAGAATTTCTGTTTTCCGAAAAGAAGGAAGACATATGATCAAGTTTTGTTTCTCTTGGAAATGAATATGGTTAATTATTTCTCCTACTAATTAATTCACTCATCTCATTCTTTCAATCGACTTCGTCTATGTTGTCATTCTGGTGTTCATGTTTTCTCACCGTAATAGGTATGTTTCCACCATAGCCATTATTGTCTTCCTCGACATGATCTACGTATAAAACTATATACAATTGAGTTAGCCGGGATGCAAATATATGAATGTTATTATTTCACTGATTTCTTAAACGTGTTCTTAATTCGTTTGATTCATCCTCTCACAGACATCATTACCGATCACAATCATGTTTTCATGGATACTCCTAAAGAGATAAATCATCAAGTCTACGTTTAAGAAAGGAGAAAAAGTATTAAAATAAAAAAGTTTCGATCACGGGAGATTTGCTAGATGGATTTAGTTACAAATATAATTAAATATAAGGGTTTATAAGATACTAAAACTATAAAATTGTTGTAGGGCCTACGGCCCATAGATGTGCGGCCCAACTAGGGTTTGCCTTTCCATGTATATATATGTTATTGTATCCATGTAACCCTATTACTATTACTGTTATGAATAGAAACTCTCTATCTCTTTACCTTTCCCTATTATTCTACTACAACATGTTATCATGCACGAAGCTATACCACAGAGCTAGATTGGATCGGTTGAATTTTTTTTTCCATGGATGCGTTACCAGGTATTTCTTTTGAACAAAGAATATTCGTTTCATAGTATATATTAGGGTTCCACGAAAGCATGATTATCAAACATAGAGATTTCACCGTTAGATTTTTATGAAAATTTAGTATATTCGCCCCAGTTAGTCTTTATTTACTATGTTAAAATTTCAATCAAATCGGAATATGATGCAATCTCCAAATTATGATTTTAGTATAATTGTCTTCGTTCAGAAAACCCTAATTATAACTGCGTCGAAAAACCTAAGTTTAGTATAATTTTAACCGTTGGATTATTGTACAAATTTTATATATGGTATATGTTATCCTCATAGAGGTACTTTAAAATTTTCATAAAGATCCAACCATGGAAAATACTCCAAAGTACGTGATATTTCTTGCTGTGTCCACAAAAATGTGAATCGGAACAGTCATACGGCGTCATAAATATCTTTTTATCTATCCGTTGGATTCTTTCAAATTTTAATATGTTTGTCTAAACATTATGATGCACCTACTGTAAACATTCATCATGATCGGATGATGATGCATTTGTCTGTCGATCAGAACAGTTGAAAGAAGAATTTTATCAATTTTTAGGGTTAACGATATGTTTTGGGCTCATACGTTAATAGTTTCAAACTTATTATCAATGGGCCTGAATATTTCATATATAAGGGACCATATATGTTTATATTCATTAACCATGACCTTTTCAACCCAATGGACCGGGTATTGACCAAATAGTTGACCATACTTTGACTAAACCAGTTCGACTCTAATTTGACCTTTTGAACTCAGAAGTACATGAGCACCATAAAGAATCCATGATGTGGAAGTTTGTGTGCACAAGTACAATACTTTCGTCATAAAAATCTTCAACTTGTAAAGATACACCTTTCAAAGAGGAAGCCATACATTCAACATTTCCAAGGCGACATATTAACTTCAGACGATGTAATGCTTTGAAGGAAGTTTGTCGAAACATTCATTTTCCCCCAAACTTGAATGTTCAGTGGGATGTAATCCACTTGTTAGACTATAATGAGTCAATAACTTTGACAATGATATGTTGTAATTAAAAGCACACCTCATGTTTTGTGAAAAAAAACTCACAAAAGTTTTCGTGAGTCAGAGATGTAATTCTGGCTCCAGTAGTAATGATACAAAGTAAATGTATCTACCTATAATGGGACAAAGATGTAATTCTGACTCATACCAATGAGAGTTACAAATCTTGGTATAAGCATTTTACTGAGAATGATACAAGCGTTGTAATGCAAGTATCATATATTAGTAGTCAACTACAAGAGATATAGGGAGTTTAAAGGAAAACAAACACACTATATTCTTGGATAAGGTCATGCCCTAGACATCAACATTAATGGAAACAAGAAATTTGCCAAGTCAATACACTTTCCCATTTTTTTTCTTACCTTTATTCAATCGAATTCGTATGGTTAGATTCTACATTTTGATCCTAAACTGTTGTCTACATGATAGTTTGACATATATTTCATTAGCAAAAATAAAGAAATTTGTTTTGCGAAGAATTAAAATTGTATGCACTTATGGAATGAAAAGTATATCATTTTCATGAGAGTGAAATACTCTAAAGAACTTGAGATATACTCAAAAGTACTTGAGTTATAAGGATCATTCGTACATTATGATGAAAAGTATATCATCTTCATGAACTGTAACACTCTAAAGTAAATGAGATAGATTTTCTTTTGTTACGTAATAAGGTCACACCACTTATTACACGAAACTCTTAAGGAATTTAATTAGTTATTGAACTATTTCCTTATAATGTGACTACGATGATTGGATCATCGAGCGAAGCAATGCTCAAATTTTGTTTCCAAGATGGAACAAAGATTAAAAGTCACAAAAGCTATATATGTACCGAGAGCTAATCACCTTGTTAAATTCCAAAGAGACCCATGCAAGTGGATATCATATGAAAACTCACAATGTTGAGAATGTAATTGATTGCATCTTTTATAGTCTCTAATATATTTGGAAGGAAATATATCTTAGAGAAACTAATGAGTCAATCTAGTGAAATGTAAATCACTATAATATTTGGATTATTGAATCCATATTGACTTCGACGATGAAATGTTGGGAACTGACTCATACAGGCTTTGGGAATAACCATAAAGTAACTTTGGTTGTGACATGTTGATTGTTTTGAAAGAACTCATACAAATATCACTTTATTTGAGTGAATGAAACTGGAAAAAAGATTGACAGAATGCAAAGTGACGGCATATCTCTCAATAAGTGTTTTCTAAAGTACTAGATGCACAACCCCCCTTCCCATTATGCTTTTAAGTAAGAGAGCATATCACTCATTTCACAGAGTCTTCAGTAAAACAGTATCGGGACCATCCTAAGATGAAAATGGTAAAAAAATTACATATTAGAAAGAAAACGGGGTGAAATTTAGAAAAATATTCATGCAGAATGCGGACCATTAAAGTGATTTATGGCTCTGGTGAATGTTTTGACATTTTGGACTAGATATAGTTCCCAAGAAATTTGCGTTTAAAAAACTAATATGATCAATGTAGAGCATCCTATACCCTATGGTATCGCAAAGGCTATCATCAAAGGTTACATATGGCGCCTAAGGCATGTTTATGCGTACAAACCTACCTTTAACTGCTTGGGGAATATGCAATACTACACGCATCTTCACTTATTCGTTTTAGACCCACAATTGTTCAACCATTCTTTGCGTACCAATTGGTAACTGGATATAAGTCTGACATTTTGTGTTCTTACGCATTTTTGGTTGCACTATATATGTGCCCTTACGACTCCACATCGTACTATGATGAGTCATCAAAATGATTAAGTGACTATGTTGGAAAAGAATTTCCAACAATTATCCGCATTTTAAAACTTTGGCAGGAGATCTCTTACCGCTAGATTCGCGGGTTATCACTTTAATGAGACAGCCTTCCGTCGTTAGGAGGAGATAAGAAAAAGTATTTTCTAATGGAACGACAGGAATTGTCGTGGTGTGTTCCCACTGTGTCTCATATTGATTCTTGTACTCCACAAATGTAAATGTGAAGTGAAAGAATAATCGATTTTCAGAATGTACATTGATGTCGCTAAAGTGATGAGATCACATACCAGCTGCAAACCTACCTGCAAGGTTACAATTCCTCAATAAGGGATATACACCATAGACTAAGGTGTTGCAACTACACTTAGTGGAAGTGTGGTTGAGGCCGTGGCTCCATAAAGGAAGTTGGAGAGACCATTTGGTTCGATCAATCCCCACCTAGAAAGGAAGTAGGAGAGGAAGGCACAGTTTATTTATATCATCAGAAATCATCTCATAAGATTATCTCTGAATATGTCCATGAATCAAACTGGAGGACGCTCCGAAGTTTAATGATTCCAGAGAACAATGACATCCCAAGTGGATTATGAGAATGCGCACGAGTTAATGGAAAGATCATGCGATCATATTGATGATTAATTTCATATACATTTGCTTAAGGAAATAGAGAAAGATGACATCGAACCAAGCTCCTTGTTGCTTAATTTCAACGAAGAGCATATTTGGCCTATATAATCCAGGTAGAACTTGGTTCTTTGACAAATATATAGGTATTTGGCGTGGTGGTGCTAACCAACCAAGTGTAAAGCCTATTAGACATATATGATTAATTTGTCACAAAGCTTAATGAGAAGAAAGCAGTCTTAAAGTATAAAGACTCGCCTTGTGGCGCGAGGTTTCTCACAAAGCCCGGAATTTTTCTCTTGTAATGAACTTCATAGTGTTCCACTACTTAGTTAGCTTGGTAATTTCAAAAGGACTTGAAATGCAGCATATGCATGTGGTTGTTACGTATCTCTGAAAGAATTAAGAGATAGAAGATATTTACAAAAGTACTTGATAGCCTTTTGTTTCCAAAATCAAGTGACTCTAAACCACAGAGTGCGTTTACAGTTAGATAAAACGCTCACTTATAGATAAAAGCAATCAGGCGGATGTGGTATACCCGTCTAAGTGGCTATTTGATTTGGAGGGGATAGACAAGTAAGTTATTTTTCCTTGCGTATTCACAAGAAAGTTCCTGATTTGGAATTGTAGCTACCTATGTCGATGGTACATACATGATGGGTACTCTTGATGTAATAATAGACCTTAAAAGCTATTTGAAATCCGAATTTGATATTAAAAATCCGGGGAAAGCTCCAACGAATACTGAGCTTGTGGTATATCATTCCACTAGTTTGCATATGTCTAAAGTTGTCAGGCAATTTAATAAAGACATGCATCTGGATAGCACTCCCAGGATTAGTCGAGGTTCAAATGTAAGTAAGTGACCATTTAGTCTAAAGGAAGATGACGAAGATGTATTGGGAGATGAAATTCCCATATCTAAGTACAATATACGCATTATTGTACTTAGTATAGTAATATACTCTATTAAATTTTACACCCTCATGGAACTGTTAGCTAGATATAGCTCAGCGCCAACGCAATGTCATTGGAATGGTACAATGAATGTAATCATATATTTAAAAGTAACCATTAACATGAGTTTGTTTTATCCCTACAAAGACATAAAAAGGAATGCTAAAGGAACTACAATCCAAAGGTTGTTGATTATGAAGGAACAATAATCTTGTAATCAGGGGGAGATATGGTAGACTATTTTTTAAGTCATTACCGATATTCAGTTTCGAAAAGTATATTACTAAAGGAACTGTCTGGAACAACTCTGAAAGTAATCAGGAATACGGAAGATACGAAGAAGGAAGAGGAGGTTTTCATGGAAGAATTGGTACATGAATTCGGTCAAGCTCTTACTCTAAATTCTGTTCCTGATCCTACTACAGATTCAATTTTAAACTCGATTCAAATTTCGGATCTCAAGCGGATTGACTATGGGTTTACATGGGTTTTTAAAATTGACATCAAACATTGAAGACTCTGCTGTTTCAATTGGTGATTTCATGGTCTATCCATCTAAGGAAATCAACCCCATTCCTACTGGTGTTGTTGACGAAGATGATTCTCCCGATTTGCTGCCGTTTCCTCCATTTATCTTCGTTGAAAATGAAGCTGCTGTTTCAACTGATGCTGTGAGTTTCAGTTTACAGTAACTGATAAAACTTAAGTGAATAATGTTGAAAGGAAATATCAGATCAAATGGGGTAAGTGTTTTTCCATTATTCTCGATTCTTCTCGTATCACTTTTGATCCAGGAAAGTGTATCAACCTTATTCAGAGGTTTTGCTATTTAGCTGGTGTTTATGAATTTGGTTTTGCTAGAATTACTTCATGTTCTTATGCACTATATGGGTGTTCAATTTTAATGGGTGAATGCGATGGAAATTTTGTGTATGAGCTGCTCTCTATAAATGGGTACTGAGTAGATTCATGGTCTGGTGATTCAATTGTTTGTAGACTAACTAATGAGGGTGTTATTAGTACTGCTGAAATGTTGTTTGTTCAAATGTCAAAGAGAGACACAATTTGGTTGGATAGAATGCTTGAGACCGTATTGCGGAGCTGGAATGCTAATGTTTTTTGTTTCTATCCTTCTTTTGTTTACACTGGTTCCGTATTTGATCGTGGCAGAGGGTATTTTAATTTTGTTGATGCTTATAGAATTGGTTTTGATACTCATTGTTCTGGCTTGATTGTTATTATTGGGTTGATTCTGATGACTGTGTGCAATAGAAATTGTGTTTACAAGGTGATTACAAGACATGGGTATCGATTGAAATGGTTGTTTTAAAATTCTATTGTCCTAGAGTTTGCTACAATCGGGATGATGTTGATGTTTGTTTCAATCCTTGTTTTGTTTATATTTGTTCTGAATTTGATCGTGGAAAAGGAATTGAACTTCAACAGGGGTCCACTAAGACTGTGGATAACTATGAATCCTGTTTTGAACTGTCTAGTTCCTTTTCATTGATAATGGATGTGAGTTTCAACTTATGGGCTATTAAAAATGGGAATTCAGTCTTTGTGTCCATTCTAGAAAGTTACAAGTTGTATGATAAAATGCTACAACACGGTAAGCCTTTCTGGTCGAAGTTGATACTTCTAGTGATAGGTAATAGTGAAGCTGGTACTGCAAGGGAATTATTTGATAAACTAAATCACATTAGTAGGTGGACTTGTTGTGGTTCTTTCATCTTGCAGTTAGGCAGTGGTTTGCTGGCTCGGATTCGAGTTTTTTTTATTTTTGGTCAGTGGGTGTTGGTTTTGAGCTACTCTGTAACGAAGCCTCTATGCAAGCAACTGGATTATCTACCCAAGCTCTTCAAAAACTTTATAGTATGTTCTGTGAAGCTAGGAACCGTCATCAGATTGTTGCAAATTGTGTCGTCAGGCTCATTTGTGTCTTGATGGAAAAGCTTGAGCAGTTTGCAATTCTCTTCTTTGATAAATTAGTTGGGAGTGTAGTATGGAGACGAAATTATGGTGGTGCTGATTTTCTCTTGAAGCAACTAGGTTTGCATAATACTTTACAAGACTCCTATCACACTATTCAAGCTCTTGTTAGACAACCAGTTCCCACAATCGTCGGTACTCAGTGGTATTTTTGGAAAATTAGTCCCTTTTAGCATCCTAAATTGCTTACATCTAATGTCTTTTGGAAGTTTCTGCTACAAGAGAGAGTTTGGTTGACAGTTGGGCTCTTAGGTCTTTTCGGAGAACTTGGATTTCTGGACTTGCTCGCGGTAATTAAGACTCTACACGAGTTGGTAGGGGTCGAGTACTTAAAATGGAAATTCAGATTCCACTATCCACCACTTTTGATGATTCTCTCGTTTCTTAGAAGTTGTTTCCAGTACTTAAGCAGGGGTCTCTTTTTTCACTATCTCTTACATGCATCTGTAATCTGTACATTTCTCACTGTCCTCGGAAAGGCTAAAAGGGTATGTCCACAATCTGATGTATTAGTTTTTCTTAAATTGGGTCATGTTCAAGACGAGTGTTTGTACTGCTCTCAACTGTGGTATATAGGGTATCAACCAAAGAAGGGATCTCTTCACTTGGAGTTCGTTGTTATAGTACACTTTACACTCGACTTAGTTTTGGCACTCTTAATGGGGATATGCACCTAGGTTTTGTTGAGATGGAACTTAACAGCAAATGATTACGCTCATCTCGATCGTCTGCTGGTGTGCATTTTTGCATGTCCCTTCTTTCTCATCAAGTTTGTTCGCTGGATATGTGATAGAGGAAAGTTGTTCACTAACCATGGGTACTTTTCTCCTGCTGTTACTTATGAATGTTGCAATGTACCTTGGGTCACTGTTCTAACTGAAGACAACCCGGTCTTGGCACAACTCTTGCACACTATGATACACATTCTCACTGTGTCACAGTCAGTGTCATGTGCAAGTACGGTTCAAGGGTTAACAATGAACTGCATAGCTACGGTGCTGGCTAGTTTTAAATTTCAGATTCTAGAGCAGTTGGTTGATCACATGAGAAATGGCTACTACAATCTCAAGCAACTTGCACCAACTGCTAATGGTCAGATCGAGGGGATACTTGTGCGCATTCATAGTCAGGTTGGGACTTTTCGTGTGTAGGCTACAAGATCAATTCACACTGATACTGCTCCAGCCTTTGTCATCATATGCCCATTATTGTATGTGAGAAACTTCTCTACGGTGGTCAGAAAGCTACATCAGCCTTTGTACACACATACAAGCCTGGCAGCTGAAATTTTCGTTATATATTCTAGTTGTTCTGTCTTACCTTCATCCTTGAGGACAAGGATGGTTTCAAGGGGAGTGGAATGTCGTGTGACAGGGGTGCCCATTATCGTTTGTGTGTAGGTTGAATAGATCGTTTATCTTTGTGATAGATTTGATTGATTAGTTGAATAGATCGGCATCAATACAATTCTTTGTGATTCAAAGTATTGATTGCAAAATATTGACAATTACTTTGGTAGTTGTTATTGGATAGATCTAAGGACCTGATAAATGATTTTATTAGGATAAACGGAAGAGCCTTTTGTCGAACTCATATCACTTGATTGAAAAGAGTTGTTACCGAACAGATTTGTTGTTCCTTTACTGTTTGGAATACAAACCAAATGAACTGTTCCAAGTGCGTGACTTATTGCAAATTGGAGGCGCGAGGATACAGACAGAACTAGGTGAACTATAGGTTTAGTTGCTTGGTCTCAACTATACGAAAATTCTTCTCTCCGAGATCAGACAAGAGCGAGACGAATTGAAATCTAGGTTTTGTTTTGGGAATTAGTTGACTGAAAAATCCAGAAGATCAGAAGAAAAAAAAAAGGAGAAAGAAATAGGGAATTGAAAAGAAGAGAGAAAGGAGAAACTGAATCCTAAATCCCCAAATTCTACTTACAATAGAAATCAATCAAGTGCAATAGGACATGTTGTTGATGCCGTACTCTCAGATTTTTGCTTCTCTTATGGATTACATCATACAGTAAGTATAACCCTTTCTTTTTCTCTCTTCGGAATTCCATTAATCTACCAGGGATTCGTTAAAGACATGTTTTACTTATTTTCTCTTCACAAGACATATGCGTTGCTTCGATGTAAAAATTAACTGATAAATAAACCGTGTTGTTCAAGATCAACAACAACGTAGGCTTATTTTGCTTATATTTTTACAATTTTATTCTTTACAGTGTTAATTATTAGTTCACAACTTCTAAATGATTTCAGGGGTATCAGTTTTAGTGTTTATTAGTTAAGCATCTGCAATGTAGTATGTAAAATTTTGTTATTGACCAAATTCAAGTTTAAATAATGGTACGTCAATGTAACTAGGAAGCATTCAAAAGTAAGAAATATTCAGTTTAAGTGAGCTCATGTCTCTTAGGACTTATTGGGTACATACCAAGCTGAGACTAGAGTAGTGTAATGAGATGAAAGAAGAAACAACAACATAAACTTACCAGTCAAAAACGACCACGGAATGAAGATTTAGTTCTTATGTACAACTTTTAACTATTTGACTATGGATTTTGAGAATTTAGGGTGTTATGCCTCTCAATGTTTCATAAATTATATGTTGGTCGTTCCTTAGGTATGCAAGATTGCATTTGTAATGCCCTTTTGGTGCAATATCCACGATACAGATGAATGCTTAACAAATAAAGGTGATAGTCAACAAACAACGGTAAATAGAGAAAGATCATATATTATTAATATTGTGGCAAACATTCAAGTAATTTACTCTTCGACTGAAAATCAAGTCAGTGCTCCATAAATATAATTTTAAGGTTTAAAAGTGTTGTTTATGCTTTGCTTGTAGTACTCATATGATCCAATCTTGGAATTTTTTTGTGCATAAATTGAATGTTTTATTGTGTGATGTTTTTGGATTTTGCTGACTTGAGTACTAACAGTTGCCTTTCCTTTGTTATCTAAATTGTTTCTTTTTATGCAGGGTCAACAAGATTCTTACAGAGGTTGATATGTTAACTCGAAGACTCCATCTTATCGAGTTTCATCTCAAGAATACAGCATTGTCGAGTTTCAATCGCAAAGTTGCAGTAGTTGATCTTGAAGACTAGACACTACAAGGTTATTTGGTTAGTAAGAGAATTGTGGAACACCCAACATTTGCCAACGTGCAACGAACGTGCATTCAACTTGTTAATGTTAAGAAGGGAGAGAAATTAGTAGAGAAAAAATAAAGAAGACAGAAAACCAAAAAAAAAAAAAAAAGATAGGGTGTGCCAAGATTACCGATAGGGTACTTTAGATAGGACCAAACAGAAAGAGTATTTTAGATACTTTCTATAAAATATGACCAAACATAACTCCTCTTTTGTTGGTGGACCAAACTAACTTGAGACCACATAAAATAAACGATAATTTCCCATTGAGTCGTGCTGTGACGAGGTTACCCTCATGACAATAAGGGTGCACTATTTGACCCTTGGATACTATCTCATAGATATACACGTATCTCTAGACAACATTTTTAAAATAATAACAAATTTTATTTTTTTATTGTGTTCATTATCTTTTGAGTCCCTATGTTTATATGTATTTGTCCTTTAATCCCTATGGCAATTTTAGAATAGCCCGTTGTAGATGGTGGATTTTCGACAAGGGCTAAAATAGTAAAACCATAATTATACATGCTCCTGATCCAGCAATCAGACGAGTATTGAGGCTCATGTCTCTCATCGAAGCATGAAAGCTCATGCCACAAGAATCTCTCGACTGAGAATCTTTGTCTCTCGAGAGTATATGTAGATGTGTAGTCTCTCAGCTAAGGCAACGACATATCTCATGAATACTGAGCAATTTCAGTAATTACTTTTATATAGAATCAAAAGATTGGACGGTTCCTAGACAGCTTGCCTGCTAGTATAGAGCAATAACGTCTTCAGGATGTAACAATATTTTCCCTGATCAGTATAAAAGAAATATGACGCTCAACAAGCTCATATCACTCAATTCTGAATAATTAATGCCTGAAGACGATCGTATTAGTATAGAGCCATCAATTAATTATTCCTAAATCATTAGATTCATTAATGAATCACGGAAAATATTCTACATTAATTCATAATATTTTGTTACTTCAATTCATGGTTCTTCCCAGCAGAATTCCATGGGTTAGTAATAAATATTCAACACACGGGCATCTGAGCCACTATCGAGTAAGCCCCGACTAAATAGTGCAAGTGTACTCAGCAATAATGCACTAACGAGCACCTGAATGCACGAACGAGCATTCCAAAATACGAAGGAACGATGAACCTATGCAAAATAGGAAGAAAATAATAAATAATAAAATATTAACCAAGGCGCTGGGGATTGGGCCCACCGGCCGGCCGGTCGTGCCGTGGCCAGTCCCACGCCCAAATTTATATTTTATCATATTTTTATTATTTTCCTTGATCTCATGAAAATTCCTTCGTTTCAAGGAAACTCCTCAGTTTTATGGTGTTTCCTTCACATCAAGGAAATAATAAATAATTAGGAAAGGTGTGCGGGACCAAGCCTACCAGATGGGCCGGTCATGCCCTAGTTGTGGCGGTCCCCACCTTGCATTCCTTATTATTTTATTATTATTTCCTTCATCCCATGAAATTCCTTGATTTCATGATATTTCCTTCAAATCATGAAAATTCCTTCAAGTCATGAAAATAATACATAAAATTAGGGAAAGCTCACGGGGACCAGGGCCCCCAGCCGGCCGACCATGCCCAAGCCGTTCCCACACGTCCTTATTATTATTATTAATATTATTTTTTTCCTTCATCTCATGGAAACTCCTTCACTTTAAGGAAAACTCCTTTATTTCAACAAACTCCTTGATTTCATGGTTTTTCCCTAAAATCATGAAAAATAATATAAAATTAAGAAAAAGTGTCATGGGACGGGCTTATTGGCCGGCCGGCCATGCCTTGGCCATAGCCGGTCCCACACTTGTGATTCCTTCATTTTATTATTATTTCTTCATATTTTCTCAAATGATTGTTCAAATGCACGCCAGAAAATATCAAAATTCTCAGGACTGAGACGCGAACACTTTGGTGACATGAGCATATTACCTTGGCCGACCAAGGTTGGATCTTTGGCTTGCAAGAGACCGGTCCCTCATACTTTTATCATTTGACCTAATTTGTTCACATTAGGTTCAAACTCTTCCAAAGAATTTGGAATTTTCATAAAACGATCGTCATACGGTCCCGTGACCAACCAGTGCCAGTTTACATGACCCCTTGGTCAGTCCCTCATCTTTTCATAATTAATTAGGTCTTATCACCTAAGGCTCAAACGAGCATTATTTTTAATAAATGATTTAACCAGAGATTTAATCATGCTCTCAGCAATTGGTCTTCAAGAGACTTTGGTATTTGCTCACTCGAAGCGTCCCGGGCGCGCTACATGGTCGACCCATCGTCCCATGTAGCCGGTCCCTCCTCCACTCCGTGGTTGATTTTCAATAAATCATCAATTGATCAGCAAATGATCGAAATTAGGTTTTCGAGTCTAAGGTTCATAATTCCAGATTCAAACGCTAATAATTTTACATTGATCCAATGATCAACATTTTTATTAATTATACTCGGTTCAGTTGCCAGTATTTTAAATTAATATTTTATTTGGTCCTGCTACCAATATTCATCAAACGAGCAACATTTGCTCAGATGAGCAATATTTGCTCAGACTAAGGAATATTGGTTCACCTATCAATATTCAAAAATCCATCGAATGAGCAATATTCACCTTAACTATCAACATTTACTTGAGAATCATACCCCTGTCTCAACAGACACGTTCAATTCAAGAGTCTCAGAACATTTTCAAATCACGTTCGACACAGCAATATAAGGACTCATCGTCCCATGAAGTTGGCAACTGACTAACTAAATACACGTCTGCCTTGCAGACTCCACAATCACGAGACATCAATCGTGTTACATAGGGGATATTAACTAGGGTTTTGGTCTGGCGGTCTACGACATGTGTGTTCATACACACAATGAGAATGTGAGAAAGTCGTGCAATCAGTTGGAGGAGTTAACAAAGTAGTGGATGGAAAATAAACCAAGTCTCTGCACGATAAGCAACTAGTTTTAACACGATTTCCACTTCCCCACTCTTTGACTCCAGCAACTGTCACACTTCATGGGATCAAGGTGTTTCACAATTCTAGCAATATAAATAAGTTTCTGAATCATGATTGAAAAACAAGACAATCTCACGTCAAACAGACAACAAGAGATTAACATCTGAACATCTGAGCAATTACTCTCAACAGAGCAAATTCAATCAATCGTAGCTTATTTTATTTCTTTACGTGAGAATACACAACACACCTACAATCTTCGATCATCATTGATCTCACACATTTCTCAGCTTCCCTCCTACAGATCGACCCATCCTCTCTTGTGACCGAATTGACTCTGGAACGGCCATTGTCTTGGTTTAGGCCGGAGTCCTACAGATTGATCTCTCGAATTCAAAGCACTCCCTTTTTTTGCAGTGCATCTGTGTGAAGTTTGACGGTTCATTCGGTTCAAGGAGTTTCCTCCCCACGGTCGTCTCCTCAATTCCGTAAAAACCAGCAACTCGTTTTGCCCCATCTACAGATTGGCGACCACAGTGGGAGATCATTCTCTCGGTTGCAATCTTTCTCACAAAGATGGTCGATCTTAGGTCTGATTCAGTTACCAATCCGGGTTCAACACCCGACTCTCACATCGCAATTTCTAGTGATATTGCCACCGCAAGTACTACTCCTCTCAACGTTGCAGGCTCCAGTGGTAACGCTAATACCACTCCTCCGGCCAGCAATGTCACGCCACATGTTACTACTACTACTCCGAGTACTGGTGCCCCAGTGATCACTCCTGTCAATGCTGCAAGCGATGCTACTGGCACTATCAATAATTCACATCCTAGCGAATCTCCTGGAGAAACCATAGGAAATCAGCCTACCATAGTTGATCTCATGAAGGTTCAAACTGATGTGGCTGCAACACAGAAAGAGTTGCGTGCTTATCTTAAAACTATCACGGACAAGCTTGCGTCTGAACAAACTCAGCCTCAACGCGAGAAAAGAAAAGCTAAAGAAACATCTTCAACCGTTGATCCTGAAATCTCTCCAATCAATGTTGTAGATGATGAAGAAGTCCGCAAAGCTGCAGACGATCCACCAGCGAATGAACCTGCAAGTTTCATCACTCGAGAGGACCTGAAGCGCTTTTTAGAAAATCGAGGAAAAGACAAGACATCATTTGTCCACCGTCACCAACCTCCATATCCTGTTGTTACACAAAGGATTCCTCTTCCAAAGGGCTACACTTCTCCAACGTTCACACTTTACAATGGGACGGGCAACGCTCGAGAACATGTTTCTCGATTCTTAGAAATAATTGGACGAGCATGAAAACAATGATGTCGTCCGTCTGAAGGAATTTTCAAAGTCTTTGACAGGCAAAGCATATACCTGGTACAACAACATCCAGAAGTATCACCCAGTTGGGGAGAGATGATTAATGCTTTCTATAGAAAATATTTCTTCGTTTCAGAGCAAGTCACTCTCTCTGATCTAGGAAGGATGTTTCAAATGAGCAATGAACATCCCAGTGACTATGTGAAAGGTTCAGAGTTGAAGCCTTGGATTGCCACGATCCAAACGTCACATAGCAACAACTCGTGGACTTGTGCATCAATGGAATGATTCCAGTCTACAGGGCTTTATTGGAAAATCTCAGGTTCCGACTTTCTCAGAACTTCATGAAGAGGCTAAGAGATCTGCAACTACTGCACCTGCTTTATTGGAGAGAGCTAAAACTACAAAAGCTGGAGAACCACGAGAAACTCGAGGTAGCAGACGCTTAATCAACAAACAGTAAACCTCCAACCTTCCACAAATGTTGTTGCAGAAGGAAGCAAATGAAAAGCTGAGCCGCAGCGCAAGCATACTTCTCCGACCCCTTCGAAAGCACAGAGGAAGGATAATCAAACTCGAGATGCACAAGCCCCTACCCAACACGCAGAGCTGGTCAAGAAGCAAGGCGATTTCCCTTTACCCATCGAATAGGTGATTGAATTATTATATGTTTGGGTTCAAGACGGTGCAATCAAGTTACCATATGTCAAGAAAGAACCAATCAAGAAGACATGGAAAATACTCGTTACTGTCGCTTTCATAGATTCGTCAATCATCCCACAAAGGACTGCAGAATCTTGAAGCGCATATTCCAAGAAAAAGTCGAATCAGGAGAAATTAACTTGGGTACTGAAGGAGTGCACAGAGATCATCTCCCGGTCAGAACCTTCACTCTCTCTAAACCACCCGTCAAGGAAGCAGTTCAATCCTTAATCGAGCATGTCTGCGAATTACTGTACTTATCAAAGGCTCAAAGGAAAGACATGTTTGTTTGCATTGAATCACATCGTGTCAGGGAAGCGTTTATTGATCCAGGAGACATTTCCTGAGCCTTCAGCAACAAACAAATAAATGTACGACTGGGGACTTCTCACCACAGTCCATCTCAGAGGAAATGAATTCGGAAGAATGTTGATCAATGTTGACACCTCCATCAACATCATTCCACTGAAAACCACCCACAAACCAGCAAGCATCATTCGACAAAAAGTTACTCATGCTCTCATCTCAATCAGAAACCATGAAGGAACGCTCAGAGATACTTGTGGCTACATCGCTCTCAAAGTGAACATAAGTTCAACCTGGACAGAAACCAAGTTTCACATAATCAGGAAGATCCAGGATATGACATGGTCTTCAGACGAGCGTGGATTCATGCTAAAAAGATGGCCACTGACAAAGTGCCTTTGGTTGCACATCTCTCCAATGAGGAAAGTTCTGATCCAGAAGATTTGGTGTACATTCCATCATCAGAGAACCTGGAGGAATTTCGAACTCTGACGAGGTTGAAGCAAGAACCTGCAAAAGATGCATAGACATTCATCAAGAGGTTTCACTCAGGAAAGTCTCATTCCTTCCATGTTTGTGTCATTTATTTACTCACATGCTATTCTAGCATGGGGACTCAATTCTGCTATTGCAAGACGTTATGAAAGCATAGCTTCACCACATTTTATTAAGTGGTTGAATCTGACACTTCTCGAATCGAGCATCACACTGAGACATTCATTACTATATGATGTCCAAGCATGGAAAAAAACACTTTGGACGTTTTCGCATAGCATTCTTTGGAATGTCCATGTGTGTCACAAAATCAGAAAGCTCTGATGCCTGCACAAAGTGTTGAATCCCACTACCGCAACGAAGGAGTGCTGAAAATCAATAGAAGATAGTCGGGACCGAGGCGATCAAACCTAAGACATTCGGCGCTCAAGGGATATGACGCTTCAACGCTCAAGCATCTAAGAAGCCTTCAAATCGTACTCCCAATCAAAGAGTACACCTTCGATAATGGCGCCTACGGATTCAAAGACAAATATCTCGACGGTGATTCAACACCAACACGATCAAAGTGTAAGAACTACAATCGATAAGTCTTCACTATTCCATAAGACTTCAAGCAATGCAACATCAATCATCCATCGATGGCACAAACTCCTTCAACATACACTGGGACTTGATCTTATCGGAGAGATCGATTCAAATCTATTTCTACAAATGTTATCCACATAACAAGTTACTGCAACCTGGTGTGATTCCATGAAACTTCATCAACGTGACCTCTATACATCACAAACCCCTGCACGACTGAGGAACTTCCTCTCTTCACTAGAATAAAGACCGGTGCTGGCATCTCCCACAAAAACGTCGATTCACTGACGGAGCCATTTCACAGTAAAGTCATATTGTTCAAGAGAATTCGGGCTGATCAGTACACCTTCATCTTGGGAATGCTCAACCCACCAACTTGTTCGTGATGTAAAGGCTCACTGGATGGAGGATCAAAGGATATGTCGATAATCATGGTTCTAGACTTTCGGTCTCAGGAGCATATCCAACTATAGTATCGGCATCAACAAGGATATCTGGAGGAACTCCGTCCATGGCCTCAGCATCAACAACGGTCTCAGGAGCAACATCCTCATGACAGGGCTTCATCAACTAATCATTCTCTGAAGTGTTACACGCGAAGCGGACTTCTCCAAGAACTAATAATTCATATCAAGATACGTAGACATGATAACATGTTCACATGAAAGTATTCTAAAAGCTTGCACGACTGGCGGACACAATCCAAAGTCTTCTACAAGATGTTCGCATCGCCTCTACAAATGAGATACAACGCAGTTCAGGCCATGGGTTTACAAAAACGTACCAACAGGTGAGGAATTGCACAATACTTTATCAACAAAATATGTTCGTATATGTCTCTTCTACAACATACTAAAAGGGAGCATCAATCGGACATACGAGCTCAAAGATATGGCCTTTACCGTCAGGTCTACGAAATCTGAAAAATTTGTACGGGATTACAAATTACAAATGTGCAGGCTTCTTTGGCTGACCTTTACAACTCCAAATTTAGTGATTCTTTTCTCATGTGATAACTTAGTCTCTTAGCTTCGAAAGTTGTGGTCAAGCATCGAATTCCGACGTCGTATGAGGTTCCTACAACTTCCAGAGAATACAACATGCAAGCAGTAATTCTTTGACGGGATTCATAACCTCTACAGTCGATCGATGTCCACCAGGTCTTTTCGATAAGTCCTTCATCAAGGTACCTCCAACTTCGACCACCTAGGTCTTTACATCAAGTCTTTGTACTGGGTCCTCTATCTAGGTCTGCAGAGAAGAAGGGAAAAACGAAAAAGGAGATTCAACTAAATACTGGGGACTGACGATCCACTGATCATGACGGTCAGTTTCACAGTCCAAGACTCATGACTGAAACCAAGCTTGCTTATGCTAATCATTTTTTTTTTTGAAGGAAACATCTTGATTTCATTAATATTGTAAAATTGAATACATGATTACCAAATACATCAAAGATGAGAATAATAAAAAATTACATATATCTTGTTTCACAAAGGAAACTGATATTTGAAAAATGGCTTTAGAAATAAAATTCTGCCATTGAGATTTGTCTTCTTCAATAAGAGTATAATGTCCCAGAGGGGAGTAATCTGCCCGTTTCATCATTATCACAACTTTTTGTAGCCACTGATCTTCAAAGAATTGCAAAACCATGACCAATTCTGAAAAATCTCCAGCGATGATACATTTGATAAGATTGTAATAACAATCATACGAAGCGCCCTTAAGGCGATAAGAAATGTCTAATTGGCACATAGAAGCTATTAGAATGGATGAAATCAATTGAAAACAGAATAAAAACATTATTTACAAACCTTAAAATCACTAAAAAGTGATTGTTTTTTATTTAATACTAATAGATAATGATATTTACGCGACCTCGCTCACTTCATTCACTAAAAAGTCATTATCACAACTTGTTGCATTATTGCTGTCATGTTACCCATTTGTTGACGAAGATCCTCGACCTCGCTCACTTCATTCACTCTTCTTAGAAGCACATCTGAACCACGACTCAGGAATTGTTGTGAGTTTGCTGCCATGTTTTCAATCAACTCTCTAGCTTGTTCCACCGTCTTGTTCACTAGTGCACCGCCACATGCAGCATCAAGGAGATTCCCATCACTTGATTGGAGTCCTTCATAAAAGTATTGGATAATCATAGTGTCACTAAATTGGTGGTGAGGGCAGCTTTCCACCAATCTCTTGTATCGTTCCCAACACTCATACAAAGATTCTCCCACATTTTGCTTCATCCCACAAATTTCCTTGCGAATTTGAGTAGCAACATTGCACCATCGGCATCAGTCTCCGCTGGAAGCATGGCCTTGAAAACGGTATGGAAGTCCAGAAGATGCTTGTTTGGGTCTTCATTCACCATGCCATGGAACTTTGGTAACTCTCGAAGCAACCCCGACTTGATCTCAAAGGTTGAGTTAGTTCGGATACACCATTGTTGTGCATCAAGCCTATGAGAATCTAAGTCCTTGAGTGTACGATTTGCATCACCCATTCTTCTTCTTCTTCAACTTGTGGTTCGTTTACGAATGGAACCTCTTGTTTTCCTTCTATTTGTAACTCTTCTTCCACTTTTTAACTCTTAATCTTTTGTTTTGTCTTGACTTGGT
This sequence comes from Papaver armeniacum, assembly GCA_023531295.1. Lineage (NCBI taxonomy): Eukaryota > Viridiplantae > Streptophyta > Magnoliopsida > Ranunculales > Papaveraceae > Papaver > Papaver armeniacum. The sequence goes on from JAJJWW010010848.1 coordinate 225,664, forward strand.
TAGAGTATTGTGCCTCTTCGAGTAGCTATCCCGCACCTTGGATAGTTCCAATCTTTAGAAGCCAGGGATTAGGTATCTGAAAAAAATTCTCGCAAACAAGTGAGAAACAAGACAAGAAAATAAAAGGCAAAGATAAAAGCAGAAATGATGATAAGAAACTAAAACGTAATAACAAGCCGTATGCCTCCTCAAGAATGGCGCCAAAATTTGATCGGTTGTCACCGAGCAAATATAATTTCACTTTCTCACTCTACTAAATATAAATGAAGTACGTGATAAGAAAGAGTTCGTTCCCACATAGAGGCTTTTGTTGTTATAGAATTTCAGTTTCTTAGTAACCAAGGGGGGATTTTTGTTTTATCTAAGCAATAAAATAGAGCAAATAAAATTGTTGATGGTGGATTTCATTTAAGGTTAAAATTGTAAAAACCAGAAAATTATGCGCTGACATCTTGTAAAAGATAAGGCCATCAATAAGTGTTGGATACTCCCTCACTTAATTCACCTAGAATGGAGCATGTGGCAACAATCTCATTCTCAGGAATACACGAAATTCATCCAGGTTGGAGCATGTAGCAACAATCCCATATACCCTGTGAATTTCTAGCATTATTAATTAATGCGCAATCAGCCTTGTATTTCTGTACTCATTATCGGTGCGGCATGACGATCGAGTGTTGCTCTTACAGAGCAACACGAACCTCCAAGCATTATAATGAAACCATGTACGAAATACCCGCATGTGTGACTCTCGGTGTGTTATACTAGCCCGATTGAGCCCCCTCTCGGTGTGTTATACTAGCCCGATTGAGCATCCGGATCGACCGTATCGGTCGGAGGATATGATCCACGATCATCCAACTCCACAAGCATGATTGGATGACCCAGATCAATTCCATCACCCCCAAGCAGGTATGGAATATCCACCGCCGAACCAACGCGGACCCCTCATGGTCGGCCTCCCTCCGCACTGGCCTAGCTTGCCAAAACGTCCAAACCATAGCAAAGTATGGGTGGAAAACCCTAAATTAGGGTTTGCGGCATATTACATGTGTCGCAAAACAGTCTCAACATCCATCTTCGCAGGTATAGATGGAGGGTGTAGATGTAGATTCAAAGGGACCAGAGCATGTCAACACAATCACCGTGGGCCCGCCTACATACCTGACCAATCGGTCGGGACCAACCATGGTTGGTTATCCCAACCCGACGCCGAATAAAGCATGGTCGCACGGCTTTGAAACCCAAAATTAGGGTTTTGAGTATCACGAGCGTCCATCTTCTCCGCACGAATGGAGGGTCCAAGATTAGATTAAGCGAGTCGGTCATACCAAAGATGACCACCGTGGACCCATCTATCCCCTCACTGATCGTCAAGGCATATCATGCCCGGGTTGTTCCAAGACGCGCGCCCAAACTAGCGTGGTCACACCTCCCAAGCCGCAACCGATCTCAACCGCTCAACTTCACGGGACGATTTGAGTGGCCCGGATCACGTTTTCATGGGATATTCGGAGGTATAGGCGTGAACACCAGCCTACCACCTTCACACTGCACCGATCGGCCAAGACCGACCAAGATTAGTCACCTTGGAACGTGCGCCAGAAGTGGGCATGACGCGCGGCTATGGCGGCCTCGGTTTTCTGTCACAAATTGATCTCGACCATTCGGCTTCTTAGGACGAATTGAGTGGCCCAGATCATACTTTCGTGAGGTAATTGGTATAGGCGCCTACACCGTCATGCCGTCTACACGCATGTACGGTCGGCCTGGCCAAAGTCATATCCCAAGCTGGGATTCGACCAGTGAAGAGGATGCTTGCGCACCTCTTCTAAAACCCTAATTCCACCAACGGTCGCAGATGAGTGTCTCAAAGATCATCTCGTCCGTCCAACTTCACCGGCTTGGTTATACAACCCCGGTCGAGTTAACGGTCGGTGAGGCGTCATGGTAATCACCACCCATCACTCTACCACACGGGATGCGGTACTGCATAAAATACACATGATACTTCACAAGTATCAACTTCCCCCGAATAACGCGATTATTCAATTCAAGATTACATGCTACCTTTCGTGGATCCACGATCCACACATTCCGGACATCAATCATGTCACAAATGGCGATACATACTTTGGGGTATTGGTCTCGGCGGTTTCTGGCGTGCAGCGTGCAACGCGCCATCACAAGAATGTGTTAGGAAGTTATGTACGGTTAGCGATGAAAGGAGAAGTGGGCAAGACTGATCGTGTAGCACCGACACACAACTCCACTACTCCATCACTCCACTTCCTCCACTTCCCGCGAGAGACGTGAATAAGGCTCAATGACTTGTCTAAATAGGTTCTCCTCCCTATTTCCACCGATGAGAGCAAGTCCGGACAAAAAACGAGAAACCAAGTGTTAATACAAAACACAGGAATCGATAGCTTGCATCCCGTAGCCGGTTCGACTTTTCTTTTACAAGTCATAAGCAAGCCAACATCTTCACAATCTCAACACCTTCTTCGCTTCCCTCCCTAAGATCAACCCCATCTCCTTCACTTTGTGACCGAAACAAGTCCGGGAACGGCCATTTCTTGGTTTAGGTAGGACTTGCATGCATTGATTTCCGAATCTACAAGCACTCACCGCGCAGTGCATTTGTTTAGGGGTTTAGATTCATTCCTAATCCACACACCCCAAATTACCAAATCCGGCAGGAATAGTTTTCACCCATAAACAAAAATAATTTGAATAATCAATAAAGAGAAGATATTGGTCACGGGATAGTATCATTCACAAACATGTATTTTCATCAATGACTAGAATTGGTATTTTAATCTCTCATTTACTAAAAGTCTTAGGATACCTTATCGCAAGAATATCCCGTTAATTCCCTGATTTCATCACAACCACATTAAAAGATGTATATGTTAATTCTTCCTAGAAAGCAACCTAACGTGTAAAAGCACAATCAAGTTTAACTCCCTAAAAGCAATAAGTTCTATGGAATAAGACTAATCAATGCAAACGAACGTGTAAAAGCACTAACCGTTTTAACAAAGTTATGATTCACTCGTGACTAGTAGGATATATCACTACAAGCACTACCCACAATTATGCTACTTAGAATCAGGGATAAATAACTTTTTCGTATTGAAAACCCTGATATAGCTCTAGAAATGAATGCAAATCGGATTGATTCCGGACTCAACCTAACAAGTATTCAAATCATATGTGATCGGATGTCAATCCGTCAAAAATAATTTCACTTTCTTACACACTAAATTTAAATGAAGCACAAGGTAAGGAAGAGTTCGTATCCACAGAGAGGCAATTGTTGTTATGCAATTTTCAGTTTCTAAGGCAACCAAGGGGGGGATGTTTGTTGTTTAAGCGAAATACTAAAGTAAAAATAAAATAGAGCAAAGCAAATAGTTGGAATAATCAATAAGGAGAAGATATTGGTCACGGGATAGTATCATCACAAACATGTATTTTCATCAATGATTAGAATTGGTATTTTAATCTCGTATTTACTAAAAGTCCTAGGATACCTTGATCGCAAGTATAACCGTTAATTCCTGTTTTCATCACAACCACATTAAAAGATGCATATGTGAATTCTTCCTAGAAAGCAACCTAAAGTGTAAAAGCACAATTAGATTTAACTCCCTAAAAGCAATAAGTTCTATGGAATAAGACTAATCAATGCAAACGAATGTGTAAAAGCACTAAACGTTTTAACAAAAGTTATGATTCACTTGTGACTAGTAGGATATATCACTACAAGCACTACCCACAATTATGCTACTTAGAATCGAGGATAAACAACTTTTTCGTATTGAAAACCCTAATATAGCTCTAGAGATGAACGCAAATCGGATTGATTCCGGACTCAACCTAACAAGTATCCAAATCTTATAACACTATTAATTGTGAATCACAAACAATAAATTACTGAGACAAAACTAATTCATAGATTCAAAAACATGTTGAGAAATCAACTTTTATCCCATAACCAATAATATGTTTAGCTACTCATAGCTATGGAGTTCATCATAATAATATTAATTGAAAAGAAGAAGAAGATGAACAAAAGCAAACCCTAGAAGCGTAAACAAAACGGCTCTCCAAAATTCCAAGAAAATAAGATATATGATAAGTTGTAGAAGACCTTCCCTTTATAGCTTTTCTCCACTTCTAAAATTAGGTCTAGTCTTCAAAGTCCATTAGATGAAAATCCACCAAGCCCATAAGAGAGAGAGACCCATGTAGAAAATATGCCCCAAAAGTGGTCGCCGGAAATATGGTATTGTGGCCGGAACTTGGCCGGAAGGGTCGCCGGAAAGCATCTCAGGTGACCGGCAAAGTCCGCCTTGATCCACGGGTTCAGCGAGTCAACTCGGTCGGGTCAACGGGTCAGCTCGGGTCAACTCGGTCGGACCGAGTCAAACCGAGTCAGGGTGTGAGTCATAGTGTAGTCAGATGTAGTCTGGTCTGACTGAGCTTGGCATGAGCCATTGCAGGTCTAATCTGTGCTGCACAATCCTTGTGCATCACCATCTCCTTAGACTGACCATTTTGGTCAGTGCATTCTTAAGTTCCCAACCATCCAAACTACACAGCTGCCAAAGTACCCTGTAATAAACAACATTCTCCTGTGGATTTCAATGTCCTTTGCACTTATTTTACAAAGACAACCTCCCATTACAAATTGCTCCTAAATCCATCAACACAACTTGTTACCATCGAGTTTCGACTCTCATCACAAAGACAACATGACCTTTTACCGAACTAGTTCATCCTGGCATCACCCTTTCAACTATGTCAAGCCAACCAACACAGCCTCATCATTGCCTCAAATATTAAGTCCCTAGCTCTGTAATTCAACACACCAAGACTTGTCTTCTTGACTCGCAACTTCATTTCTTCTCACCCCTCTACACAAAGACCACAAACCTACAGCTCTGCACTGGCAATTCCCATCCAGCTCCACAACTAATTGCAGCAGCAGCTCAATAACCTCAGCTAACCTGCATCTTCTCATCCTTGGACTTCTTCAATCCCTGCAATTCCCTGCAATTCCAATCCACCACTGCCACAGTTCATCAAAATCCCCACCTGCAATGAAATATCTCTACTGAGCTTTTAGCTCAGACCTGTCTCAATTCCATTTATTCAAATGACAACAACGGCTCACAGATTCCTCCCTGAAACTCAACCAACACCACAAATCTCATTTCAATTCCATGGCAGGCTCAGTTTATCTCCACCTGCAACTGCAACACTTCTATTCCACCAGTGCCTTCCCTGCTCTGCCACAGCCTTTCAGTCTCACCACCTGAGCCATCTCACAGCTAACACCATCTCAGTTGACATCAGCCACCAAAACCTTGAGCCATAACTGCCATCATTTCCAGCTCAATACTAGCTACCATGACACAGCAGCCACAGCAGACTCAATATCATTTCTTCCCTGGCTCAGAATAGTCTTGAAACTTCACTAGATGTTCATTGACTATAACACAAACAACTTTCAACCTTGAGCAACAAAAACCACAAAGACTCAGCCTTCAAGTTCCTTGCTTAGCCAATTGCAACACCCTGGCCATTGCTACCACTGAATCCCATCAGCTCTTCATAAGCAACAACACCTAACATTCATCTAGGCTTAACTTCCAAAACCTGCAACTCTATCACCTGCCAGCATACACAATCACCATCACCTCCTGCTTCCCTGCAATGAGCTTTATCTTTGAGCTGCAATACCATCTCAGAACCATCATCTCATAATTCCATCTCCAATTCTCCATTACCTCCTCCAGCAGCAATTCCAACTTGACCTAACAGATCCAATGTTTCCCTGTAATGCCATATATCACCACTAACTCACATCTGCAGCTTCACCCTTCAAGTACCAGTTCAAGCACAATCATAATCGATCCAAACTCCATTTCAGTTTCAATTCCACCTGAAGTTCAAAATGTTCAACTGCAATCGATGACACCAACACCAATCCTGCCGTTTCAATCTCAAACCCTTATCAATTTCTTCCTTGCTCTTCCCAGAATCTAAACAAATCTTAGATGGCATAAACTCGACTCATATACCACCTTTTTCTGATTATTCATCTCGAATGATCTTCATGGACAAAACCCATTCTGCTCATTCGATCTGATTCTCTCGGCGGCAATAGCTTCTTCTCGATCTCTCCTAAACATACTCGAACCCTTGAAACCTCTTCCTTCCATATTCATTGAATCTCCTCCCTGAACATCAATGAAGCCGCCGCATCGACTTCATCTTCTCGATTCATATCAGCCAAAACTTTTCCCTTGTTCTCTGTGACTCGAATACATGGCCGTTGTGCAGCCATTCTTACAGGCAAAGAATGAGATAGAGACAAATGATGAGAAAAATCATTTTCCTCTGAAACCTAGGTCTTCTGTAGGAACTGAAGATGATACAGCCATCCAGGTGCTGCAGATAAGGGGTTACCCAGAAGTGACTCTAGGCACCCAGAAATAGGAAAAGGGCCTCCTAGTTCTTGCATGGCTTGTCGGTTTCGCGGAACCGGCTGCCTATTCACCTCTTTGCTCAACCGTAACTAGCTTCGCTCGCCTGTGAATTTATCTTTTCGCTCTTTTTAGCTTTAAATGGGTGATTTCTTCTCCTTTTGTTCTCGGTGACTCCATTGCACCTATAAAACTTAAAAGCACGCGTAAAGTACATAATTCACAAGAAAAATAGCAAAGAAAGCGTAAACTCTAGATAGTAAATACGGTGTATTCTACACCTATCAGATTCCCCCACACTTAGACTTTGCTAGTCCTCGAGCAAATCAAACAAAACAAAACTTATTCTAAAGAATACATACAACTCCGTGTCGTCGAGGCTACGATCACTTTTAGCATAAATAACAAGCCTTTTAAACCCCTAGGTGTCCCTAGTGAACGAGTTATAGTCTCGTGAGGGTTTACTAGAGATATACCCACAAAACCTATTTCCAACTTACTAGTTCTCCGTAATGATAGTATCAAACGCGCTAAGAAGACATAGAGATTCTGCACACTAGTCATAAGAAGTTAGACACATAAATGAACACAATCTCATTCTTAAAAGTTGAGAGAGAAATAACCATCCCTTCTCGACATAAATTCGGGTTCGGAGTGATCAAAAGTCTCGACTCTGCCTCATAAGAAAGGGTTTTATGATATTGCTCTCAATAATAAAATGACTCTTTATGGGTCACACATGTGTCCAGGTAGGAATGAAGAGAGAATCCTGCGACACGTTGAATGGTAGGAAGGCATAACCCTCCGAAATATTTTGAAAACCCACATCTTTTATCATTTTTTGAAAACCCATTTTTCGACGATCTCTTGAAAGGAAATCAACCATTTAACGAAGGTGGGAATATGCTTACTTACCTCGTTATACATTCGGCGTGCAGCTAGCACCACTCTCACAAACATCCATAGAAACGTCTTCGGTCTTCTATCGGTGTCTTCATCTTCGTCTTCGGTCTTCAACTCTTGATGATAACTCTTGAACTTCGTAGAATCTCGACAATATGATTCTTTCCTCTAATTCCTTGTCGCTTGAAACTTCATTATAGATATTCCTTCTTTCCATAGGCTTTATTGAAAGAATACAAAAATAAAAATGAACTATACAAACCCTTTTTTTTTTTTTCATTTTTTTTTGATAAATAAAACAAATACAAAATAAAAACAAAACGAAATAATAAAAACTATTAACAAACCTAAAATTTTTCTCTTGTCTGTCTTTTTTTTTTTTTTTTTGAGACAAGAGAAAGAAACACAAACTGAAAATACAAATAAAATAAAAATAAAAAATGTAAGTACAATGCCATGGTGTAAGTACTTTACCGCTTGATTCTTCACAACTTATATGTCTTGATATCATAGACTTCTCAAATTCTCATCCTTGATAATTTTCGCTCTTGTACAATAGTCTTCAACTTATAAAAATTCTGCCCCTTGTCTTGTTGCTTTACTCAAATCAAATCGCCCATTTTAAATACTTGTTGCTTGTAAACCTTGAACGTCTTCAACTTTCCTTCAAATTTGTGATGCTCCTCTTGTTGATGATGATGGTGTTTCTATGGACTCTGTTGGTGTAGAGAGAGGTAAGGTGGATGGTGCTAAGCTGCGAACAAGATTACAAGTGGTATGTAAGTTAGCAATTGATGTCACCAACATGGTTGATAAAAATAGCACTCAAGAGATCAAAATAGTGCTTCTATGGTGGGAAGTTGGACAGCTCACCATTCTGCCAGGAATTTACGTACGGTGACACACACTCAAAAAGCACAAATTTAGACAGTTCAAAGAATTGAAGGTTGGTGCCTCACATTATGTAACTTGGGTAGTCTCCACTATAGGGGACCACTACTCTAATACCGAATTTCATCTGCACCTTATTTGCCACTTTGGCATGGTTAAATCCAACTTTAACTCTCATACAATTAAGAAACCCGATCATGTTCTCTGTCATCTCTAAGTTCAGTCACTATTGTGAGATTCTCGATGTAATCTTAGCGACATGTATACTATGTGACTCTAAACTAACCATAAGTTGGAGTTTTCTTATTCACTAGTTTTCATAAAAGTTGAAAAATTTGTAAAAATTTACAACGCAAATGCTTAACCACTCCCCCACACTTAAACTTTACATTGTCCTCAATGTAATTGAATAAATCCAAAGTAAGTCAAGGTGGGAAATCCTAACAAGAAATCAGCAAAAAACAAGACAAGAAAAACTAAAAACAAGACAAGAAATAAATACAAGACAAGAAATACTCATCCTTTGGGTTGCCTCCCAATTAGCGCTTGGTTTAAAGTCGTCAGCCCGACTATCTCCTTGCTTTCTACGACTCCTCCAGAGGGAGTACATCCACAAAGTTAACTCCTTCCACCACTTCGGAAGTGAAATTCTCATAATATGGTTTCAACCGGTACCCATTAACTTTAAGTTACTTCCCGTAGCTATGCTACAATTTCCACTGCACCATGAGAAAACACATTAGTAACAATAAAAGGTCCGATCCATCGTGACCTTAATTTACCCGGAAACAAATGCAAGCGAGAATTAAACAAAAGCACTTTCTGCCCAATGCAAAATTGTTTCCTAGAAATCATGTTATCATGAAATGCTTTCTTCTTTTCTTTGTAAATCCGTGAGCTTTCAAATGCGTCATTGCGAAGCTCCTCTAGCTCTTGGAGTTGTAACTTCCTTTGCTTTCCAGCCCCATCCATCTCCATGTTGCATTGCTTAATAGCCCAAAACGCCTTATGCTCAATTTCCACAGGTAAATGACAAGGTTTACCATACACAAGCCTAAAAGGAGACATCCCAATAGGTGTTTTATATGCGGTTCTATACGCCCACAAAGCATCATTAAGTCGCATGCTCCAATCCTTCCTTGTTGTGTTCACCGTCTTTTTTAGAATGTATTTCACCTCACGGTTAGACACCTCGGCTTGACCATTGGTTTGGGGATGATAAGGTGTTGCAATCTTGTGCGACACATTGTACCTCATCAACAAGCTTTGTAAAATCCTGTTTTTGAAGTGAGAACCCCCATCGCTAATTATGGCTCTTGGAATTCCAAACCTTGCAAAAATATTAGCTTGCACAAAATCTGAAACCACTTTAGAATCATTAGTAGGGGTGGCCTTAGCTTCCACCCATTTCGAGACATAATCAACCGCAAGTAAGATATAAAAATTCCCATGGGAGTTGACAAAAGGCCCCATAAAATCAATACCCCATACATCAAAAACTTCAATAAATTGAATAAAAGTTTGTGGCATTTGATTTCGGGCACCTAGATTGCCGGTTCTTTGGCACCTATCACAAGTTGTACAAAATATATGTGCATCCTTAAACAAAGTTGGCCAATAAAAACCACTTTCAAGTACCTTGTGCGCGGTTCTCTTACTCCCAAAATGTCCTCCGCAAGCATAAGAGTGATAAAAAGACAAGATAGAATTAAATTCAGATTCGGGAACGCACCTTCGTATTACTTGGTCACTACCATGTTTCCATAAGTATGGATCATCCCATATGTATTGGTTCCCTAACCTCTTAAGTTTGTCCCTCTCAGCACGAGACAAGTTCTTTGGGATTTGTTTAGAAACTAAGTAATTAACAACATCGGCATACCATGGTTCTCCAAAGGCAATTGAAAATAGTTGCTCATCCTGGAAACTCTCACGCAACGGGATAGTCTCCTTGTCCACAGCAAGTCGGCTCAAGTGATTCGCAACGGTGTTCTCAATTCCTTTCTTGTCTTTGATTTCAATATCAAACTCTTGCAAGAGTAAAATCCACCGTATGAGCCTCGGTTTCGCCTCTTTCTTTGTAAGCAAGTACTTAAGCGCTGCATGATCAGAAAAGACAACAACTTTTGTACCAATTAGATAAGAGCGAAACTTTTCTAAAGCAAAAACAATGGCTAATAACTCTTTTTCAGTGGTTGTGTAGTTTTGTTGGGCCTCATTTAACGTTCTAGAAGCATAATAAATAGCATGAGGAAGCTTTCCCACACGTTGCCCAAGCACCGCACCAACCGCATAGTCACTTGCATCACACATGAGCTCAAAAGGTTTACTCCAATCCGTTGGTTTAATGATAGGGGCTGAAATCAAAAGTTCTTTCAAACGATTGAATGCCGCCATACATTTTTCATCAAAGTTAAAAACCACATCTTTTTGCAATAAGTTACAAAGTGATGATGCTATCTTGGAAAAGTCCTTGATGAATCTACGATAAAAACCTGCATGACCAAGAAAAGAACGTATCTCCCTCACCGTAGTCGGAGGGGTTAGAGCACGAATAAGGTCTATCTTAGATTTATCGACTTCCAAGCCTTTAGAAGATATTATATGGCCTAAAACTATGCCATGAGTTACCATGAAATGGCACTTCTCCCAATTTAGCACAAGATTTGTTTCTACACATCGTTCAAGGATTAGAGACAAATTGTTCAAGCAAAGGTCAAATGAATCACCAAAGACAATAAAGTCATCCATGAACACTTCGATTATGTTTTCAACATATTCGAAAAGATACTTACCATACACCTTTGAAAGGTAGCTGGAGCATTGCACAAGCCAAAAGGCATCCTTCTATAAGCAAAAGTACCGAAAGGACAAGTGAAAGTGGTTTTCTCTTGGTCCTCCGGCGCTATCTGTCCTGATTATAACTCGAATAGCCATCAAGAAAGAAATAATAAGAGTGTCCAGCTAAACGTTCAAGCATTTGATCAATAAAAGGTAATGGAAAATGATCCTTCCTAGTGGTGGCATTCAATTTTCTATAATCAATACAGACCCTCCAACCGGTTTGCACACGAGTTGGGACAAGCTCGTTCTTATCATTCTCCACCATTGTCACACTTTGATTTCTTTGGTACTACTTGTCGGGCTTACCCACTTGCTATCGGATATGGGGTAGATAACACCCACTTCCAAAAGCTTGAGTATCTCCTTTTTCACAACTTCCATCATGGGAGGATTCAAACGACGTTGCGCTTCCCTAGTAGGCTTTGCATCATCCTCCAAACGAATTTTTGTGCATACAAACGGCGGGGCTTATACCCTTGATATCGGCAATTGTCCATCCTATGGCCGTCTTGTACTTCCTTAGCACCCTTAAAAGTTTTTGCTCCTGTAAATCATTAAGCTTATTAGAAACAATCACAGGTAACTCTTCATTATCACCCAAGTACAAGTACTTTAGGTGGTCGGGAAGAGGTTTCAATTCTAACTTTGGAGATTTAACAATTGAAGGTACAAGCTTTTCATCACTGCAAGGTAAAGAAATAAAAGAGATATTATGAGTTTTCGGGCATCCTTGTAGTGAATTAAGATCACCAAGGGCTTCCTTGACTTCATTACCACACTCTACACCATTATCCATGGATGTAGTTAACACGGTTTCCAAAGCATCATCACCGTTTAATTTAAACATTTGTTGTGCCAATGTATCCATAACATCAATGGAGAAACAAGAGTGGACATCACTAGGATATCTCATCGTCTCGAAAATGTTGAAACGTAGTGTTTCTCCATCAAACTCCATGGTTAATGTTCCCTTATCCACATCAATTATGGTTTTCGCCGTTTTCATGAAGGGACGCCCAAGTAGCAATGGAAGAGACGAGTCGGTGAACCTTCATCCATCTCTAACACACAAAAGTCCGCTGGAAATACAAGTTGATTAACCTGCACAAGAACATCCTCAACAATACCCATTGGGTAGACATTAGAGCGATAGGCTAATTGCAATACAATTTCACCTTTTAAGAGGACCAAGATCAAGTGAATTATACATTGACGCAGGCATAACATTAACGGATGCACCTAAATCCAACATAGCTTTGTTAAATGTAGTGTTACCAATTGTGACGGGAATGTCAAAACTACCCGGATCCTTGCACTTAAGTGGGAGTTTGTGTTGTAAGATTGCCGAGGCATTCTCCCCCACACTAAGCACTTCATTACCTTTGAGCCTTTGTTTGTTGGTACACAAGTCCTTCAACACCTTTGCATACTTTGGAACTTGCTTGATAGCATCAATGAGTGGTATGTTCACATGGATCTTCTTTAGAACGTCTAAAATCTCCTTTTCTAGTTCCGCCTTCTTAGAACTTGCAAATCTGCGAGGAAAAGGTAGAGGAGGAACATAAGTAGAAACCGGAGTTTTAGAGTTAGGAATAGGTACCTCAGAAGTTTGGGGAGAATCCTCATTATTGTCCTCCAACACAGGTTCCTTTGGTGTGTCCACCGCGCCCGAATCAGTAACCTCGGGTTGCACAAGTTGTGTACCACTTCTCAACGTAGTAGCATTGACACCCTCTTTTGGGTTGATAGGTTGAGAAGGGAGTTTCCCACTATTTTGTGCCTTCAATTGGTTCAACTCAATAGCCAAGGAGCCCATTTGTGTTTGCAACTCCTTGATAGCACTCTTAGTTTCTTGTTGACTCTCTTTAAACATGGTAGAAATACCTTGCATCATTGTTTGAAGCTTTGAATCAATATCCGAACCTTGATTTTGCATTGATTGTTGTGCTTGAGGTTGCTGAAATTGTTGTTGTTGTGGTTGAAATCCACTCGGACGGTTGAAAGTAGGTTGTTGAATTGCACCTTGCTTGTTGGCATAGCTAAAATTGGGGTGATCTCTCCATCCCGGATTGTAAGTGTTGGAGTAGGGATCATACCGTCTTGGTTGATTTGGAAAGATCGCATTAGCTTGCTCGTCTTCATAAGATTGAGGAGAACTTGGTATAACCGCGGATGCAACTTGTTGCAACATTGCTGTCATGTTGCCCATTTGTTGACGAAGTTCCTCCACCTCGCTCACTTCATTCACCCTTCTTAGAATCACATCCGAACCACGGCTCAAGAATTGTTGGGAGTTCGCTGCCATATTTTCAATTAACTCTCTAGCTTGTGCCACCGTTTTGCTAACTAGTGCACCACCACCCGCAGCGTCAATAAGATTCCTATCACTTGATTGGAGTCCTTCATAGAAGTATTGGATGATCATAGCGTCACTGAATTGGTGGTGAGGGCAGCTTGCCACCAATCTCTTGTATCGTTCCCAACATTCATATAAGGATTCTCCCACATTTTGCTTAATCCCATAAATCTCCTTGCGAATTTGAGTAGCCTTGGATGCAGGAAAATATCTCTCTAAAAAGAGTTTCTTCAACCCATTCCATGTTATGACACTTCCGGGAGGTAAATAGTACAACCAATCCTTAGCACTATCCATTAAAGAGAAACGGAAAACTTTCAACATTGCACCATCCGCCTCAACATTCGCTGGAAGCATAGCCGTGACAATGGTGTGGAAGTCCAAAAGATGTTTTTTTGGGTCTTCATTCACCATGCCATGGAATTTTGGTAATTCTCTAAGCAACCCCGGCTTTATCTCAAAAGTAGAGTTAACTCCCTTTCTTACACACTAAATTTAAATGAAGCACAAGGTAAGGAATAGTTCGTTTGGATACACCCTTGTTGTGTATCAAGCCTATGAGAAGCTAAGTCCTTGAGTGAACGATTTGCATCACCCATTGCTTCTTCTTCCTCCACGTGTGGTTCGTCTACGATTGGAACCTCTTGTTCTCCTTCTATTTGTACTTATCCTTCCACTTTTAACTCTAGATTTTCTGTTGCGTCTTGACTTGGTTGGAGTATTGTGCCTCTTCGAGTAGCTATCCCGCACCTTGGATAATTCCAATCTTTAGAAGCCAGGGATTAGGTACCTGAAAACAATTCTCCCAAACAAGTGAGAAACAAGACAAGAACCGAAAAACAAAGATAAAAGCAGAAATTGTAAAAAAAAAAACTAAAAACTCAATAACAAGCCGTATGCCTCCTCGGCAACGGCGCCAAAATTTGATCGGATGTCAATCCGTCAAAAATAATTTCACTTTCTTACACACTAAATTTAAATGAAGCACAAGGTAAGGAAGAGTTCGTATCCACAGAGAGGCAATTGTTGTTATGCAATTTTCAGTTTCTAAGGTAACCAAGGGGGGATGTTTGTTGTTTAAGCGAAATACTAAAGTAAAAATAAAATAGAGCAAAGCAAATAGTTGGAATAATCAATAAGGAGAAGATATTGGTGACGGGATAGTATCATCACAAACATGTATTTTCATCAATGATTAGAATTGGTATTTTAATCTCGTATTTACTAAAAGTCCTAGGATACCTTGATCGCAAGTATAACCCGTTAATTCCCTGTTTTCATCACAACCACATTAAAAGATGCATATGTGAATTCTTCCTAGAAAGCAACCTAAAGTGTAAAAGCACAATTAGATTTAACTCCCTAAAAGCAATAAGTTCTATGGAATAAGACTAATCAATGCAAACGAATGTGTAAAAGCACTAAACGTTTTAACAAAAGTTATGATTCACTCGTGACTAGTAGGATATATCACTACAAGCACTACCCACAATTATGCTACTTAGAATCAGGGATAAACAACTTTTTCGTATTGAAAACCCTAATATAGCTCTAGAAATGAATGCAAATCGGATTGATTCCGGACTTAACCTAACAAGTATTCAAATCATATGACAATATTAACAATGAATCATAAACAATAAATTATTGAGACAAAACTAATTCACTGAATCATATATCATGTTGTGAAATCCACTTTATCCCATAACCAATAATAGTTGTTTAGCTACTCATAGCTTTTGAGTTCATCATAATCAAAATCAATAATAAAATAATGAAGAAGATGAAAATCAAATGAAAAGCAAACCCTAGTCGCCGCTCTCCAAAACTCCAAGTAGAATAATACGTGATCCCAAAGAAGTAGAAGTCTTCCCCTTTTTGTATGTTTCCAAAACTAGGTCAAGTATTCAATACCCAAGTCCAAATAACAAGATGTACACCAAGCCCATATGTGAGGAGTACCCAAGTGAAAATATGTCCCAAAAACTGTCGCCGTAAAAATGGGTTTACCGACGAAAGTTTGCCGGAAAGTAACCGTAAATCAGCTTCAGGTGACCAACAAAGTCAATCTGGGCACCGGTCGAAGCTGGTCAAGTCGGTCAGACCGAGTTAGGCCGACTAATCAAGGTCCAGTCAGAGGCTAACTGGGTGAATCAGGTATGAGTAGGCGGCTTGACTGGTCTAGTCCAAAGGCCTGAGCCATTTTACTAAGGCCTGAACTTGTGTTGTGCGATGATTGCGTTTCACCAGTGCAAATCCAGCCATGATGGTTGTTCCATCATTCCACAGCTGCAACTCAAGTTCTCACTGCATGCAACTGCTCCACCATCTCCTCAAGCTAACTGCAATTTCATTGAGTTGTTGCTATACCCAGCTTCCAATCCCACCTAACTCTTCATTCCATTGCAGCATTACTACTAGAGGCCACTGTAATTGTTCGATCTACCAGTTCAGTCACCAACAACTCCACCAAGAACACACATGACTATTCCCTATAAACTGTAAGTTCATCTCATCTCCATCACCAGCCTTAGCTGCTTCTTGCGCACACCAGAACTGCAATGCATCTTCCCAAGCCAACAACTTCACTTAATCTGCTTTACTCAATACCACTTTCATCTGCACCTGCAATTCCAGTTCGCTGCCAGACTTTCATTTGCCTGCAATACCAGCTCGGACCAATAACTGCCATTCCATTTCCTGACTATCTGACTGCACCACCTGCAATGTTATTGCCTGCGCCTGCAATGTCTCTCGCAACATAAACATTGCTGTTACATAAACTTTAGCTGTGTAAAACCATCAGCTCCTTCCCAAGCCATAACTGTACTTCAGTTAAATCCCTGGCAAATCACCAGCAATTACTCCCTTGACTGTGATTCCCATTTTAGTCTATTCAACACACAACAACACCACCAATTCATCCATCTGAACTGCAACCAAACACTCATCTAAGCTTATTATGTAGCTTTCATCTCAGCCAGCACAAAACCACAACTGCAACACTCTCTAGACCACTGTAGAATCACCTTCACATTACAGCTGCACCTGCAATCTCATACAATCTCATGCTTCGAATGCCAGTAACAACAACTTACAACTGCACAGCAGCACCATTTCTGAAATCAATCATTCGCCCTTGCCTCCATAATCAGTAGTAGCACCACCATTTCATATTGCTACATAGTCTTCTCTGCTATAGCCTCAGCTCAAGACCACCATAATAGCCAACACCATGAGCTCGATCTCCTGCAGTTCATGAACCTCATCTCCAATTCCTCTTCTTTTCTTCAATTCGACGGCAGCTTCACAACAACCACCATATCTCATCAGATCTACTCGCTTATAAACATCACCCATCATATCCGGTTTAACTCTGCTCTCAATTTATTCTTCGGACACCAGAATCACCACCATTAAGAAACCCTAATTGCAGTTCTTCCTTGTATTCTTCTTGACATCAAAATTTACCATAGACATTCATAAATTTGAGTTTTGTTTCAACCCATCTTCATTCTAACCCTAACAGCACCAGAAAGTCTTCTTAAATCATCCTCTTATCCAAATTCCTTCATCTCTTCCCATCGATCTGAACCATCACTACCTCTATATACAACAACAACAAACTCGATCTATTCCCATGGTGTTCTTCTTGATTCATCTTCTTCGAATTCCAAAGAATTGAGTGTTTGCTTCTCATTAGATTTCAGGTGGAGAAAGTAAAGTAAGGATAATGAGACATTGAATTTTAGGTTTAGTGTAGAATTGTTCTGGATATAGCCACCCAGATGAACTGGATAAGGGCCAGCAAAAATCATATATGACTTGTCAGTTTCGTAGAACCGACAGCCTAATTCAACTGTCAGTTTATTCTCCTCTTTCTGGCGTAACATTAGCTGGCTTCGAATGTCGCTCTCCTGTGAATTGACCTCTTTGCTCCCTTTACGTTCAAAATAGACGTTTTCTCCCTCTTTTGCTCCCAAGGACCTCATTGCACCTAATAACTCAAAACTAAACATAAGAGATGCGATTCACAAGGATAATAGCAAAGAAAGCATAAATACTAGATATAAATCTAGGTGTTTTACAACACCTATCAACAAGCAAATGGTCTAAAGATATAACAGGGGCGTTTTACAACAAGCTCGTCTGAGACAATTTTACTTTGTCATGCACAAAGAAGCGAGCTGGGTGCAATTGGTGAGGAATCTAAGGTTGAGTCGTATGTCATTCTCTTCGTATGGATGTCCTCTACAACATATCCAAAATTCATAGTAATTGGATGAACGACCAAAAAGATGTAGCCAAAACCTTGGACTACATGACAGCTGAAAATTTTCTGAAAACCTTCTGGAAGTTTACTGTTTCATCAATTTCGGCACTTAAACGTGCTCAAAATCTGAAAATCTTCTTTGCTAAAGCTTGGAAATTTTCCGAGGATGAAGAAACATGCTTAGATCACAAAAATCCGACATCGACGAAGATTCTACAGCAATTTCAATGAAGACCTAACTTCTGAATTTTCTGATGACGAATTATGATGAAATTCTTCATTCATCCACACCTGAATCGGGAGATACACAGTCAACACCAGGCCAAACTTCGTCTTCAGTCGATAGTCTCACTTGAAAGTCGGCGGTGCTTCTGCTGATGAGATATGAGCTTTTCATCTTCAGCTCTTTTCTTCTGTGATATTTCATCATGCTTTCCCTCCGCATCTGCTAAGACCAAGAAAGCATATATCTTAACACGAACCACTTTAAGAAGTCTTCATCTTTGACTTGATATTTCTGGAGCGTTCCCCGGAAGAGCCAGAAGGGTGGTTGTAACTGGAAATCACCATTATCTGAGGCAAAAGACATGGAGTCATGGATATACCAATAACAAACACGCAACAAAAACGGTAACAATCCAACTCTTATGTATTTACGATTTCACTAGCTGTAGTGATTATAACCTCAAAATTTCGAAAACTTGCTCGTTCTTTCAAACCTGCAAAGACGAGCAAAATTCATTATTCAAAATCATGACTTGATGTTCATAAAACCGTGAACAACTCACGTGAGTTTTAACATCCACTGGTTTTTCAAAAATTGGACAGACGTCCATTCTACAATTGTGAAAACTTACATACGGACATTATTTCACCATGTATAATTGTCTACTTTCAACAGTTGTTCAAAATCAAAACATTGGTTTTACAAAAATATATATATTTAAAATGAAACTCACGTAAATTTGAATATATATATATATTTGCTCCCTCGCGCGAGCATCTATCTTTGAAGCGAGAGTATATTTTCAAAGATTTCTGAAAGCTCGAAGATAAAAAATTTCATGAAAGCTCATAAACAAAATTTTATTACTAACAGACGCACGTATGTTCAAAAAAAAATATCTCTCGTACGAGCATCCACCTTTGAAACGAGAGTTTATTCCACTTTGTGAAATCTCACATATTTAAAAAATAAAATTTTGTTTTTCGTGAAAGCTCATAGACAAAATTTTTATCATTAGACTCAGATCTATTTTGTTTATTTCTTAAACTAACGAATGAACGAACGTCCGCGCTAAAAACGGATTTCCTTTCTTGGGCCCGGACCCGTGAATCCTAAATCGACCAAGGTTCCATCACCAAATCAGAGGTGCTACACCAATTTGCGCCCATTAGACGATGCTCTATCATGCCACTGGAATCTTCGTTCAAGCCATGGTTCGCTCGTACGATCGAAAATCCGGTAACATCTTATCTTACGACTAAGTTCAATAACTTATTTCGTTTATAATTAGAAAATCACTATCATATGCTGACTGAGGAACATGACTGTCCCTAACTAAGCAGGGGACTTAATGTAGATGGTGGATTTTTCGATAAGAGCTAAAATCATAAAACCATAATTATACATGCTCCTGATCCAGCAATCAGACGAGTATTGAGGCTCATGTCTCTCATCGAAGCATGAAAGCTCATGCCACAAGAATCTCTGACTGAGAATACTGTCTCTCAGAGTATATGTAAATGTGTAGTCTCTCAGCTGAGGCAACGACATATCTCATGAATACGGAGCAATTTCAGTAATTACTTCTATATAGAATCGAAAGATTGGACGGCTCCTAGATAGCTTGCCTACTAGTATAGAGCAATAACGTCTTCAGGATGTAACAATGTTTTCCCTGACTGTATAAAAGAAATATGACGCTTCAACAAGCTCATATCACTCAATTCCTGAATAATTAATGCTCCTAGACGATCGTACTAGTATAGATCCATCAATTAATTATTCCTAAATCATTAGATTCATTAACTGAATCCCTGGAAAATATTATACATTAATTCATAATATTTCGTTACTTCAATTCATGGTTCTTCCCAGCAGAATTCCATGGGTTAGTAATAAATATTCAACACACGGACATCTGAGCCACTATCGAGTAAGCCCCAACTAAATAGTGCAAGTGTACTCAGCAATAATGCACTAACGAGCACCTGAATGCACGAACGAGAATTCCAAAATACGAAGGAGCGATGAACCTATACAAAATAGGAAGAAAATAATAAATAATAAAATATTAATCAAGGCGCTGGGGACTAGGCCCACCGGCCGGCCGGTCGTGCCGTGGCCAGTCCCACGCCCAAATTTATATTTTATCATATTTTTATTATTTTCCTTGATCTCATGAAAATTCCCTCATTTGAACAAAATTCCTTCGTTTCAAGGAAACTCCTCAGTTTTATGGTGTTTCCTTCACATCAAGGAAATAATAAATAATTAGGAAAGGTGTGCGGGACTAAGCCTACCAGCCGGCCGGTCATGCCCTAGTTGTGCCGGTCCCACACCTTGTATTCCTTATTATTTTATAATTATTTCCTTCATCCCATGAAATTCCTTGATTTCATGATATTTCCTTCAAATCATGAAAATTCCTTCAAGTCATGAAAATAATACATAAAATTAGGGAAAGCTCACGGGACCGGGCCCTAGCCGGCCGACCATGCCCAAGCCGGTCCCACACATCCTTATTATTATATTAATATTATTTGTTTCCTTCATCTCATGGAAACTCCTTCACTTTAAGGAAAACTCCTTTATTTCAACAAACTCCTTGATTTCATGGTTTTTCCCTAAAATCATGAAAAATAATATAAAATTAGGAAAAAGTGCCATGGGACGGGCTTTTTGGCCGGACGGCCATGCCTTGGCCATAGCCGGTCCCACACTTCATGATTCCTTTATTTTATTATTATTTATTCCTTCATCTTATGAAGTTTCCTCAGTTTGAGCAAAAACCTTGATTTCTTTATATTTTCTCAAATGATTGCTCAAATGCACGCCAGAAAATATCAAAATTCTCAGGACTGAGACGCGAACACTTTGGTGACATGAGAATATTATCTTGACCAAACAAGGTTGGCTCTTTGGCTTGCAAGAGGCCGGTCCCTCATACTTTTATCATTTGACCTAATTTGTTCACATTAGGTTCAAACTCTTCCAAACAATTTGGAATTTTCATAAAACGATCGTCATACGGTCCCATGACCAACCAGGACCGGTTTTCATGACCCCTTGGTCGGTCCCTCATCTTTTCATAATTAATTAGGTCTTATCACCTAAGGCTCAAACAAGCATTACTTTTAACAAATGATTAAACCAGCATTTAATCATCCTCTCAGCAATTGGTCTTCATGAGACTTTGGTATTTGCTCACTCGAGCGTCTGGGCGCTATATGGTCGACCCATCGTCCCATGTAGCCGGTCCCTGCTTCACTCCGTGGTTGATTTTCAATAAATCATCAATTGATCAACAAATGATCGAAATTATGGTTTTCGAGTCCAAGGTTCATAATTCCAGATTCAAACGCTAATAATTTTACGTTGATCCCATGATCAACTTTTTTATTAATTATACTCGATTCAGTTGCCGGTATTTTAAATTAATATTTTATTTGGTCCTGCTACCAATAATTCATCAAACGAGCAACATTTGCACAGATGAGCAATATTTGCTCAGACTAAGGAATATTGGTTCAACTATCAATATTCAACAATCCATCGAATGAGCAATATTTGCTCACCTTAACTATCAACATTTACTTGAGAATCATACCTCTGTCTCAATAGACACGTTCAATTCATGAGTCTTAGAACATTTGCAAATCACGTTCGACTCAGCAATAAAAGGACTCATCGTCCAATGAAGTCAGCAACTGACTAACTAAATACACGTCTGCCTTGCAGACTCCACAATCACGAGACATCAATCGTGTTACATGGTGGATATTAACTAGGGTTTTGGTCTGGTGGTTTACGGCATGTGTGTTCATACACACGATGAGAATGTGAGCAAGTCATGCAATCAGTTGGAGGAGTTAACAAAGTAGTGGATGGAAAATCAACCAAGTCTCCGCACGATGAGCAACTAGTTTTAACACGATTTCCACTTCCTCACTCTTTGACTCTAGCAACTGTCACACTTCATGGGATCAAGGTGTTTCACATATCTAGCAATATAAATAAGTTTCTGAATCATGATTGAAAAACAAGACAATCTCACGTCAAACAGACAACAAGAGATTAACATCTCAACGTCTGAGCAATTACTCTCAACAGAGCAAATCCAATCAATCAGAGCTTATTTTATTTCTTTACGCAGAATACACAACACACCTACAATCTTCGATCATCATTGATCTCACACATTTCTCGCCTTCCTCCTACAGATCGACCCATCCTCTCTTGTGACCGAATTGAATCTGGAACGGCCATTGTCGGAGTCCTACATATTGATCTCTCAAATTCAAAGCACTCCCTTTTTTGCAGTGCATCTGTGTGAGGTTTGACAGTTCGCTCGGTTCAAGGAGTTTCCTCCGCACGGTTGTCTCCTCAATTCCGTAAAAACCAGCAACTCGTTTTGCCCCATCTACACCCGTTCGATTAAAATTTTCCGTTTCTAAACCTAGTCAAGGGTTTTTATATCTTCTGCAATGTGGATTAAGATCTGTGATTGGAAATATTAGATTTGGAATACATGGTGTCTTTAAAGGGATCAATATATGATTTATGATTGATCTTCTGATGTCTCATTTCCTTACACTTAAAAGTAGAGAATTTCTGTTTTCCGAAAAGAAGGAAGAAAGATGATCAAGTTTTGTTTCTCTTGGAAATGAATATGGTTAATTATTTCTCCTACTAATTAATTCACTCATCTCATTCTTTCAATCGACTTCGTCTATGTTGTCATTCTGGTGTTCATGTTTTCTCACCGTAATAGGTATGTTTCCACCATAGCCATTATTGTCTTCCTCGACATGATCTACGTATAAAACTATATACAATTGAGTTAGCCGGGATGCAAATATATGAATGTTATTATTTCACTGATTTCTTAAACGTGTTCTTAATTCGTTTGATTCATCCTCTCACAGACATCATTACCGATCACAATCATGTTTTCATGGATACTCCTAAAGAGATAAATCATCAAGTCTACGTTTAAGAAAGGAGAAAAAGTATTAAAATAAAAAAGTTTCGATCACGGGAGATTTGCTAGATGGATTTAGTTACCAATATAATTAAATATAAGGGTTTATAAGATACTAAAACTATAAAATTGTTGTAGGGCCTACGGCCTATAGATGTGCGGCCCAACTAGGGTTTGCCTTTCCATGTATAAATATGTTATTGTATCCATGTAACCCTATTACTATTACTGTTATGAATAGAAACTCTCTATCTCTTTACCTTTCCCTATTATTCTACTACAACATGTTATCATGCACGAAGCTATACCATAGAGCTAGATTGGATCGGTTGAATTTTTTTTTTTCCATGGATGCGTTACCAGGTATTTCTTTTGAACAAAGAATATTCGTTTCATAGTATATATTAGGGTTCCACGAAAAGATGATTATCAAACATAGAGATTTCACCGTTAGATTTTTATGAAAATTTAGTATATTCGCCCCAGTTAGTCTTTATTTACTATGTTAAAATTTCAATCAAATCGGAATATGATGCAATCTCCAAATTATGATTTTAGTATAATTGTCTTCGTTCAGAAAACCCTAATTATAACTGCGTCGAAAAACCTAAGTTTAGTATAATTTTAACCGTTGGATTATTGTACAAATTTTATATATGGTATATGTTATCCTCATAAGGTACTGTAAAAATTTCATAAAGATCCAACCATGGAAAATACTCCAAAGTACGTGATATTTCCTGCTGTGTCCACAAAAACGTGAATCGGAACAGTCATACGGCGTCATAAATATCTTTTTATCTATCCGTTGGATGTCTTTAAAATTTTAGTATGTTTGTCTGAACATTATGATGCACCTACTGTAAACATTCATCATGATCGGATGATGATGCATTTGTCTGTCGATCAGAACAGTTGAAAGAAGAATTTTATCAATTTTTAGGGTTAACGATATGTTTTGGGCTCATATGTTAATAGTTTCAAACTTATTATCAATGGGCCTGAATATTTCATATATAATGGACCATATATGTTTATATTCATTAACCATGACCTTTTCAACCCAATGGACCGGGTATTGACCAAATAGTTGACCATACTTTGACTAAACCAATTCGACTCTAATTTGACCTTTTGAACTCACAAGTACATGAGCACCATAAAGAATCCATGATGTGGAAGTTTGTGTGCACAGGTACAATACTTTCGTCATAAAAATCTTCAACTTGTAAAGATACACCTTTCAAAGAGGAAGCCATACCTTCAACATTTCCAATGCGACATATTAACTTCAGACGATGTAATGCTTTGAAGGAAGTTTGTCGAAACATTCATTTTCCCCCAAACTTGAATGTTCAGTGGGATGTAATCCACTTGTTAGACTATAATGAGTCAATAACTTTGACAATGATATGTTGTAATTAAAAGCACACCTCATGTTTTGTGAAAAAAAAACTCACAAAAGTTTTCGTGAGTCAGAGATGTAAATTTGGCTCCAGTAGTAATGATACAAAGTAAATGTATCTACCTATAATGGGACAAAGATGTAATTCTGACTCATACCAATGAGAGTTACAAATCTTGGTATAAGCATTTTACTGAGAATGATACAAGCGTTGTAATACAAGTATCATATATTAGTAGTCAACTACAAGAGATATAGGGAGTTTAAAGGAAAACGAACACACTATATTCTTGGATAAGGTCATGCCCTAGACATCAACATTAATGGAAACAAGAAATTTGCCAAGTCAATACACTTTCCCATTTTTTTTCTTACCTTTATTCAATCGAATTCGTATGGTTAGATTCTACATTTTGATCCTAAACTGTTGTCTACATGATAGTTTGACATATATTTCATTAGCAAAAATAAAGAAATTTGTTTTGCGAAGAATTAAATTCATTGTCTGCACTTATGGAATGAAAAGTATATCATTTTCATGAGATTTAAATACTCTAAAGAACTTGAGATATACTCAAAAGTACTTGAGTTATAAGGATCATTCGTACATTATGATGAAAAGTATATCATCTTCATGAACTGTAACACTCTAAAGTAAATGAGATAGATTTTCTTTTGTTACGTAATAAGGTCACACCACTTATTACACGAAACTCTTAAGGAATTTAATTAGTTGTTGAACTATTTCCTTATAATGTGACTACGATGATTGGATCATCGAGCGAAGCAATGCTCAAATTTTGTTTCCAAGATGGAACAAAGATTAAAAGTCACAAAAGCTATATATGTACCGAGAGCTAATCACCTTGTTAAATTCCAAAGAGACCCATGCAAGTGGATATCATATGAAAACTCACAATGTTGAGAATGTAATTGATTGCATCTTTTATAGTCTCTAATATATTTGGAAGGAAATATATCTTAGAGAAACTAATGAGTCAATCTAGTGAAATGTAAATCACTATAATATTTGGATTATTGAATCCATATTGACTTGACGATGAAATGTTGGGAGGCGACTCATACAAAGCTTTGGGAATAACCATAAAGTAACTTTGGTTGTGACATGTTGATTGTTTTGAAAGAACTCATACAAATATCACTTTATTTGAGTGAATGAAACTGGAAAAAAGATTGACAGAATGCAAAGTGACGGCATATCTCTCAATAATTGTTTTCTAAAGTACTAGATGCACAACCCCCCTTCCCATTATGCTTTTAAGTAAGAGAGCATATCACTCATTTCACAGAGTCTTCAGTAAAACAGGATCGGGACCATCATAAGATGCAAATGGTAAAAAAATTACATATTAGAAAGAAAACGGGGTGAAATTTAGAAAAATATTCATGCAGAATGCGGACCATTAAAGTGATTTATGGCTCTGGTGAATGTTTTGACATTTTGGACTAGATATAGTTCCCAAGAAATTTGCGTTTGAAAAACTACTAGCACATAATTTACATGTAAAGGACTCACCACCCCTTGTAAATGCTAGAGAGTATACGTCAAAAGGACTTGATGGTTATTGCATGTTTAATAGGATCAATATAGAGCATCCTATACCCTATGGTATCGCAAAGTCTATCATCAAAGGTTACATATGGCGCCTAAGGCATGTTTATGCGTACAAAACCTACCTTTAACTGCTTGGGGAATATGCAATACTACACGCATCTTCACTTATTCATTTTAGACCCACAATTGTTCAACCATTCTTTGCGTACCAATTGGTAACTGGATATAAGTCTGACATTTTGTGTTCTTACACATTTTTGGTTGCACTATATATGTGCCCTTACGACTCCACATCGTACTATGATGAGTCATCAAAATGATTAAGTGACTATGTTGGAAAAGAATTTCCAACAATTATCCGCATTTTAAAACTTTGGCAGGAGATCTCTTACCGCTAGATTCGCGGGTTATCACTTTAATGAGACAGTCTTCCCGTCGTTAGGGGGAGATAAGAAAAAGTATTTTCTAATGGAACGATAGGAATTGTCGTGGTGTGTTCCCACTGTGTCTCATATTGATTCTTGTACTCCACAAATGTAAATGTGAAGTGAAAGAATAATCGATTTTCAGAATGTACATTGATGTCGCTAAAGTGATGAGATCACATACCAGCTGCAAACCTACCTGCAAGGTTACAATTCCTCAATAAGGGATATACACCATAGACTAAGGTGTTGCAACTACACTTAGTGGAAGTGTGGTTGAGGCCGTGGCTCCATAAAGGAAGTTGGAGAGACCACTTGGTTCGATCAATCCCCACCTAGAAAGGAAGTAGGCGAGGAAGGCACGGTTTATTTATATCATCAAAAATCATCTCATAAGATTGTCTCTGAATATGTCCATGAATCAAACTGGAGGACGCTCCGAAGTTTAATGATTCCAGAGAACAATGACATCCCAAGTGGATTATGAGAATGCGCACGAATTAATGGAAAGATCATGCGATCATATTGGTGATTAATTTCATATACACTTGCTTAAGTAAATAGAGAAAGATGACATCGAACCAAGCTCCTTGTTGCTTAATTTCAACGAAGAGCATATTTGGCCTATATAATCCAGGTAGAACTTGGTTCTTTGACAAATATACAGGTATTTGGCGTGGTGGTGCTAACCAACCAAGTGTAAAGCCTATTGGACATACATGATTAATTTGTCACAAAGCTTAATGAGAAGAAAGCAGTCTTAAAGTATAAAGACTCGCCTTGTGGCGCGAGGTTTCTCACAAAGCCCTGGAATTTTTCTCTTGTAATGAACTTCATAGTGTTCCACTACTTAGTTAGCTTGGTAATTTCAAAAGGACTTGAAATGCAGCATATGCATGTGGTTGTTACGTATCTCTGAAATAATTAAGAGATAGAAGATATTTACAAAAGTACTTGATAGCCTTTTGTTTTCCAAATCAAGTGACTCTAAACCACAGAGTGCGTTTACAGTTAGATAAAACGCTCACTTATAGATAAAAGCAATCAGGCGGATGTGGTATACCCGTCTAAGTGGCTATTTGATTTGGAGGGGATAGACAAGTAAGTTATTTTTCCTTGCGTATTCACAAGAAAGTTCCTGATTTGGAATTGTAGCTACCTATGTCGATGGTACAGACATGATGGGTACTCTTGATGTAATAAGAGACCTTAAAAGCTATTTGAAATCCGAATTTGATATTAAAAATCCGGGGAAATCTATTTGAAATACTGAGTTTGTGGTATATCATTCCACTAGTTTGCATATGTCTAAAGTTGTCGGGCAATTTAATAAAGACATGCATCTTGATAGCACTCCCATGATTAGTCGAGGTTCAAATGTAAGTAAGTGACCATTTCGTCTAAAGGAAGATGACGAAGATGTATTGGGAGATGAAATTCCCATATCTAAGTACAATATACGCATTATTGTACTTAGTATAGTAATATACTCTATTAAATTTTACACCCTCATGGAACTTGTTAGCTAGATATAGCTCAGCGCCAACGCAACGTCATTGGAATGGTACAGTGAATGTAATCATATACTTAAAAGTAACCATTGACATGAGTTTGTTTTATCCCTACAAAGACATAAAAAGGAATGCTAAAGGAACTACAATCCAAAGGTTGTTGATTATGAAGGAACAATAATCTTGTAATCAGGGGGAGATATGGTAGACTATTTTTTAAGTCATTACAGATATTCAGTTTCGAAAAGTATATGACTAAAGGAACTGTCTGGAACAACTCTGAAAGTAATCAGGGGGAGATGCCGACATCAGGGGAGGATCCAAGGATATGATGTCGACATATTTTACTTTGAAATTGAAGATGTGTTGTACTCTTTTTCCCTTCGATCAAGAATAGTTTTTCCCAAAGGGTTTTGTTACTCGACAAGGTTTTTAGCGAGACAACACTAAAAACATCAAGTATGTTGAACGTTGAAGACATAAAGATGGCGTTGATATTACTGAAAATATCTGAATCAAAGAAATGAAATGCGATAGTCTGTTAAGCAACGTAACTTCCAGAATCAACAACATGGTCTTATAAACATTCAAGTCACCAAAGTAAAGTGTGATAAACTCCTTTTGACTGCATTAGACAAATGAAAATTGTCTGACATTAGTGGGAGCATCTAATGGTGTGTTGAACTATTTTCCTTCACCGATGTTGCTTTTTCCCACGAGGTTTTGTTACTCTGCAAGGTTTTTAATGAGACAACAACAAACACCGGGAATGTAATTTCCTAGCTAAGGCTATTGTCTTTCCCACGAGGATTTTCTGCCTTAGAAGTTGTGAAGCAACTAGTCAACTTCAACGGAGCAAAGTGATCATCTGCAACAGATTACCTTTACTTGCATCTGTCACGTTGTACTCTTTTCCCTTCGTCAAGGTTTTATCCCAATGGGTTTTCCTTGTCAAGGTTTTAATGAGGCAACGTATACGCATCCAACTATGTTCTAAGTTTAATTAATATTGTACTCTTTTTCTTTAGTTTAGGTTTTGTCCCTTTGGGTTTCCCTGACGAAGTTTTAACGAGGCAATTAACTTAGACGCGTCGATCTTTGAAGATCGTATTGCATGTGATGAACTACATGGAAAATACGAGACAACATGCGAAGTACTACATGTGAAGAGTTGTACCAAGGTTTTGTCCCACTGGGTTTTTCCTTGTCAAAGTTTTAATGAGGCAATTGATTTCGGCACAAGTCATCAAGGAAAGAACGACATTTGAAGAACTACATTCGAAGCACTATATGTGAAGCACTGCATGTGAAGTTCTGTTGGACCACACAAGGGGGAGTGTTGTAGGGCATACGGCCCATAGATGTGCGGCCCAACTAGGGTTTGCCTTTCCATGTATATATACTAGGATATGACCCGTGCCGTTACGGCACGAGGCTATGAGTTGTTTTTGTGTTGGTTAGATTTTTTTTTCTTGTGAGACTACCAAGAGCTAAGCGTGGGAACCCTGGGGGAACTGTAATCCTTCTCAAACTGAATTCGAAACTTTGATCGAGACTATTAACATCAACCTGATCGGTTTCTTGTTAAATGGCGATTATGATGTCCACATGAATGTAAACTGACATATATACATCAGAAAGTATTTTTTTTTTGGTGATTAAGAAATCCAATGTAAGTGTGTACAATGGGATATGCACCCGTTTTCATTTATGGTAATTGAGATAACCATTCATTCATAATTGTTGCAAATAATACCAACAAACTTGAAAACCTAATGTCCCAAGAGGGAACACGTAGAAATTCCAGGTTTGAATAAAAGTAACTTGTCGATTGCATTCCAAATTATAAATGTAGTTCAGTCATCATTTAAATAGATTGTCATTTTGTTCTAAAAAAAGGTTTAGTAATTTTTTTTCGAAATTCAAAAAGTTGAATCTGAGTTGGGAATCCTTCTTTCATATCCTTAAAAGTGTTATATCTACATTAATTTTTGGAACCGCTAACAGTTTTAAAATACGAATATTGACTTTTTGCTTGTATCAATGTATAATTGGCATGGTTACACATTAGTAATACTTGAACTCATGGTAAAAAAATTAATCGGTTGGGATAATATAATTTACGGCCAGTCATTTTACGGCCATTAAACGTCATTATTCCCAACAATATTCTAGGTTTGAGAGACGTTATACTGTAATATGAAACCTCTTGATAAAGAATGATAACTATACATTTATGAATTAAACTAACATATGAAAAACGCCCATCTTACAGCGTCACAAAAAAATAAAAATAAATAAAATGTAAAACATTAAATCCTACAACATTCCCTTGGATATTAGTGATACAAAGCGTCCTTGAATCTTTCTTAGCGGTGAAAAATGACGTGCGTGATGATATTGCATATATCATATGCCAAATATGATTTTCCTTGCAAATTAATAATACAATCTTATTGTCTTAACTAAGTAGTGAAAGACTCGCGTTAAATAAAATTGCATATCCAAACAAAAGAAAATTCCCCCTCTAATATGATACATGTATAAGAGAGTTGCTCTTTATCAGCATATGCGTTTGAGACCTAGAAGTAAATAAGAGACCCATTCTAAATATGAATGGTATGAAAACTTGCAAATGGAACTGATATTACACTTTAACCTAAGAGTACATAAGAGACCTAAAACATTCATAATTTTATAATTTGCTAGCATAAAATGAACATGACAATACAATTGAATATTAAAATATTTTTAAATCAACTTTTATAAAGTGAAAGATATTTGTACCGACTTTGGTTACTTGGTATCTTCAATGAAATTAAAGAAGCTCAAGTATTAGATGTATCCACATAGTAAAAGATAGGTAATGGATCAATTATTAGTCATGGTATCTTTAGATGAAAAATGTAGATGAGTTCCTATGCACTAAGCTCTCTTAAACCAAGATAATCTTTAAAAAAACTCGACAATTTAGTCATCGCAATCACATATGTGCATATGAACCGCATATTCTAGCAAAAATTAGACTTGTACCTTTCTGGAATACCAAAACTTCTTCATTTGCATCAATGATAAAATGCATTTGTGTAGTCCCGACACATATAGATTTAGTGACGCATCCCACAGAAAAAAAAATGTATTATTGTATTGCTCCCTAAACCGCTTTCTTCATTGCTTAAAAATAATCTCTTGAAATCAGAAAATGAAAGATTATAGGTGAGTTTCAATAAGCCAGTTCCGCGTTGCTTGTTTTGAGGCTTCTTAAATTTCAGTATTAGCAAGATGGTTGACTACGTATAAAGAATTTAAGATGATAGAGAATACCTATTTTTAGATGTCAACTGCATATAACTATTATTTGACTATGCATGAAGAGTTTAAGATGAAAAAAAAATAGTCAATTTGTAAACCATCAAAAGGTTATAAATACGAAGAAATGTAATTTCAAGTTTCACATGATACAATAAATTTGAAGAATAACATACACACATAATCAAGAAACTTTAATCCATTTGATACGAACATGCACACGACTCTAATCCAACAAAGAGTATGAATTCTCTAACAGCAGTAGCAATACAGTTTAAAAAATGCTATTTACCGACCCAAGTTAAGTGCATAACAATTCAACCATCGTTTCTTCTTCATTTATTTTCACTCCATGTAAATCCTCTGATTTTGGCCCGAAGAAGTCAAAGTCTAATTGGACAATTTCTTGTCCAGAGAAAAATAAAAAATTTAGTGTAAAAAAATAGAAATTAAATGGTATGGTATTAAAAAAACCAAACATAAGAATAAAAATGAATATATAGCAATCATATCTGATCAGTATCTTTTGACTGCAAATGAAAAAAAAATCGAGATAACAAAATACAATATCTATGAAAAGTAACAAAGAGAAATTAAACTGCATAAATGACACAAATATTAGGCGCGAGGCACCCTTAATCCATTGATGTTAAACAAAAAATTAAAGAGAAAAGCTATCAAAAATTATCTCAATCAAGCAAAACAACAGAGAATCATACCCTGAGAATAGAGTTGTGCAAAGGATGAAAAGGTAACAAAAATTAAAGAGAAAAGCTAACAAAAATTATCTAGAGAAATTAAACTGCACAAATGACACAAATATTAGGTGCGAGGCACCATGAATCCATTGATGTTAAACAAAAAATTAAAGAGAAAAGCTAACAAAAATTATCTCAATCAAGCAAAATAACAGAGAATCATACCTTGGAAATAGAGTTGTGCAAAGGATGAAAATCTAACAAAAATTAACAAAAATTAAAGAGAAAAGCTAACAAAAATTATCTCAATCAACCAAAACAAAAGAGAATCATACCTTGAGAATAGAGTTGTGCAAATGATGAATAGAGTTGTTGATTTAGAATAAAAGAAACAGTTTTACATTAAATGGGGGGAATAACTCCCAAATAAATGACATTAAAAATCTACATTCATTGTCTTAAGTAAAATTAATATGTGAATTAATCTGGACCTTTCTTTATATGCCTAAAATGTGGATTGAAAATCTTAAATATTTAGCTCAATCTGGACCATTCTTTATATGCCACAAATGTAATTGAATAACTTAAATATGTATCTCAATCTGGGCCATCCTTTATGTGTCCAAACTGTAGATCTCCGTCCATAGGGAAAAACACCATTGTCCCTTATAATATAGATGTTATTGTATCCATGTAACCCTATTACTATTACTGTTATGAATAGAAACTCTCTATCTCTTTACCTTTCCCTATTATTCTACTACAATAAAAATAATATTTTTATTTTATAAATACTGTCTTGGGATATGTGTATATCTATGAGATATTATCCAAGGGTCAAAAAGTGCACCCATACGATAGCTATCACAATAATACACCCTTAAAAAAAATTGAACTGGCAAAAAAAACAAAAAAAGAAGATAAAGTTTACCAGACCGTGTTAGGGTTAGCAGACCAGAAAATGTCTGGTATCAAACATCAACAGG
This sequence comes from Papaver armeniacum, assembly GCA_023531295.1. Taxonomy (NCBI): domain Eukaryota; kingdom Viridiplantae; phylum Streptophyta; class Magnoliopsida; order Ranunculales; family Papaveraceae; genus Papaver; species Papaver armeniacum. The sequence continues at coordinate 258,548 of JAJJWW010010848.1, forward strand.
TAGTTTCTTCTTTCCCGACATTTTCTTTTTAACACAGCGTTACTCATTACTTGAATTTGCCATGGCTGGTAATTTGAAATGTAGGGTTTTGCCAAATTTCTGACCTTCTTTAGATATCAGTTGTGGAGATGGTACAATCTTGCTTGGTTGGTACATAAAATTTAGTACCTCTCACAGAATCACCATTGCTGTTCCTAAACACAGTCTCCAGGCCAATACGACTTGTAACTCCTGCACCGTTGATTTGATAACACTTTTGGCAAAGCCATCCGCAAGCAAACTCTTTTTTGTTTTGCTTTTGGTGGCTACCAGTATCTGACCAACAAAGGTTATTCATGCAGTTGAACGTGTTACTTTCATTGTCTGTCTGTGTTCTGTAATATGTTCGAGAACTAATGTCTTTGTTCTTGATGAGAAAGTGGTTCGGTCTACTGTTATCGAACAGTAACTTGTTTCGAGCATTCCATATCTCTCTCAGAAAACACAGAAGCAAGCTAATTTCGATAGACCCTTTGAGAACCATCTCTAGGAATCCTACAGAGCTGATACATCCAGTCCCAATTACAATACCACATTTAAGTGATTACGATTCTCCAAATTGGCAAATTGCATTTGCAGAATCAGCATGGAGAATTTCGTCTTGCTTGAAGTTGTAATTTTTTCTGTTCCTGTTATTGCTGCTAATCTTTTTGATCAGCTGTATGTTTTTGCTGATCGAGCAAAAATAAAAAGAGGGCCAAGTATCTGTTTACAAACTGACAGAATAGTGGTATCTAATATGCTTGATTTTCATTGTAGCTAATAGATTTGTGTGGCCACAGCTTACAGCAGTGGTTTCCTTGATCGTGTAAAATACACAGAACGTCTGTGTATGAATAGATCACATGAAGTTATGTCTGCTTTTGATTCTGAATTGAAGAGAAACCATGGACACTTTGTACAGAAACAAACCATTTAAGTTGAGTATCCATATATATGATTTTTCTAGGGAAGGCCTCCATCTGGACATATAATGCTTCATCTGCTGAAAACCTTGGGTTTCAGTATCAGACTTTTTTTTTTACCCAAAACCATTCACAGAAATGATAGGCCATTTCTACGAAGTGTGTACTGACGATTGCGCAGAACCGTCATATGATTGAGTTGTTCAGTAAAATTGTTGGGCATAACATAAGCTTCTTATTCTTTGTTGAATATTCGGTTGCTCCCATTTAGAATGTATTTTTTATGTATGTCAGATTGCATTAAAGTTACTATGTGTCTCCCTAGGCTAAGAGACGATGACACATAACAATACAGCTCATGCACAGAGATCAGTAGAGCATTTGCCGTCCAGTATTCTCTTGAAGCTCAACAAAAATCTACACCCAGAGACACAGTTCTTTTATGCCCCTGTTTACACGTTGCACTAAATTAACAGTTTTTTACCTCAGCTAGGAGAGGGTATGTAGACAACTTACTGTTCATGCACATAGATCAACTGAACTTTAGCCATGTAATATCTTAAGTAGTGCCAAATGGATACCCAAATAAATACTGAAGCTTGTGACATAATAGTAGGATCAGATGCTTCGCTGGAGGAGAGTGTAATCATTAGGCTAACTTACATATTCTCAATGATGACAGCGAAAGACTAAACCGTTGGATATAAGTGCACAAGTTAAGTGACCTTGTATTTTTCTTCTGAAAGGAGATCGAGAACGAGTCTTGGTGCGTTGTTGGATCACTCGTTGTAATAACTTCTCTGCTTGTAGTAGTTGTATCTGTCCATACTTTCGCAGAAGAAGTCCTCGCCCTGCATCATTTGTGTGTTAGCTTGACATCAAAGAGATAAGGTGATAACTGAGGATTCTTTCTGAGCAGAGGGTTACTTATACAAGTTTCTTATGAAAGATGTTTACTGTTTACGAAAATTAGACCAAAACATTCATTTATTAGTAGTTGCACATTTCTTTGTATAAGTTTCTTGTTCATTTTTGGTGCTCCAAGACAAAATCTAATTTCTTTGTATCTATATCTGCAACTGGCCCAACATTTTTGTATGATTTTCCATAATAGCAGATTTTTTGTATCTGTTTCTTTTATTTTGTTCAGGAATTGTCACTCCTTCCTTATCTGGATTATTTCTACCTAGAATTACACTGTGGTTATATTGTACATTTAATTCTTTGATTAGCATATTTCGTAATCATGAATTTAGAATTACTAGAGCAAATACTTTTTTGAAACTAAAACGTACCGATGTATTTTTCAAAATTTAATTCAGTACTCACATATCTATATGCAGGAAACTCTTCCTCCTGGTGTATTTCACCATGCCCCAGCTTTTGAAACGTGGGTCGCTCATTATACTCATTATGTAACAGATGAGAGTGTTCCGGGTAATGCCTCTCGTAACCATTATTCATTGCAAGATTTGACTCACCACTCACATATCCTAATGCATGATACTCTTCCTTGTGGTAAACTTCGCATTGCTCATTGTACCCGACATGTAACAGATGAGATTGTTCTGGGTAATGCCTCTCATAACTTGTTACCAGATTTGACTCATTACTCACATATCCCAATGCAGGAAACTCTTGGGAATCATAAGCTTCATCAAAACCCGGGCTTTGGAACGAGGATCGTCCATTATACTCGACCTGCGCAAAACGTGGTTTTCCATGTTAATGCCCCTCATAACCATGACTTGCTACAAGAATTAACGCTACTCACATTGTCAAATAAAGGATAGTCTTCAGCATGGTCTGATTGACCATAGCAAAATCTTTGGAGTGATGATTGCTCATTATAATCTAGTTTTACAGAGGGTGGTTGTATTTCGTAATGCCCATCATTCCCATAGGTGATTGGCACGATTGCTAGGTTGGACTGGCGACCCAATGGAAGCCGGTCATCCTCCTGGTAAGTTCCATAGTAACCCAGTTCTGGAGTCGGTGATTTCTCATTATACTTGAGCTTCTTTATTGAAGTTGATTCTTCTATGTTATGTTTCTGATAGCGGTAGCTGGAGTTGTAGCCATAACTAACATCTACTTGAATACTTTCACCATATGGGTATAGAGTAGTTCCAAACAAGTATTCTGCAGTTACTTCCCACTGATTTCTATGGTCTTTCTCTTGTTCATCACCATTGTTTTGATCATAGGTTTTCTTGTTCATTTTGTACAAACAAGGCCAATAACCGAATATACTTGGACAGGGCCCTAAATCATCTTGATTGCAACTATCTTCATTCTTTCCATACCCGTAGTCGGTCCAAGACTGATGAGAATAATCATCAGATCCATGTCCATTACCGTACCCATTGGTGGAAATATTATCTACCAATTTACCAGTTTGATTTCCATCATGATCCTGATTTTTATTCTCCTTTTCCTTGTTTTGTGGCTTAGGTGTTGTCAGATGAAGCTTGGATGATGATGTTACATAAGGTGAAGGTATGGAGCCGTATGAGAATCCATTTAGAGATGGATGAGGGTTATTAAACGAAGGAGGATAACAAGTTGAATGAGAAGGTGGAAGAGGTTTTCCATATGTGAGTGTGAGATCATAACCACCGCTATAAGGATTTGGATTGTATGCCTTGAATTCAGGAACCCCAAAATCAGAATTTGCCATCTCTTCTTACTCCCATCACATTACTTTCATCATTTTCTGTAAAAGTGTTTACTTTTCTTTGAGTGATAATAATACTGATAGAAATTGGTTTTAGCAAAAGCAATGTACTACTGGTCTTATCTTTGTTATTAGTGGATGTGGATCACAGTCACACTCAACCTCACTCACTTGTTATCTGGGTTGCTACTGCAGATTACATTCCCTGTTAACATAGTGCTACCTACTCAAATTATTTTCTTAGATTCATTTTCCCGACAGCTTTTAGTTGGTGTTTGGTAAACAGTAATTCATTGTCTACGAAATTGAATTTTGGTTTGGCATGGAGAGATAATCGTACGTGGTTTGGTGAAGCTTCGCTTTCAAAAACAATCTGACGGTCGACAGCCGAGTGTTTTAATCCTTTTCCTTGATTACACCGAATACAAATCCTGCGGCCCTTCACAAAGAAAAAAGAAAAAGAAAAAAAACCATTTGATTCAATGACTTCTTCTACTTGTTGTTCGTCTATCATCCCTTCTCAACTACACAACAGGTATTTCTCTCTCTCTCTCTTTTCCCCGCCATTAAGTTTATTGATTGAAATTAACCATGGATTATTATAAAAACTGTTATATTTGGAGAAAGGGTTTCCCCACTTTTTTTTAAATTTCGTCAAAATTACACTCATCTAATCAGTATCTTGTTTTGCATGATTAAGAGCTTCAATTAGAAGAATTACCACAAACATTATTTGGGTTCCCCCCAAATTAGTTAAAGTACAGAAAACCAAAGAATATCACTCAAAATCATGTTTTAGTGCTACTACTGCTACTGCAAATCGAGAATTAAGAGGAGGAGATAAGTACGGTGTGGGCGATAAGGATGGTCTCATCATTGTTGATCATGGCTCTAGGCGCAAAGAATCTAATCTTTTGCTAAGTAAGTCCTTCTTTGTAAGTAAAGGTTTTGTGCTTCTACACTTTTTAATTGAGGGTTTTGGTTCTTTCATCTCGCAGATGATTTTGTTGCCATGTTTAGAGATAAAACTGGTTACCCAATTGTGGAGCCTGCTCACATGGTATGGTTTCTTATTTGGTTTATACAAATTTTCTGGTATTCTCTTTGTTTCATTTAGTTGAAGTTCAAGACCACTAATTTTGCTCACATGGTACATGCACTTTCCAGGAGTTGGCAGAACCGTCAATTAAAGATGCATTCCGTTCATGTGTGCGACAAGGGGCAAACCGAGTAATTGTCAGTCCATACTTTCTTTCCCCTGGAAGGCATTGGAAGCAGGTAATCTCGTAGCTGAGAATGATGTCATGGTTGTTATTCTTACCCAACCTCTGATTATGGAAAAATAATATTTGGAGAAAGCTCACGACCAACTTAAATGTTATATTAGGATATCCCAAGCTTAACTGCTGAAGCTGCAAAGGAGCATCCGGGTGTCACATACTTGATAACTGCACCTCTTGGCTTGCATGAGCAAATTGTGGTATGCTGTTTCTTTGTTATTTTTTTTTTCCTGATATTAGCTTCTTACGCATTTAAGGCCTCCAAAAGCTGATATTCTAGAATCACTAGTCATCCTAGTAGTTCATTTTAAGTTATTTCATTTTACTCATTGGAAAAATAAGAAGAAAACAAAGTGAAATATTTGTGTTAATAGGGTCGCTGCATACTTCAGTCTCAGAAGGATATATTGTTTAATGGTGATAGGCCCTTACCGGTCTGATTCCATGTGTTTCACAGATTCATGGGCAAGTAAAAAGTATTTGTTAACAGGAATAAATTAAAAGAAGTTCATTTGAATGTTTTTCCCGAATATTATCATGTGAACTAGGTCGTTTGGAATTTTCAGGAAGTAGTGAATGACAGAATCAAGCACTGCATAAGCCATGTAGCTGGAGATGCAGAGGAATGTGCAGTTTGTGTTGGAACAGGCAAATGTCGTTTGTATCATGTTGAATCATAATGATCCTTTGCTACTGGTTTTAGATCCATCTTCATGTGGAGACCTGTGATTCAGATACATGCAACTGAAGTGGAAAAAGAGTATACAGTATTTGCGGGTAATGAATATTTAACTGTTTGATATGTTGTTATCAAATTCGTACTGTACTTGAGAGCAGCAAATAATACATAATCACATCTTTGCATTAACAAGTGGATAGGGTGTCACCCTTTTCCCTTTGAAATATTTATATTCTCGTAACATACATTTTGATTGCTTTAGCATGGTTACTTATATACTTGGTGGGCTTATTTTTGTGAAGCATTATCGACAATCTGATTATACGGTCCTGTGCCAGAGATTCAGAGAGTTGCATTTAGTTAGTAGGGCATCGATTATATTTGCACACAGTGGTAACCATACTAGAATATTTGATATTACCAAATACCGAGTCTCTCAAACCCTTGTTTACTGTTTAGTCCTAGTTTCTTCTACCTTTTTGCACTCTAGAAATTGCCTTATAGGAGTTAACTGCTTATTCTCTGCTTTCCATATGAATCCAAACTTTACTTTCACCCAATTCCAGAATCCTAAGAACGCCTCCATCTGTACCATCATACTTGCTGTAGCTCGGGCGTAAGCTTGAGCTTGAGTCTCTTCGTGAACTGCTCCTTGTGATTCATTGATTGAAACCAATAAGTAGGTAGAAGCTTAAAAGATGTCTAAATTAGATAGGCCTAAATCAGAATGAGCTAACGCTTACCACTTTTTGGCTTGTTAGAAATTTCCGATTCCCTCTGTTTCAGTAGCTTCTGAAAGAATTTGGCTTCCTTGAAAACGTTTGAGGGTCTTTGCCACCCTCCTCCAAACACACCATAGGCCTCTACTGGTTGAGGACGATTGAGGAATTCAAGCACTGCCAGATCTTCTCTTTCCACCCACTGGGCAGCAATCAACTGATACCTGTGCGTAACACAGTTTTCATTTGACCTCTTCCGGTGATCATTATTTAATCTAACATCACTAAGGAGTTTTATGGAAATATCAAATTCATGGGGTACATATTTTGTGTGTTAAAATAACTTAGTGTAGGTTGGTCTTAAGCTTTTTAAGTCCCTTAGATGGTGGCACCGTTTTGCTAGTTACTATTAATCTTACATCAGAAGGTATCAATATCTTACCTGGATTTTCTCATCGTCATCTCCAAATTGAACTTTGACTCTTGCAGATCCAAGAGCCTCGTCCATCCTGAAAGTGTTTCTTGCGTTGTGTACACATTCTCTGCAACCTACAAAATCGAACGCATAATCAGTTTTGGGTTCAATTATCAGGTGAAATTTTCCCTAAGAAGAATATCTTATATCCCGTAAGTCCTTGATTATCCTGTTGATTGATGTTGGGTGTCTGTCTCTGAAGTTACAAGAGACCGAGTGATTATTTAATTTGGCTAACTTGTGTTGATAATGATTTATTAGTTAGGGTAGATGAGAGGATGACCTGTGCATAAATTCTCATCCACAAAAAGAGCTTGGGGTCTCATAGGCCCTTTCCATGCACTATAACCTAATTCAGAAAACCATCTATTGATTTTCCACTAAGAGAAGTATCATCATATTCTCTTCTCATATCCTTTCTCATCAAAACGTGGTAAGCTTCATTTAGCTTCAGAGTATACTCATGACCCTGAAAACATAACACAAAACTGGGAAAAATTAGTAAGCTGAGAAATTAAGTATCAGAAACCACTCCTAGGCCTTAACCAAGCTTGTAACGTGTTATAGCATCCGACCTTTTGGCCTGCAATATCTGGGTGATATTTCTTCTGCAACTTTCTGTAAGCATCTTTGATTTCTTTTGGTTTTGAGTTAACAGAAACTCCAAGTAACTCATAATAGTCATCTGTGTTCCTGCTGCAACACTTGATTGCAGAAGGTTTCTGCCTCCATCTTCATGACAGAAGAAAACAAGCAAAAAAGAAAAAAAAAAACTTTCTACTGAGAACCATTTGGAAATGATCGAAAAAAGCTCGTCAATCAGAACATTGCAATCATCAGATAGAATTACCTGGAAACAATTTGGTTTGGATGACTATGGCGGGTCAATTGTGTTGTCGAGTATGTGTAAATTGAACCTGTAAAGACTAACATGATTCTCCTCTACCGTTGGCCTGATTTTTTGGGGGAATATTCAACTCTGAACTATCCATTTTTATTTAGTAAAGATGGTTGCAGAAACCAACAGATAATATTGTTCACCAAGTTAGGAAATATCTTTGGTGGAAATAATGACCGGAAAGATTAGTTTGAATCAAAGAGTATCTTGATTTTGATATTTTTGTCTTGGTTATTTGATATTTTCTCTTCTTCAATGAGAGAAAAATCAATTGAAGGCATAGAGATTAGAGAATTAGAGAGATTTTTTTGGAACAACTGTGTGACCAAGTCAAGTCCAGATTAGTCATCTTCGTCGAGAAGATATCTGAACCTCAATGTCTTGCAGAGATACAGCTCATTAATGTGGTTCGTGATTGCTTGCCCTAAAATGTTGTCAAATCTCACTAGCAAATTTCGGCCCTTCAACTGATAAACATTAATTTTAATAGAAAACTAAGAAGTTGTACTTCCAACTATAGGAGAAAGAAAACCCATCAAGAAAGAAATGCCAAAAGTAGGAAATACCAATAGGTCCTAGAAATAATATACAATATTAGGATGAGTTTGGTCCTGGTGACTCGGTCAACTGTCTGTTTGGTCCTTTTTGAAAATATAAATTATAGTTTGGTCCTAGAAATAATGGTTTGGTCCTAGGGAGACGTCATGGATGATGTAATTGTCATTGTGTGGTGGCAGAAATACCCTTTTAGATTAGGACCATATATATAGTTAATTGGTAAGAGAGAGAAATCATTTCTCGGATCTACATTCTCTCTCCTCTCGGTTTCTTCTCTTTTCTTCCTGGTGCTACGATTTCTAGGTTTTTTTTTTTCTCAGCTGATGAAGACGACGGAGAAGATTTGAAGATTGATTTACAAAGATTTGAAGATTGATTTATAATAATGTCGACGATTGAATGATGAAGACGACGAAAAACAAACTGCTGCTGTTGTTCGTTGAAGATGATGAAGAAGGTAAAGATCTGCTGCTGATGTTAAAGATGTAATCAAGAACTGATGTTGTTGTTTTGAAGATTAAGATGAAGTTCATCAAACAAATGAACTGTTGCTGCTGTTTTGAAGATGGAGATGAAGAAGAAGACGAAGATGAGTTCGATCTGCTGCTATTCGTCTTGCTGTTGAAGATGAAGACGAACTTTGTTTGCTGCTGCGATGAAGACGATGAAGAAGAAATGAACCGCTGTTGTTGTTTTGATTACAGAGTTCATCATGCTGCTGCTGCTGCTTGATTATAGATCTGAAAATAAGCTTTTTTGAAATTCGTTTTTGATAATGAAATCAGTTTTTTGTGTGTAGATTTATGTGTTTGTTTAGAATATGAACTCGTCAAACCCTAGATTTATGTGTTTCATTATAGATCTGAACCGCCGCTGATGATGAAGACGACGATGAACTCGTGTTGTTGCTGAATGATGAACTGATATTGATGTTGCTGCTCGTGTTGAGATGAAGATGAAGATCTTGATTCTTAATGTATAAGATCTTGATTTTGTTGAAGATCTTGAATCGGTTTCTGGTGCTGCTGCTTTTTTTGATAAAGTTCATTGATCAGTTTGAAGAATGATGAAGACGGTTGTTGTTTATGATGAAGATTTTATTCTGTTGCTGTTTTGAAGATGGTGAAGACGATGAAGTTCACCGAACATACTGAACTCCAATCTGCTGCTGTTGAAGATGATGATGCTGCAATTCATTTTGACGAATGAACTCGGTTTTCTTATAGGTTTTATTAAGAGTTCATTTGAAAGAATGAACTCGGTTTTCTAGTTTGTTGGTTTGTTCCTGTTATGTGTTCTGTTTTTTTTGTAATAATAATGAAGTTTTGCGTTGTGTTCATTTTACAGAATTAACTCTTTTTTCATATGTGATTTAGTTAAGTTTTATTAGGTGTTCATTTGAAGGAATGAACTCCGGAGTTCATCGCCCAGAATGAACTGCTACAAAAAATAAGTTGGAATTAACACGGAAGGGTATTTTGGTCCATTTAATATTTTTAAATAATTATGGACCAAATGGAAAAGGTGATTTCTACACTACTCACTAACCTGAATCAAAATAATGGATACTACAAAACTAAAATTATGATGCTTTTTCTCTACTTAAACTGTTGCTTTTCTTGTTCCATTTCATGCAAATTTGTTCCTTCGGCAAGAAGGGAAGTGAAGGGAATCAGAATTACATCTGTGGTCTTGTCTGCACAACATATATCTTTCCATCCTTAACTACGCCTTCAATATCTTGTGCAGATCCATAGAGTTCCTCGATTGCATGCCCTGCACGAGCGATGCTAGATAGGATTTTGTTACGGAAATTACTATCCATGATCAACGGATCTGTTGAGTAGTCCACCACAACTTTTTCTGCTTCATCCATTGGCACACTGTCACCGAGAGAATCATAACAGAATGTAAAATATTACATCAAGAATAACAATTATTATAACGTAGACCTCATAATGTGATTGTTGATCAAAGTTTGTTAGGGTGTAGCTTAGGGTAAGACAAAATGCTAGAGGTGTGAGAATTTTTACCTATCATAAAGACCGGCACCTGCATAACCTTCCAGATCTTCACCATTTGAATCGGATCGGAAGATGAGTGATCGTCTTATAAATAGTCCAATAGGTTTGCTTGGGTATCCCAATAACTGAACATGACATGAATATTTCTTTTAGCATTCACAGTATCAGAAATTCTGAAATAAAGGACTTTGCGTGAGATAACACAACACGAGCTAAACTTATGTAGATTTGTACCTTCGGAGAGTCAAGATCATCTTTCTTACAGATAAAGCTCAAAGCACGGCCTGGGTAAGCACCAACTAGGGTTTCTCCAAGTCCTTTCACCACCTATGGGTGCAAGAAAGTATCAACCAAGATATTTGTAAGAGAAAGCAGGAATAACTTGGATTTACCAAAAAAAAAAGAAAGCAGGAATAACTTCGGGGTTCATTAGCTTTGCAAATGAAGTATTACCTCAGTATAGATCTCTGATGAATCTCCAGAAGAGGGATTGGTAGTATGGATTACAAAAGCATAATCTGCATTTATAATCTCTTGTACCAGTACAGACATGCAGAGAAAATCGTGATCTAATTTTACTTTCCTTGTACTGTAGTATGCTCTTTCATTCCATTTTGAAGCCCACACCTAAGAAATACAAGTTGGCCAAGTGTCTCAAAATGTCTGACCGGAGAATATGAGTAGATCACCATAATTGCAGCTAAATAAGCATTCTAATGGTGTAAAATTAACTGAATCAGTAAATTTCTTGCCTTCTTTATTGCCATCCATGCTTGATCCCAACGTTTATCCCCTTCATCACCAGGCCATGGCATATCTGAACTTTGCAGCTTATTTTTCAACTCTTGAACCTGAACACAGCTTTTCCCCATCAGAAGCCTGAAGTATTATTCAGATTATGTGACTGCATAAATAGAAACATAACCTCGTAATAGCAGGCTTATTCACAGTTACTCTTGAACCTGACATTATGCAGTCTCTAGTTCATAGCCCAGAAGAGAAGTTAAGAATTTTAAGTACATACTATTGCTTTTTTGTTTGTTTTTTAAATTTTTCATTTAGGTTTCAGTTTGCAACTATAGCCTGTACCAATCATCAGGTTTCAGGATGTTTCGCATTGAGTTACATTTTATCTTAAAATGGTCGGCAGAAACCAAAACAAACCATTTTGAATAATGTATTCCCCATCGCCTCGGTTGCCTTGGCTGAATGTTTCTCCCTCAGTTACAAAATGTCTCAACGCTCTAGACATAATTGTTTGCAGTTTGTTTGAATTTCTATTTTTTATCAGCAAGAATGGACATACCAACTGAGGTGGAGCTGCAAGCCCCAACACGGTCTTACGAATTTCCCCGAGTGTTTCAGTCTCTCCATTCCCCAGCATTTTCTTTAGGGATTGTAGTTTCTCAGCGACTTCCTGTGAGTAGCGAGACGAGAAAACGAACAAGTATATATTTCAAAATTCTTATTTTAAATAGGTCTTGTCATGTATAAACAGCATAACGGTCTTTGAAAGTTGAAAGTGCATGAACATTCGTAACAACAAACCAAATTGTATTTGCCAAAATTATGCATTAAGTAAACACATAAGGACAAGCTACAGACCTTGTTTGAACCCTCTGAAAGAACTTCCTCAAAGACCCCAAATGGAAGGGCAATTGATGTCGGAATTCCCACCCAAGATGGAACCTTTCCTTTGATGTAGGAAATGTTACGAGATTTAGCTCCAACCTAGGACCGTCAGATTTGGCATAGAGTTCATAATAAGAACTAAAGACTTAACCGCTACATTTGCAAATGTCCAATCTACAGAAATAAGTCCCTAGGAAGATTTGACTTTTATTCCTTACCATTTCACTGGTAAACTCCTCTGACTTTTATTCCTTACCATAATAAGAACTAAAGACTTAACCGCTACATTTGCAAATGTCCAATCTACAGAAATAAGTCCCTAGGAAGATTTGACTTTTATTCCTTACCATTTCACTGGTAAACTCCTCTGACGATATAGCATATCTACCGGCAAACTGCTTTTTAACTAGAGATATGGATGGTAAAGATCCGTCTTCCGTGGAATTTGTGCTTGCACCAGAAAGTTCACTGTCCTTCACCTCACTAAAGTACGGACACAACATACAGCAATGAAATCACAATTAACAAAGATCACAGTCGTTAATGTAGTTTCGGATCATCTTTGTCCTTAAAGAATGAAAAATAAATAAAAGCATATGATATGTAGACATATAAAATGAAAAGTATGATGTAGTTTCAATATTAGATCAGATTTACCGATAAACGACATCTGCAGAGGTAGGTTTTAGGCACAGCAATTTTCCTTCTTTGGACTGGAGGTCACTCAGAATGTCCGGATCAAAGCATGTTGCAAAACAGACCTACCAAGAAAACACCGAATTGAGTTTAGTAACTTCCATGAGTCATTTGAAAAATGACAACTAACTTTGCTGCCACCAAAACTGAGAACTCCAGAATAGTGAAAAAATTATTACCTTGCTATTTCGAGCTCTCACAGATACATGAGATAGAACATCTGGCATGTCAGGTGTTAGTACAGCAACAGTTCCATCAGGAATTTCTTCCTCTCCTCTTACATTTTTTGCCACAAGAATTGTAGGCCTCTCATAAGTCTTGTTCTGAACTGCAAGCAACTCATTTACTACTTCAATATATCCAGTAACTTCAACTGGGCTAATAACCTGCCAACTGTTTATAGCCAGCAAAGAGGGAATTAGAATGTGACATATATAATATTAACTTAAGTTTGTTGTATTGAACAGTCAGATTTTGGGTTTGATTTATCAAAACTTCAGAAGCCAAAAGATGAGTTCTTGCAACCTTGTAAGTATCATCTTAGATTCTTAAACTGTTATCCTCACGTGTTCTTATCAGATATTCTGATTTTTAGGAGTTTCACGGGAACAACTGAAGTGGATAGTCATGCAAATACCTTCCCAAATTAGCAGTCTTTCGAAGAACAGGGTCAAGTCGATTAAGTAGTACAGACAAGGATGCAGCCGAACCAGCACGAATCATTTCTTCCGTGAAAATGCTTAGCTGCATGAGTACATAAGCGGGAATCCTAAGGTATCCATTAGGTGTATATTTAAAGGAGAGTAGCAACACTAGCAATATACTTACAGCCCATTCATCAACCCCAAGCAATGATCCGAGGTACTCCGCAGATAGTTGCAGAACTTTCTGGTAATGCTCTGCTTTGGTTGTAAGAGCAAGACGCGTTCGATCAAGGATTGATTTTGCATACAATGCCCAGTTACTGTCTCCACCCTTGGCCAGGTTCATAGCATGATCCCAACCCTTCATGAGCAGTAGAATTAGGTAAAGAGCAATATATGGTGCACTCTATTCATGTCATGTCGTTAACAGCAATAAAGAACCAAAAATTATGGTAAACTTCAATCAATTTGAAGCGTCACATTAGGTCTGAGAACCAATTACATACTCTAGTTTACCTTTAGGCAATTAGTCACTCACAAAGTTATAAACGTGTTTAGGGAATCGAAAAATATCAAAACAGGCCTCTAAAAGAATTACCTTTAGGCAGTAGATGAGGTCCTCATTGTTATCTGACGAAAGTGCAAGATTTTCAAGAACAAGAGAAATGAAAGACATAATTTTCTGCAAAAGAAAAAGAAACGGATAAGATTAAGACTACATATAATTCGGAAGATTTTCCTGTAGACTCCAGAATTATGAGTAGGTGCGAAGTGGAAAACAAGAAGAGGAAAAAGAGGAATCAAAAACATGTCCTTAAAAGGCTATACCTCAGGTCCTGCATTTTTCAGTTCCTCATATCCCCTCTCGATGGCTGTTCTAACCATAGAATCAAGAGCAATGTCCAAAAATAGGAGATCACGTAGACGATCATGTGCATTAAGAAGAGAAGGTCGAAGTTCCTCACGAGCTTCCAATAAACTCTACATTTAAAATTAAGTAAAACTCATTTCCCGCATCTAGATATGGAAAGTAAAATAAAGAAAGATATAGGAAAATCAGCTGTATTCTGAGTTGACACATACCTCTAGAAGTGGTTCTACGTTCTTATCTTCTACATGATTCAGAACGAAACTCAGCAGATCCTGTCCAAAAAGAGTAAATAGATACATGTAACTGGCTATTTCCAGTTTAAAGATACTCTGTTGATTCATAATGAACCCTGACAAATATGACGCTGGAAAATGTTACCGGAAATCCAGATGGCAAGCCTGCTATAGGGTTTATGTTAACACCAACCATGAAACCTTGACCCTGAAGGTATCACAAAATCTATTAGTCTTGTTTTATTTTGCAAAAAGTCTTCGTCGTTCAAATTAAAGCATAGTACCACAGACATTACCTCAGTCTTGTAGCCCATACAATTTGCAATAGCGGACTCAAGATCTGCACCTGAATGAACTGCCTGCAAAATCAACAACCAAAAACTATTGTTAGGGCAACGTGCCGTATTCCAGGGGCCAGGGACTTTGGCACTAATTATGAAGTATTACAAAATGAAGTCAACAACGTATTGTAGTTCAGTATGATTTATTCTCGAACACAATGTTACCCGTAACTATTATTTATGTAAGCATAAAACCAAACAAAAATTTGCTAGTTAACATCTCAAAATATAATGCACTAACATCCATGGCATACAGATATATCTGAGAAAGACTTTAGAAAAATTTAACGGAAAGGAGCTCAAGCAGACCTTTAAAGTTCTCATGTAATTTCCAAGGTCACGCAACAGACCATTTTTCTGGTCACTGCTGAAGTGTGGTTCAGAATGAATTCCACGATCGTAACTAAGAAGCCGCTCTTTCGTTATGCCATTTGAATTTAGAGTGTTCCAATAAACACTGATATCAAAGTCACTTTTAATGTAATCTATAAGTGCCTGCAAGACAACCCAATATTAGTTGTATTCAGATTCTGCTAAGAACAACCGCCAGAAGTCTCATATCAGATACCTGACATATAATAACATCATCAGGGCTAGTGTTGTTATGGAGCTTTTGATGCCATTCTTCCATCATTCCTCCACTGCAATTGTTATTTCTCTGCAGTAAGCAGTAGCTGAAGTTCAAATACCATTGCCAATATTGAATAACTGGAGAACAAAAATCTAAGATAATCAAGGAATTACCTGCACAACCAAAATTTCATCACGAATACGCTGTCCCACGTCTCCTTCACCTCCACGACCAACAGTGGACATGATCATGCGCAAAATTTCCCTGTTTTGGGGCTGACTTTTGTATACATTTTGAAGCAAGTCTGTAAGCCTATCCTGAGCTTTACTGATCTCACTGAATATTATAAGGATTTATGGGTTAGCAATTAAAAACTAGGAACACATTAACATGGCTTTACAGTTTACAATAAACTTAAACCCCTTTCCCAAGATCTATCTAGTGGTGCTAAGCTCACATCCAAATAGTCATTTTTATTGATGCTACTAAATTTGGTGTTCAACTAACAGGCCCATTTCATGGAAGTGTACCGTGGTTTGACGTTGTAGTTCTTATTCCAAATCAGCTGCCTTGTTGCCATAAAACGCATCCACACAAGTATACCTGCAAGACCCAATTCCCCAGCATCTTTGGCCCAATCAACTAGATCTGCTGCAATATTAAACCTGTGAAAAAAAAAATCTTATTACCATACATCAGAACTCAGGTCAGATGCTAGTTTAAAATTAAAAAAAAAAAAAAAAAAAACAAAACATTATATAACTTCCATTCAAAAAGGGGTTGGAGCCCAACTTGTTGCTAGGTTGCCAACCAAAGTTTGAATTTTTAATATGGTTTTGAATTAAAAAAAAAAAACAGTATGAATTTACATCTATAAAATCTCCAATAGACCAGTTATACAATAGGTGAATATTTGATAATCAATTTTATGTGTTGAAGCACACTCGGTGTCATCTATTAACTGAGCCGCAACAACTGCATGTAAGTTTCAAATTACTCATCAACCTTCAAAGGCTAGACGTCCAGTAGGAGGAAGCGCACTCCAAAAACTAAAAAGTACAACCATGGCTTTGAACAGTAGATTTTAGCAAAAATGCTATGGTCTAAGTTGGGCCATAGTTTTTGATAGATGCTTAAACAAAAAGAATACAGTCACTCAGTGAATGCCAATAAGGAATAACTTAATGTAAAGTCTCACTTATCAGAGGAATAAAGCGAAGAACTACTATAACAGATGGTGATTGGAGTAATGAAATCATATTTGGATATAAAGGATTGGCCAATCATATTGAATAACGACACATCTTTGTAAGAGGACCAACTGAGAGAACAGATCAAGAAGACTACTAACCTATGCATAAAAGACTTTTGAGCCTCACTCTCCATGTCTGCTATTTTATCCAACAATGCTTTTGCAGTACCCTCGCCACCACCAGGATTCTTAAGAAAAAGAGCTTGACTGAGTCAAAACTAGAGAACAAGCATGACAGATGCAATGAAAACAAGCTGAAGGATTTGATTGAAGATAACCTGTTTAACCTTCTTGGGTCCAGTCTTAAAGTCAACATAAAAGTCAGAACCACTATCCTTCATCCAGTTTCCACCTGATAAAAGGACGAAAGGCATCCCTACATAATCCTCTTCCCCAATCTCAATTTCTAAGGATTGCACCTGAAAATAGAATAATTCATACTAACATCATGACACATAAGTTCGACATCATTATAACTCAAGGGTACAAATACGTTAACAAGAGGTACCTGGTAAGTAGGATCACTGGAAGAACTCTTCTTAAATTGTGTTTCACTAGCTTGGTCTAGCAGAGTTGAACCCTCGGGCAATAAACTTGTAGGTGGTGCCTGCAAAATGTTCACTCCTTTACACTATAGCATCGAAAATGGCAAAGAAGAACGAGACATAAACACTAAATATATCAAGGGTATGTAGTTCTATAAATTCTGTTGTTGACAGTCGGAGCCTAATAAG
This sequence comes from Papaver armeniacum, assembly GCA_023531295.1. Classification (NCBI taxonomy): domain Eukaryota; kingdom Viridiplantae; phylum Streptophyta; class Magnoliopsida; order Ranunculales; family Papaveraceae; genus Papaver; species Papaver armeniacum. Next base: position 275,776 of record JAJJWW010010848.1, read on the forward strand.
GGAAAGTGGTTCTGTGAAATCTGTAGCCAGATAAATAGCCATTTTAGTAGCTAGCTGCTGACATTATCTACCTGCCACTCTCCAGCATTCTTTGACAGAGCCCAATGAAGTGTAAGTGGTTCTATGAAATCTGTAGCCAGATAAACCTTTGTCTTCCCAAGAGTCTTGGTTACAAGTGCCTTGCAAGTGTGAGATAAAGATTATGGAGTTAGGTTGGACTAACATAATAACAATAACAATAACAAAATTTGTAAAAAGAGATAACACCAGCTAGGATTAGCTTACCACAACTTTCTTATCACCAAGCTTACAGGTTCTCTTATTTATAACAGAATCACCATATTGCTCCTCCTTAGCCTTCGTAAAAAGCTCAACCGCAGTTGGAGGTTTCGGTGTGTTATTGACGTTTTCCTTCACAGATTCGGCAGCATATTTGTTAAGAAGCTCCATAGAGTCCCTTCGCTTTCGCTGAATCTTTTCGACATTATAATGTCTTTTGGTTTCCTGTTTCTTAGGAGTTTTAGATTTCTCGATTGGAGAACTGGCCTCCTTTGTTTTGCTTTTACCATCACTTTTTGTTATTTTGGAGCGCAGCTCCTCTACAGAGAGTCCCCTTTCCAGTTCATCCTGTAGTTCAGTTCGAGCAGCTTCATACTCCTCCTGTAAAACGTAAGGAAGTTTATGAATCCATGCTACTCGGATATGAAAAAAGAAGGAACCGATGGAAAACTGAAAACTATACGCATTAGCATCTGTGAGATTTGCAAAAACAGAATATTGGCAACTTGCCTTCTCTTGCTCTGGAGTATACATCTGCTTACCCTTCCTTTCCCACCTTAAATATGCTTGAATCTGTACAAGATCTTCAGGAACTGAACTATTTGTACTTCTTTTGGCCCTCTGTGCCAACTGGACATGGAAGTTGTCCCCATTATATTTAAACCTACCAACACCGCACAAATAAAAATGAAGCTGGTATTTTCTGATAACTGTATATTAATGAAAATCAAAATCAACTCATACCAACCATTTGTTTTGTGATTCTTCAACTATAAGAAACTCTATTGCTTGTATCTGCGGGTCATCGATCTCTATTGTAACAGTGGAGCTGGAACCAGACTAAGACATAATACCAAAGCCAAATGGAATAGGATCATCAGTATTTGAGGAAAAATAAAAAAGTACTTGTCAATCAAGTTAAGTGAACAGCACGCGCAGAATTATGCTCGGACATACTTACTTTTACAAATGGAGTTCTAATAGCCCTATTTTTGTATAACTTTGACCCATCAGGCTGACAAGAAGGAAGTACCCAATTCCTAAAACAAACAAACAAACAAAAAAAATCAAAAAAAAGAGCTACCAGAAGCATGACCAAGAACTTATCTGCAAATCAAATGCACTTACTTTTCTCCGTCGCGAATGCCACCCCAATGAAGAACTAGAGAGTTGCTACTATTTGAGACTTGGATAACTACTTGCATGAGCGATCCTGAGGTAGGTGCAGTAACATCTATCTGTTCAGTTTCATCTCTGTTAGATGAAATAAAAAATTGTATGATTCCCTCACTGTAGAAATTCAAACTTTAGTGACATACATACCTGTAACTCAGAATTTCCATCAAGATTGTACTTTCCTGCAAGCTGTTAAGAGATAAAAAAAAAAAAAAAAAAAAAAAAAAATCACTAATACACACTCAACAAATCCTTCTAAAAGTGTATAAAAACAATACCATTGCAGAATCTCTACGGTTTTATGTTTGCCGAACAAAAAAAAAAAGAGATAGTAAAAAGAATTTCATTGCTATGCAACATTCAATATAACAATGCATCTATATGCAAGTTCGACAAGTTAATTGGTAGCCGTATTTGTTCCTTCCTACATTTTGGTTATTTACACAGACGAATAAATACAAACTGGTAAAGCTAACACGAATAATCAAAATTACCTCAGAAGCAGGATTTGTAGCCAATACAGCATGGGGTACAACAGAATTCATATTACGTGCCCCCTTTGGTATTTTGGATTTCTTCTTCACATTTAGGAAATTTCCACGGAAACTAGTGGAAAGAAGAGGCTTTTTATGAATTGCTGAAGAAGCTTGGAACAAAGAATTTGCACAACTTGTCTTGCTTTGATGCTCTAGTACAGCAAACCTATATAATGACTGGTGAAGCAAGCTATTCCCTAAGGTATTGCTCATATTCCTTATGACAACTTAAGTAAATTTCTGTATAAAGACAAGAATCAAACTCCATATTATTAATACATTATTGTAATTAAGTTTACGTAACCATTCTAATCTCAATCAACTCTTCAATACAAACTCAAAACTCAATAGAAGAAAACAAAAATTAGTCATTTGTACAACCAAAAATGTTAATTTCTATATGGATCTCTTTAGCAGTTATAGTGAAATGTGTATAGATTAATAAAGCAATAATAATAATCTGATTCTAGGGTTTATGCACCATAAAATAAGCTGAATTTGAATTTTTGAAAATAACACTTGACTACTATTATCATCAGTCGAAAACAGTGTAGAATTCGGATCTAAAATCAGTGTAAATTACCTCAAAATCTTAAAGCTCCTTGATCACCAACCTTGTACGGGATTGTTTTATTTTTCCCTAATTTCAAAAGAATTGGTCGGAGAGAGCTCAGAAAAATTAGTCTTTCGACTCTTTCCTTTTGTTCCTCTCTCTCTCCCTCAAAAGTTTGTGTTCTGTTAATCACACAGCGGGAAATGGGAGAAGTAACAACGTGATTACATCGCTTTACTTGTATTATCTTGACACGTGGGTGATTCTGCTGGCGACATGTGGATGCATCTCGGGAATAAGAGTTCTGCCACGTGCGGGTTCTTGAATCTGTATGAAGGTCGGTGGGATATGTGAACGTCAGATATTTAAAACACCGCTTCCAAACTACTTTCAATTTCCTTGAAATTAGATTTGCCCTCGTGATATTATTACAGTACAGACTTCTGATTTTTGTTTCTAGCCGTGAGATATTTTTCCTCGCACTTTTAGGGGCGACCCCGAAAGAATTAGGGACGACTTTTTTATTCCCAACCCATATACACCGTTAAGGGATGTCCAAAAACGCGGAGAATACGTTAATGCCCTTACACAATCGGAAGATATTTAGTGCCCGATTATTATAACTAAATCGGAAGCTTAGTAACTATGTTATACTACCGATTATTATCGATTTTGTGGCAAACACGCATCCGCTTCTATAACAATCGGAAGGAACATAACCTCACGAGACTACCGATTATAGTAGATCCTAAATTCCCAAAATTGGTGATTTCGCCAAGAAAGAAATTTGGGGCAATCGTATAATCGGAAGTCTTATTAACTACCGATTATTCTAGTTCCCAAATTCGAAAAAAATGACATTTCTGCAAAAACAAAATTTGGGGCAACTGTATAATCGGTAGGTTATTAGCTACCGATTATTCTAGTTCCCAAATTCGAAAAAAATGACATTTCTGCAAAAACAAAATTTGGGGCAACTGTATAATCGGAAGTTAAAGTACTTCATTTGACTACCGATTATACAGTTGCCCCAACAAAATACTGGCCGTTGGAACTCTAAACCGTATATAAGGATTGTATCCTTTTACTCTCTATGGAACACAAATGCCTTTAAACTCTCTCCAACATCATCTTCAACATAATGGCCCAACCATTCATTAATCCTACGGAGTTCACGATCGAAGAAGATTTATCTTTATGTAGGCGCTATGTTCAATTCTATCCGAGACGAGGAGAAGAACGCAGGCAAGGAGGCATAATGAGTATGAGTTATTTGGGGAAAATTCACGAAAAATTCTGCGACGACACCGTAGAACTCCAAACAACCGTCACTCCGCTGATCTTTTCTCGCCGAGTTGGTTCAATAAATGGACACGTCCAAGAATTCGTCCATTTAACTTATCTTGTGAATCAATATCGATTGAGGGGTGAAACCAATGATGAGGTTATAGAACGATCTCTCGGGGAATGGCGGAGATGGAAAAGATCAAGCTTAGTTATGAAGCTCATTTTAGAATCCTTAGGGCGATGGAAAGATTTAATCCGTTTAGGACTCGTCCAACACGTCCACGACGCTAATCACAATACCTTGTAATAGAATTGAGGGAGTTCAATGTAAAATTATGATGATGTGTAGGTGATATTGTTATGAATTGCAAAATATTTATGAAAATCGGAAGTTTTAATTGTTGATCTAACTACCGATTATACGCCAACGGCTAGTTCGTTCAAAAGAAACTAGCCGTGCCTCGAAAACCACATACAATCGGTAGATAAGACATATTGAGAAACCTCCGATTATACTACTCTAATGAAACTGAGAACTCTGTTGACAAAACAACCTATAATCGGAAGTATATAACAATACATGTTTACCAATTACTAATAATCGGGTGGTTTGTTCAAACATTTACTACCGATTGTGGGTAATAATTGTACGCAATTTCAGTACAGTCTTGTAAAAGTACGCATCAACGGCCATATTTTCAAAAAAAAAGAGACGTTGGGACTCTCATCTATATAAGGAGGGTAAACTCTTCTTATTTATGCACCAAACAACACATATATAACATTGTGTATTCTACAAATAGATTTTCCATCGTCTACTCTTGTGAACTCATTCTATATCTCAACTTACAAGCATGGCAACGTTTGACGCAGATGAAGATTTGGTCATTGTGAAAACATGGTATCGTGAAACAAGACGTGAAGATGTCATAGCAGGAAGGTTAACACCCGAAGTCTTTTGGGCGAGGGTATATAGCCAATTTGTGCGAGAGTATGGAAATCCAAAGCAAAGATCACTCCAACAAGTTCATGATCGTTTCCGACTTGTCCAAAAAGGGGTAAATGATTACATAACGATACAAAAGAGGATGTTTAACACTAGCCACTAAAGCTTGTCGATCCAACAAATTGTAAGTATAACGCTCGGGTGTTTAATCTTTCTTACTAAAACGAAGTTGACATTATTTTATGTTTGTTTATATAGGAGACACTCGAAAAAAAGACAAGTACTTAGTGGAAAAGGGTGAAGAATTCACTTATGATGGAAGTTATGAATTCTGAAGTCCGTCGTAATAAAAGTATAAATGTTTTTCTCACTGGTTACAATCGGAAGTTATTATTTTATATTGTCTACCGATTCGGGAAGATTTTCACCTATTTTTTCAGAATTTGGTGACAATCGGAAGTTTATGAAGTATGTTGTCTACCGATTCTGGGAAGATTTTCAGCTTTTTGTCAGACTATGGTGACAATCGGAAGTTTATTCAATATGGTGTCTACCGATTCTGGGAAAAATTTACAGTTTATTTTTTGTCAGAGTTTGGTGTTAATCGGATGTTTATATAATATGTAATCTACCGATTCTGGGAAAAAAAATTCAGTTGTTTTATCAGCCTTTTAATCGGAAGATAAGTTCAAAAAGTTAATAACCGATTATAATATTGATTGAGTCTGTTTACAAAAGCTTGTATAATCGGTTGATATATTAAAAATATAACTACCGATTATAGCTTTAGACTTCTGATATTTTCCACAAAATTCCAAAAAAAAATATGTACAAATAGGGCTTTCCAAAATACATCTTTCAAACATAACAATCATTGATCTTCATCATCGAGGGAACCAATTCCAGTAGGCCTTCCGGGAAATCCACCTTCATGACGCGATCCCAATCCAACATGTTGGTCTCATATTGTTTCAACCAATCGTTACAATGATTCGTTGGGAAGTAATCGCTCCAACCAGCCAACGGAGGTAATGGGCAATCCCTCTTTACTCTTAAACCGATAAAATGCATCTCATTCACAAATGCCATAACAATTCTTCTATCTTTAACCGATTGATCGCAAACCGTCCTTGTAGGTGTAAACGTATTAGAATGTCCATACCTAGGAGGAACAAAGAAATGTACCACGCAATTCAAAGCGTCCGCTAAGAGATATCCACATTTAGGCATTGTCATCCAATACTTGGATCCGATTGTCTTCAATCCCTTTCGGCACTTTACACGCGCAACAAAGTCTTTGAACTCTAGTTCTTTGTCGTGCCTATCTCCTTCCTTCATCATCTCCATATAGAAATCCTTGTCCTTTATTAGTTGTACCGCCATCTTAGTTCTTAAATTTTGCCATTGGGTGACATCTTCGTTCACCGCCTCTCCAAAGTAACCAATTTGTTCCGAGGCGACGTGAAACCCGCAATTGCCATCCCCATCAACCTCGTCGGTGGACAAAACAAATGGAACAATGAGTGGAGGGAGTTGTTTCATATACTCTTCTATAATCGTATACCTTGATCGTGTTGGTCTTCCATGAAAATCCCTAGGACAACGAAGAGTACCATACTTCTCTCTTATAGTCACCATTTCCGTTGAATGTGTTTGTGGCGAGTCGCTCATTTGATTAATAACTACGGAGCTAGTTTGGGTCTCCACTAACACAACTTGTTCCACCGCATCGACTTGACTTACTTGAAAAGGCTTCTTAGAGACTTTTGGACTTCCATTTTGATCTTTTCTTGGACGACCTCTTTTCTTTGGTTGCGGCTCATCTTCAAATTCGGCTTCCGAACGCTCATGCCGACACAATATTCTTTTATTAGACAAATGATCCTTTAATTCTTTTCTTTCAATGGTCCTCGACACTTCGGTGTTTGGCCTACCCGCCCCCTTATGCTTAATAGGTTCATCAACCTCTTTTAAACGAGGGTGAAGAGCTTGTTCCAAATCATGCATCAATATTTGCTTCTTGGCGCCATTTGTTGTAGCATAACGCTCGGCTATTCTTGCACACAATTCCGACTCCATGAACGACGGACCATTGACTACGGGTGTGCTTGGAGTGAAATTTAATTGCTTCCAAAATGGATGAATATCATTGATGTCAATCACATCGACGTACCTACCCATTTTATGACGACATGGGAGACCAATACCTATCATATCCTTGCAAATACAAACCGTATTCTCGTCATCGTTAGCTTTATACAACTTCAATTGTTCTATCATGTGATTTATTGCCCAACGTGAAACTTTATGAACAATGCCCCTTAGAAGCAATCTTTCCCCTTCGGGTTCCGTAGGGAATTTATGTACACTAAATTGCATAGAAGCCTTAATCTTTATGAGATCACGATTGGTGAATTCATGGATTGCTTCTTGGATCGACACAACTCCATTTTGACTACCTAGAAGTATTTTCTTTAATCGGCCATGAGACCCCTCCGCAATGCTTGTCGCCTCGTTCTTGAAGTTATGATATTCATATGTCCATGCATACACAAACCTCTCCTTAATCGGTAACCATTGTGTTTTACAATACTCAACGGGTTTTGGGTAGTCCTTGTAATATTCTTCCTCAAATTTCTTCAAGTTCCTTTCGTAAATTTCCTCGGTCATTGACCAAACGATCTTGTCCCATGCTTTCATGAACGATCTCCAAATTATCCCATCCTCCTTCCATTTTTCATCAAATAACCTCTTCTCTTCCTCTCGGTTAATTTACTAATGCGCTCATCCTCTTCCTTCGACCTCTTGGTACCCTTCCTTGGTTTTTTAGCTTGGAAATGGCGATGGCAATTGTGTCTGAGGTTGCATTGAATGTGCCACGTACACTGCAAGTTTCGGGCTTCAGGAAACACTACCGCTATTGCATGCATTAAGGCTTGATCGTTATCCGTTACAATAACCCTTGGAAAATCATCCCCATTGTAAATGGACCTCAGCGTCTCCAGCATCCAAATGAAACTCACGTTGTTCTCATGATCCATTAAACCCCATGCAATCGTAAACGTGTTTTTGTCCGAAGTGTGACAAGCAATGTTCAACAACGGCATGTTATATTTGTTTGTCTTGTAAGTGGCATCTATCAACACAATTTGATGAAAACACTGAGCCAATTTTATCATTTCGGGATGTGCCAAGAAAATACGTACCACTTTACCATCCTTTTCTTCCGTTCTCAACGTGTAGTTGTGTAACTCAGCTAACCACTGCGATTGTTGCATGACCGTTCTACCATCCCATTCCGTCCTTTTGATCGTATCTAGGGCCGACTTAATTGTAGATAAAGAAGACAAGTTGTCGGGGTCGTCCGCCTTTATTTTACTTAAGATCGCACTCGCCTTTTGGATACGCATAGACCTCACCGTCTCCATTTCATGTGCTTTTAACTTCGCAACCATTACATGTCCAATAAGAGTATCAGGATCATCGTGGTTGTGACAACCATTAGCAACTTTAGACATTTTCCAATCTTTACTTTCCTTACCATCGGGCTTATAGAAGACAATCTTAAATGGGCATCCAATCTTCTTCGTATGAGTTCGGTACTTCTTTCTCTCCGTCTTCCTTACATACTTATTATTCTTTCCCTCGTGACTCTTCTTCTCCCCACCTCGCTCACATACCATTTCAAACCGAATATTCTTAACGCAACGGTTCTGAACTACCACGCACATCTTCTCTTTTGCCTTGTTCATAAGCCATTCCTTGGCCTCCTTCTTACTTCCAAATATCTAAATGGGCATATTACAAAACAAAAATAATAAGCATAACCATCTAACATACACGATTGGAAAAACAAAAGATAAATCATGACCATACCAAATCGTTTGCATAGTGTAGGGCAGTATCAGGCCTCAAATAATAATCGTCATCAACCGCTACAACAGCCTACGCACAACAACAACAAGTTATGCATTAGCAATCGGAAGGAAGTTTAGATAATAAGTAAACGATTGTAACACAATCGGTGATTTAATACTATACAACGTAACCGATTATAATAAATCGGTAGTCATGTACGCATATAGTCTACCGATTAACGACATACAGAAATGAACAATTCTTCTGTGTAAAAAGCTTCAATAATCGGAGGGACTATAAATTCATGAACCAACCGATTATTATATACCAATAATCGGACGTTTATTCATGTAGAGAAATTCCGATTATGAGAAATTGAAGCTTTCAATTTGGGGATTTTTTCATATTTGGCATATTAATACATCAAAATATACCCGATTATTAATAATCGGTAGATATGTTACTAAATTAACTACCGAATATATGTCGTTCATGTCATTCAATGCATGCAGAGAAATCGAATTTTCACGTTCGAAAACACACACAAACGCACGTAACATGGATAACATGGGTATTAGAGTTTGTTAACAACATACCCGTATGTTTGATGAATCGTTAGCTTCGATCTCGGGTGATTCTCCATTTTCTTCCATGAAAGCGTCGTCTAGGGTTTCATCTCCATCAAAGTTTGGATCATTCAACATATACCCCAAATCGTCATCTCTAAACGGTAGTGAACCTTGAAATTCAACAACTTCACGTCCTCCTTCTTCGTACCCATCCGTGTTTATGGAAGTTGGCAAAAATCGGAAGTTGGCAACATATACCCACTTCTTCTTCTTTTTTCTTCTTCTTCTCTCACTCAATCGGGAGTTACCTCGCGATGAGTCAATTTTTTTTCCAAACACTAATATATAGACCTTGATGTAACTACCGATTCTGAGTTTGCTACCAATTATTGAGTGAAACTACCGATTATTGTTTTGGCTACCGAATATTATAATTTTTGTCAAAGGTTGAATCCCTGACCACTTATAATCGGTAGTGTATAAGTTTTATCATCTACCGATTATGTCAGATTGCAAATTAAAGCAAATAAGGATTTTAGAAAAAACTCATTTAGGGGCAACCTATAATCGGTATGTTTTGGAACCTATATTCCGTACGATTATGGCTACTTCCAAATCACGAACCACATGGTTAGGCCTGGCTTTGTACCCTCTTAACCTATGGATTTTGGCAAGGGTTCGATTTGGGTCTCCTTACAATCGGTAGTTTATTAAGTTGAGTAGACTACCGATTATGGTAGATTTCAAAATTCATCAAATGAAGGATTTTAGAAAAAACTCATTTTGGGGCAACCTATAATCGGTAGGTTGTGGAACCTATTTGGCCTACGATTATGGCTACATCCAAATCACGAACCACATGGTTATGCCCGGCTATGTACACTCAAAACCTATGGAATTTGGCAAGGGTTCGATCTGGGGCTCCTTATAATCGGTAGGTTGTTAAGTTGTTAACTCTACCGATTATGGTATATTTCAAATTCCCTTGCATGAAGGATTTTAGAAAAAAACTCATTTTGGGGCAACCCATAATCGGATGTTTTGGTAATATATTTGACTCCGATTAACGGTGCATCCAAAACACGAACCAAGTGGTTATGGCCGGGCCGAGTGCACTCAAAACCTATGAAATATGGCAAAGGTTGGATCCGGGGCTCGTTATAATCGGTTGGTTATATAATTATATACCCTACCGATTATGGTATATTTCAACATTCATTACGTGAAGGATTTTAGAAAAAACTAAATTTGGGGCAACCTATAATCGGTAGGTTGTGGAACCTATTAGGCTTTCGATTATGGCTAGATCCACAACTCTATCCAAGTGGTTATGGTTGGCTCTGCACCCCTCAAAACCTATGGAATTTGGCCAAGGCTGAATACGGAGCTCCTTATAATCGGTAGTCTTATAAGTTGGATAAGCTACCGATTATAAAAGGGATTATTGGCCGATGTATCTACACAATAATCGGTAGGTATAGTTTCAATTTAACCTACCGATTCACCTTTAACCTACCGATTATGGTGTTGGCTACCGATTATGTAAGGGCATATTGGCCATTTCGAAAAATCAAATATAAGGGGTAGCTTAGATTTACGTTTGGGTGACCTTTTTGTCTTTTAGTGTCGCCCCTAATTCTTTCGGGGTCGCCCCTAAAAGTGCCAGGATATTTTTTCTTAAACAAACAAGGGTTTTATACAAAAAAAAAAAAAATCAGCTTGTCCTGTTATTTCATTTTCAGTCATTTTTTCATAATTATGTTTTCCTGATGTTGAGCTGTAAAGATGATAATGCTATTGATGATTAAAATGATGGTACTATTAATCGCTCAAAAAAAAAAAAAAAACACAGTTGGTCATGTGTTTTAAGGCCTGGCGAGATTGAGGGTATACCCAAACTAATTGGGGTATATCCAAATTTAAATGGACATGTGCCCTTACTAAGGGGAGGTCAAAACAGGATGAAGTTACTTTAGTACCCCTGTACTAATTAACCTAAAATTAAACCCTAAACTTAAAAACTAAAAAACGTTTAATCTTCTCATAATCTATCTTCTCTAATCCCTCTCCTCTTCTCCTTCCTTCATCTTATTTTATTAATCAAAATCAAGCAAAAATTTAAAATTTGATATTCTACAAAAAATGGTTCGATCCAGTAGCAAGAGAGAGGGATTCAACAGGTAACATGAGAAGATCCAAATCAGAGGGAAAAGGTAAGGAAAAAGTTGGAACTAGCAAACCCGAAAATCCAATCCCTGAGAATGTTGAAAAAACCCTCCACCGGTGAAAAGAAGACTGTAAGTGATTTCTAAACTCAACCCATTATTCTTATGTGTTATATGATTGTTATATTAGGTTAGAAATCGAACATTATGATTTTCAGGGTTTTTGGTCGGCAAGGTCGATAATTTAAAACCATGCCGACTGTTGTTTGTTTTGTAAGCGCCGGCATGGTATTAGGATGAATAACTGCCGACTTTTCATAGCAGCCATGGCGATGTTAGACAATAACCTGGATGACAGGTATATTAACAAACCATGCCGACTTACGTATAGTCGGCATTGTCTTGAAATTTTACCATTCCGACATTAGGTCACAGAAACTTGATTTTCCTTAGTTAATAGTCGGCATCTTTCTTGAAAAAAACCATACCGAATGTGTATTAGTCGGCATTGTAGATAAATACAACCTTGCTGACCAAGTGTTGGTCAAGATTGTTTAGATTGTCGACCTTGCCGACTAGTAGATGACCAAAACCATATTTCAATGTGTAACAATTTTTATCTCTCTTCCGCTTTATGTGTATGGGTAAGTGGTGAGGAATTGATTATTTTTCTCTAAGAAACAAGGAGAACAGTAATTAATTGCTCATCGTTTCCCCATACACGTAAAGTGGAAGGGAGAAGAAAATTTTCATCCAAATTCATGAATGTACCGACCAAAATCGTATGTTCAACAGTGTTGTTTGTTTTTATATCTTTTATTTGTGCATTGTTTAGGTTCCTAGAGGAAAAAAAAAGATCTACCTTGTACGGTAACTGCAGAAGAGCTATTAGAATTTATTGACGGAATTCATCCCAATTTAGAAGATCCTAAAGATGAAACTGAAGAGAATTGCCCTGTAAGAAAGTTACTTCTGATGGGTAAGAAAGATCCTGAAGAATTCCTAAGGTTTATGCACAGTCCTAGCAATCCCCTCAACTATGTTGAATGCACATCATCAGAGGAGGAAGAAGAGGAGGTTGATTCAAGGACTTTTTTCAGGGCATGTGACTTTTCTGGAGTGAACCCCTATTACAATGAGGAGGTGATTACATAGGTCCGGATAAGGGAAAAGCAAAAGCCGATCTTTCTTTGAAAAAGCTAGTGATGTGGAGGAAGATAACAACAACAAGAAGGATCCATGAAATTTTTAAATTTTATTATGTTTCACTTGGTTTAGAAACTTAGATTGTGGTTTGAACTATTACCTTATGTTTTGAACTGTTAGTTGTTGGTTTTAGACTTGTTAAACTTATGTTAATTTTCAATTTCAGTTGCTTTAGAAGTTATTCTTTTTTGTGCAGTTTTAGACAATATTAGAGTTTTACTGAGTCGGCATGGTGTGTAAAATCTACCTTGCCGACCATACTAGGCTTTATATGCTACAATGCTGTCAGGGAGTGGTGGTCGGCATGGTTTGAAATCTCTACCTTGCCGACTTAAATGTTAGTTGCACTTTTTAGGTACAAAGTACAACTCATTGAATGCTCAATGGCTAGAAATTTCAAAATCAAGATATTAGGTGTGTTGTTATTATAAAAGCATTCTCAACTTCATCTTCAACTTTGCATAAAGAATGGAAGTTTCAAGTGCAACACAACCAAATATTTGTAGCCTTTGTACACTAAGTGGTCATTTTGCAAACGATTGTCCCTTTGAAGGAAGCAAATGCACTATTGAAGGTTGTAAGGGATTCTTATTTCTCATGAAAGCTGCAGTAGGAGATGTATATCAGCCGTATGCTTCAAAATGAACTTGTTATGGGTTTTTCTATTGGATAGATGAGCGCCTAGCTCCGTATGAAGATGAAGTTGCTAAAATCAACCTTCTACCATGCACAGATCCATGATGCAACGGTAAGATGAAGCTAATTACCTCTCCTAAGAAATTGTGTACCGGAAAAAGATATTATCTATGTCCCAAATGTGTTAGGGTTTAATTTTTAACGTTTGTATGCTTTCATTAAGGTTTGTATTCGATGTACAGTCGGCATTGTACTAAATTAAAAGCGTGTCGGCTTCTTCACAGTCGGCACTTAAGAGTTTACACACCATGCCGGTGAATATATGGTCGGCAGGTTTCTCCTCATAAACCTTGTCGGCTTAATGCATGAGAACATTCAGAAACAAGTTTTTTTTGTCTGTTTTGGTCGGCATTGTTAACCTCAAAAACCATGCCGACCAGATAAAGCAACCTGACGAAACCAAGACCCTTCCGACCCTGGGACAGTCGGCACTGTAATAGGGAAAAACCTTGCCGACCGTCCCAGGCCTATTTTCCTGTGCTTTCATGCAGTGCAGCCGGCAGCCTGACGAATTAATAACATGCCGACCCTGGGAGGGCCGGCAGGATCGTGTGACAAATACAATGCCGACCAAAGGAGTATACACAAAAAAAAAACACATCCATTTTATTCATTTGTAGTACGCCAAAGTACATTACACAAAACACGAATGCGATTACAAAAGTACTCCAAAAAGATTCCTTAGTTCCTACCATAATCAATCATCACTCAAATCTATTGGAGGGAGTTTAGTCAAATATATGGGACATTCCCTAGACTCATCTAAAACATTCAAAAGGTCCATGGACATTCCTTGTTAAGTTGTAGACCAATAAAATGATTTTTATCCACCAAAACCATGACAATTCTTCTATGCTTGAGTTTCTCCATGCAAACCGCATGTTTCGGTGCAAATGTTATAGATAGTCCCTTACTAAAAAAATGTACCACGCAATTCCACGTATCCGCCAATAGATGGCCACACTCCGGCATTCTCAACCAATGCTCCCATTTGACCGGTGCATTTCCCTCCGGGCCTTTAACACTAGTTAGCAAATATTTAAAAGTTGCTTCTTTGTCCTCCATGGAACCTTCTAGCATCATTGAGATATGAAACTCCTTATCGTTTTCTAGTCGGGCGGACATCTTTTTTCTTATGTATTGGCATTGGGTGAGATTCTCCTCAACCGCTCCACTTAGGTATCCCAATTGTTGCGAGACAACGTGAAACCCACAATTTCCATCTTTTGGGACGTCGTCGGTACCAATAACGAACTCTTGAATAATTGGAGGGAGTTGTACGCGATACTCTTGCAACACCAGTTGTGCTACCTTCCTTAGACAACCTCTTTTCTTCGCAACATCTCCTTGGCTTACTTGACTCTCAAGAGGTAGATTGCCATTTGGATTCAAGTTTGAGACCGTTGGTGTAGTTGAATCCTTCCTTGGCCGACCCCTTTTCTTTCTAACGAATTCCACACTTGCTTGACTCTTAAGAAGTGGAGTGCTATTTGGATTCAAGTTTGAAACCGTTGGGGTAGTTGTTTCTTTCCGCGGACGACCTCTTTTCTTTTTAGCCGACTCCTCCTTGTATTGCGCCTCGGTATAAACATGTCCGGATGGATCGCACTTTGTACTCAAATGCTCTTTAATTTGTTCCCTTTCGGATTGATCGCACTTTGTACTCAAATACTCTTTAATTTGTTCCCTTTCGGATTGATCGCATTTTGTACTCAAATACTCTTTAATTTGTTCTCTTTATTCCGCCCTCGTCTTTGTGGTAGGTGGTCTGCCCGTTGGATCTTGTTTCGCCGGTTCTTGAAGTTCTTCCATAAAAGGGTAAACAATCGGCATCAACGTGTGCTTCATAGTTTGTTTGTCCAACCTATTCAACTTGGGGTACTTTTCGAGGATTATTCTCCCAAGTTCCATGTCGCCAAACTCTTCACCGGGATCTTCTCTTGGAGCCGGTTTGAAAGATAATTGCTTCCAATAAGGATCGATATCATCAAGAGGAATGGGAGTTTTATACCTACCAAGCATATGACGACATGGAAGTCCGATAGCCTTCATTATCCTACACTTACAAGGAGTGCTCGGGTCGTCATACTTTTTACACTTTTTAAACAAAGCGAGATGCTTCATCATAAAATGTATTGCCCAATACGAGACGTTGCAATGTATACCTACAAGCGTCCAATTATCCTCCTTAAACTCCCTCAACTTCCGGAAGCTACTTTCTTGGAATTGCTTTTTTATCTTGTTGATATCATTATTAGTGTACTCATGGATAGCATGTTGCACTGTCATAATCCCATTTTGACTTGTGACAAGTAGACCTTTTAGTCTCCCATGAGATTGCTCTACCATACTTGTGGATTCAAGTTTGAAATGTTTATAATCATAAGTAAAAGCATACACAAACCTCTCTTTGTGTGGCCTCAACCATTGTTTCTTGCAATATTCCACTACTTTGGGGTAATTAGTCCCTCAATCTTCCTCGAACTCCTTCAAGTTTATCTCATATCTTGCAACACTCATCGACCAAACCACCTTATCCCACGCTTTCATGAATAACCCAGACTTGATCTCACCTTCTTTCCATTCTTCATCTTCATCTTCATCTTCTTTCTCTTTCTCCTTCTCTCGCTCCTCTTTAGTTAGTTTGCTAAGACGTTCATCTTCCTCTTTTTCACGTTTAGTTCCTTTCTTTGCCTTCGATTTTTGGATATGACTTCTACAATTCTTTCTAAGATTGCATTGTATATGCCAATTGCAAAGGAAATTTTGTGCATTGGGAAAGACTATCCTCACAACGTTCATTATTGCTTGTTCATTATCGGTGACTATAACCCCGGGAGTCTCGTCTTCGTGGTAGAGAAGCTTCAAAGTTTCCAATGCCCAAATATAGCTATAATCTTTCTCACGATCCATAAAACACCATGCCACCGTGAACGATTGCTTATCCAAGGTTTGTCCAACAATGTTCAACAAAGGCATGTTGTACCTATTCGTCTTATAAGTACAATCCATGAACAAAACTTGGTAAAAGCAACCCGCCAATTGAATCATATCGGGATGCGCAAGAAAAATACGATCCACCTTCCGCTCCGATGACTTATGGTGTCTCACCGTGTAGTTGTATTTGTGTATTAACCATTGTGATTCTTCCATCACCTTTCTTCCATCCCATTCAATTCTTTTAATAGTTGCCTTGGCCGCATAAATTGTAGAAAATGAAGAAAGGTTACGCGGGTCATCCCTCTTGAACTTACTTAGGAGCTTACTTGGTTTAATTCCCCAACTTGTTCTTACTTGTTCGAACTCGTGCGGTTTCAACTTGGAAACTTGACAATGCCCAACAAGAGTTTTCGGATCTTTATGGTTACGCCAACCAACATCAACTCTACTCATTCTCCACACGTTGTCGGTTTCTTTGTTCCTCCAAAAATAATCTTGAATGGGCATCCACACTTCTTTGACTTCGTCTTGTACACCCTAGTCGTATTCTTATCATACACATAACCCTTTCTCTTGTGACTTTCCTCCGGCAACCCATAACACTCGCATACCATTTCAAAACGCGTAGATTTTTGTTGGGTGTTTTTCACTAGAACACACATCTTCTCTTTGACTTTCTCAACAATCCAATTGACCACGTCATTTTTATCCTCCCATTCCAAATCATTAGCGTAATGTGCGGAAGTATCAGGACCCCTAATTTTCTGAGCTTGAGGCTGATCCGTCATCGGTACCAATGCAACAATCTACAAAACATCAAAAGTTAGTTGATATGTATTACCAAAGTCGGCAAGGTCGACATATATAACCCTGCCGACAACAAAACAAGTAAGCACGTAAGAAAAAATTTAACAAAGGTCTTGACCAGGACTAGAGTCGGCAAGGTTCGAAAACTTGAAAATGCCGGCTTAAGCATTTTCAAGTAAAGACTCCTGTGTTGTAAAACTGAAAGTCGGCATGGTGTCAATTTTCTACCCTGCCGACACGAATACTACCCATGAAAAGTCGGCATGTTGTTCAATTACAAACCACACCGGTGTGTTTGGTCGGCATGATCGACAAGCGTCGATCTTGCCGACCCTGGGAAGCAAAAGTGAAGAAAAAAACCAAAATCCATCATTTGCATGGAAAAATCACAATCTTCACCACGTAGGTTGTCTACCTGATTACTTGCAGCTCCATTCTCTTCTTCTTGGTCATTGGATTCTACGTTTGGCTCAACATATTCATCATTTCCATACCCATCATGAGTTTGAGTAAAATAAAAGTGAGGGTCATGCATGTAATCCATTTGATCATGGTCCGGTAGATCATCATACAAGTACTCATCTATAGGAGGAAAGTTAGAAGACTCCCCCACTTCAAAATCAGGATTTGAATCACTCGTATCACAAATTTCTCAAAAACCCTAACCCCCCCCCAAAAAAAAAAAAAAAACTTCCTCTACTACTTCATTCTACTTCTCTCTCTAAATTATTTCTAAAACCCAACTTATAAATCAACTAACTAATCTAACTAATCTAACTAATCTAATCATTTTAATTAAATTAGTGCTAATCATTGTGGGGGCATTTTAGCCATTTAGAAAATACAAGATTAAGGGGTGGCTTGGTTTTACTTCATAATGACCAGATTTTGTCTTATTGGGTATACCCCAATCAAGCCAGGTTTTAAGGAAACTATCCTCTTCCCAATTACGCACATAAATATTAAGAAAAAATGACTAAAACTAAAATTGTGCTTATTGCACTGGTTAAACAAGCATTGGTATTCGTATAGTCCCCCAAGGATTTTCATTAATTAAATTGTAGTTACCGTATTAATGAAGGGTAGTACGGTAAAGCATAGGTGGCTTAACAAGAATTTGACTCTTTTTGTGTGTAAGTTCAAAGTAGTATGTACTAAATCTAAATTAAGATTTAAGAAAGAGGTAATGATCAAGCTTAATGATGATGGATCCAAAACAGACCAGACAAGGAGGGGGGTTCTTTAATCTCCTTCTAAGTTTCCCCCTTTTTAATGAAAGCAAGCTGGATCAAAAATCTTTACCCATTTTTGGTTCACCAAACGGAATACGAACGAAAATGCTTAACGGAACATGGACCATTTAGCTAATAAATTTCAATATGGACTGAAATGCCTAACAGAATAGGGAGTTAAAAATAATAATATGTGAAATTATTTATTTACAGAATTGTCATTTTTATAAAAATGTAGATAAATATTTGAAAACTTCATATCTTCCAAATAGTAGGTCGAATTTTTGTGAATTTTATATATTTGGAAAGCTTATTGAATCACCTACGCAACGAATATAAACAACTATATCAATTTTTTACTTTTTAATATATTTGTAGTTCTAAAAAAAATAATTATAATTTAAAGGTAAATTGAAAGAGCCTATGTACTTTTTACACGTTGCCTATATGATGCTCAAATACTTCACTTAAGATACTATAAAATTACTTATAGATTTTAGTTTCGGATACGAAAGATTACCTCCGTTTCATTAAAAATGATTTTTTCATTTTTTTTTCATTTTTACCTAATAATAAACCGAATTAAAAAATAAAATGAAAGTACTACTTATTCATAAATGGAAGGAAAAATTAAGAAAAAGTAATGTTGCCGACGTGCATCGCACGTGCTCACTACTTGTATATTTATATATATGGTATATCCAGTATTATATGCAAATGTTCATGATGGTACTTTCCATGTCTACTTATCTTCTGTAGTAGAGACGAGGGCGTAGCTACTGCCAGGCTTCTCCAGGCTGAAGCCACCCCTAAAAATACCAAAATTCACTTTTTTTTTTAGTGGAAGCTTTGGGAAAATAAAACTTGGCCCATGAAAAATAGGCTTAAGCAAGGTATGGATTAATATTTCAATCCCGGGGTTTCGTCATTGAGCGGAGAATCATCATGCTCCTTCCTACTGCGGAGGTAGGAGTTCAAACCCCGTAATTGTCATAATCTAACTCCTTTAAAATCCTAACTCATATGAGCCCCCACATTGAACGGTCACCCTCACCCATTCTTACCCACTCTTAGAATTGCTCCATTCCACTTTTCCTGAAAGGAGAGAAAAACAAGGCTTTTTTTTTTTCACAAAATAAAGAAATTTTTTTATTTATTATCCCGAAAAAAAAACAAAAACAAAAACAAAGAAAAACATTATTAGGGTTTGCTTGTTCTTCGTCATAAACTGATGCCACAACAAACGATGGTGTCCTAGAAAATCCCACAGCTGTTGTATCTTCATTCCCTACACACAATCATGCTTTCAATAACCAGCCAACGAAAGATAGTGTCCCAGAAAACCCCACAGCTGCTAGAAGATTTAGAAGATAGCAAATTAATTCTCGCAGACATCAGCTCAAGCATGCTTTAAAACCTAGAGTCCCTCCAAAAAAAAACAAACTGCAAATAAAACCAGGTTACGTTTTGAGTTAAGTTTTTAAAAAATCCTATTTTATTTTGTAGAACTTTTAGTCCATGATTTTCACCATGCTAAAGAAATAGATGACATGTATTCCTAATTACTGTTATTAACCTAATCTTTGAAGGAAAAGCAAACTTATTTGCTGTCGCCGCTGAAGGTGTTTGCACTGTCTTAGTGGCACAGGTATCGGGTCTTTGGATTCTTCTTCTATTTTGTTTGTCAGGATCTTAGAGCAAAGGTGCTACTGACCCTGTCCATGGTGATGATATTTATTATACCCTTCCGATGAAGTCATTGATCTTGGTTCGTTTTCTTTTAACACGTTTAATTAAGTATTTGATTTTTATTCCAATATCATTTTTATCTTTGTTTTGTTTTGATTTTGCAGCCATCAACTCTATAACTCAAAATTATTATTGTTCTACTAATTTTATTTTTATTGTTGCCAGTGAACTTATTGTGATGGTTATGATATATTCAGTAGGTTTGGATGTATGGTGATCATATAGTATATACCCTACTGTCACCAGTGCCTTTGCAGCTTTAAGGAACTTCCAATCGAAACAGGTATTTCCAGCCAAATCTTTAATCTCTAATAAGTAGCATCTTTAGGATTTAAGGGTGCCTATATATAGTAAACTCACACTAGCCGATCATGTGCACCTGTAGGTTGTCTCATGTAAGGTCACGTCATAAGCCAGGTGGTAGAATCATTATCGATCAAAAAAATAGAATCGTAGACGTAATTGGAATAATATCGTACTCCGTAGACCACGAGTGGTATCAAATTAACTTGGACACTCTAAGAAAGTCACTCAACTAACCATGAGGGAAATTTCTCTAGCTAATCGTTTTTTAGAAAGAAAATAAAAACTAATGGACTTCAGAGGCGAACCCCTGTCCCCATGTATGTCAGCTTTAGATACAGTACATAATAAGCTTAGTACAAAGACTAAAATGTAAAACAATTTCTTTATTTTGGTGTAAGATTACGTAAAAAAGATAATGGATCAGTGGCTAACTTGGACGTGACTAATAAAAAAGAGAAAAAAACACTTAAAGTTATTGCCCTTAAGGCTGCTGGTATGTTTCTTCCATATACTTTCAAGTGGTGGAAATATTTTCAGGTAGTTGGCAGGGGCGGCGGCGGTGCAAAAAAATAAGAAGAGGGATTTAGTTCATATCATTTGAATAAACAAAGCTAACAATGACACATACTTAGTGAGAAAGAGGCATGTGTGGGTATTTATAATCATCAATCTTCTTAATGCACCTGAACCATCCACTGAATCTGTGAAAAAACCATCTAAAGAACCAGGTATGTATTTATAATCAATCTACTAGCTTAAATTTTGTTTTGTTTCTGTTTAGGGGTTAACTTTCACAAAAATCAAGAGTTGTTAGCTCTTTAACATTCAATTGCTGATTACAAGATGGCTGTGCAATTTGTATTTGTGTCTTAAACATCAAACTTGATTATTTATAACCTCAATTGCATTAGAGAGCTGAAAACCATCAAAACCTAGACCTAAAGCCGTTGTTTTCTCTGCATAGTTTCGTGATATACTCATGCCTGGATTTTTAGAAACGCATGTGTGAGATGTGTAGGCAAACTTGGAATATGCAGCGAGGATTAACGAATGGACTAAAGATGCATTTACAGGAAATAGGTATGGTTTTGGTTGTCGGTTACAGTATGAGTGGATTATTTTTATACCATCTAGACTACCTCTAATATGCAGTGACCAGTCTGAAAAAGGGATTGAAGATGCATTCACATAAAAAAAAAAGGGTTGAAGACTAGAGAAAGGGTTACCTCCCTTTTTTCACACATCCATAGGAGAGACTCCCTTTTTGTATACTAGGAGGGAGGTTGTTTATTCTAATGGGATCTCGACATGGTCAGAGAGTATATTGCTATCTTTGTTGGCAGGATCTTTATAGCTCTACCAGCTGAGTCGACATTTTCCAGGTATTCATAGCCATATAACACTTCCGGATTATGCAATGCTAGGTCACCAGAATATACAACTTACAATATAATTTTTTTATGAGTCATTTGTTCATGTAATTTGAAGTACATTTTTCTACGTGACCTGTTTTTTTTCTCCTGTTTTTTTATGTTGTATACGCATGGTTGCTGCTTTCTTTTACACCAGTTGATAAATCCTATCAAGGCTACGTCTGTTAGCATGAAAGAAGTCACTCGGAATCACGAAGTTGTAATGCAAGCACAAAAGATCGGCCAAAAACACCAATTACAGAAGCAGAAAAGATAAATAAAAAGTGGCACCAAGCTGTGGTAAGAATACTGGTGTTGCTAAATATGGAGGAAGCAGTCTAACTGGCGGTAATAAATATGGTCAGTAAATATTAATGATGTATTTGTAGTCACATAAGAGATTAAAGGTTAATAAATATTGCTTAGGCTTATTATTTTTTTCATAAAAGTCTATTTGTGGAGGTCTAATAGCCAAAATAAATACTAACATTGCAGAGATATTGCATAGATTTCAAGTATATATACCAAAAACTATATCTTTTCTTTCTTGGTTTGAGGTCATCTCATCAGCTTGCTTCTTATTTATGATCTGCACTATTGTTTTTTTTTTATCTCTTTTTGGATCAACAAACTGTAGCATTCTTATTTATTCTTATTTTAATGAATTATCAAATTAACATTGGGCAGAGTTGTTGAAGTGTTCTACAATGCTACGTCTATTACAGGTGGTCCAAAACCAAACTTAGCAGATATTTCTATGGTGGAGCACATCCGCAAAGGTAATTAGTATTCAATAACAGAAGGATAGGTTCAAGGCATAGACTACTATCTGCGGTTGAAGGAATAAAGCCATAAACTACTGTCGGGAATTTTGGTTCAAGTCGAGTGCATAAATACCGTTTGGGTTTAATGATGTGCTCAAGGGTTTGAGGATCAAAACGATATAGAAGAAGTGATTTTTTTTATCATGTTCATTCTGTTCCAAAAATTTTGTTAAATTTGTACATATTATGTGCTGTTAACAATGATTCATCCAAAAATTAATGAAAGACTAATTCTTCATCGAAGCAAACACACTGGGTTATTGGTCTGAGCATATGAAGTTCTGAAATAATTCACTAAAATTTGACCAAAAGTAAGAAAAAATTAATTACTCCAGAGAGAAGGTATACAAAATGCTCAACTAAAAATTAATCAAGGTTTATTCATTCAGATTGATGCATAACATGATTCCGGTTCTGATTGTCACCTACGCATCTGTATACGTAGTACACTAAATCAAAAATGTATGTTGAAGGGGTGGGGTGAAAGCCTAGCGACACCAACTCAAAAATTCATGACCGGGCAAGGCGAAGTCATATCACACCAAATCAAAAATTTATGACTCTCTTTAGCCTCTAAATGCCTATATAATGCTGAATATAATCTTCTAGAGTAGCAAAACCACAAACGAAATTTGAGTTACATAAAATTGATTTCTCACAGTGTTACATGCACAATCATATAACATGAATTTTCAAATGTCTGATTTCTTACAAACCTGTGAGTAATATTCATATGTTCTTCTCAAATCGGGGCGAGGCGAATCGAGACACACCAAATCAAATCGGGACGGGGCGAGGCGAGGTAAAGCCGAAGCCGAGCTTTGCCAAATCAAAAATATTTTTAAAAGAAAAAGATGCCTAACAAATTAGTTGTTTAGGAAATAATAGAAGAGAAATGTGTGTGCATGTAGCTTTTTGACTTTAGGAAATAATTTCAATCGCATGATGGTGAATGGTGAATGATGTGCATAAAGGTTTAAGACATAATAAAGTCGGCTCATCAACTTTAGGATGATTGGGTTGTAGTTAGTTAGGTTGTCCTTAAATTGATGCATCGGTGGATGTTGATACATCTGACAAAGCAAATTAATATGAAATTTTCACATCCAGGGGTTAATGATTTTGAGAAATGAACTACTATGGAATGAAGTTTTAGTTCTTAGTCAACCCTAATAAGTTATGTTGTCCACGTTATCATTTAGATGATTCACTCCCAAGTTCCTTCTGATTTGAATGTGTAGGATAGGATGGCGGTAGCTATTACTGGCACGTGAATGATATTCATCTGTTCTTCTCAAATCGAGGCGAGGCGAAGCCGAGCCACACCAAATCAAATCGGGACGGGGCTAGGCGAAGCCGAAGCCGAGCTTTACCAAATCAAAAATACGGATAAAAGAAAAATATGCCTAAGAAATTAGTTGTTTAGGAAATAATAGAAGAGAAATGTGTGTGCCTATAGCTTTTTGACATTAGTAAATGATGGTGAATGGTGAATGATGTGCATAAAGGTTTAAGAAATAATAAAGTCGGCTCATCAACTTTAGGATGATTGGGCTGTACTTAGTTAGGTTTCCCTTAAATTGATGCATCGGTGGATGTTGATACATCTGACAAAGCAAATTAATATGAAATTTTCACATCCAGGTGTTAATGATTTTGAGAAATGAACTACTGTGGAATGAAGTTTTAGTTCTTAGTCAACCCTAATAAGTTATGTTGTCCACGTTATCATTTAGATGATTCACTCCCAAGTTTTGTTAAATTAATCTGTTCTTCTCAAATGGAGGCGAGGCGAAGCCGAGCCACACCAAATCAAATCGGGACGGGGAGAGGCAAGACGAAGCCGAGCTTTACCAAATCAAAAATATGATTAAAAGAGTTTGAACGAGAACCAGACTCCCATGTTTTATAATCAGTTTTCCTCTCTAAATAATCGCCTTTGCAGGAACCTTGAGGTCGGGGTTCAAATTCCAACCCGCGGAAGAAAAAGTAGTCAGTAAATGCAACCCGCATTTACCACTTGTCAATGAAGTCAGTACATAAAGGAACGGGGCAATGGAAGGTCGGTAGAAATATTTACAAACATTTTTCCATCGCATCTAAGTTGTTGGGGAGAAGTTGAGGTAGGGAAGGAATCTAAACAAGTTAATATGCCTGGCGAGATTAGGATATACCCAAACTAATTGGGGTATACCCAATAAGATAAAATCGGGTCATTTTGAAGTAAAACCAAGCCACCCCTTAACCTTGTATTTTCTAAATGGCTAATATGCCCTTGTTTAATTAACATTAAAAAAATCTGATTAGCTTAATTTAATTGAGTTTAGATTAAAATTTTGAATATGAATTCAGTAGTCTTTAACCCGTCTTATGAGTTCGATTTGGATAAAAAAAAATTGTTTTGAACATGGGAAAGGTCGGCAAGGTCGACGTTTGAATAAGGTGCCGGCTATGTTCCGCCGGCATGGTAGACGTTTTAATAAGATGCCGACCTATTACAGCCGGCATTGTCTACGGATGCAGAACATGCCGACTATATCTGACCGGCAAGGTCTGCGGATGAAGAACATGCCGATAACATATGGCCGGCAAGGTCGATGAAAAATACCCTGCCGACTATAAGATTTTTGACATACAGAGAAGTTGTTACAAATGCATGATTCGTCGGCAAGGTACTAATTTCATAACCTGCTGACTATATTTTAGTCGGCAAGGTATAGAGATGGATATCTTTCCGACCCTGTAATTGCTAAATTCAGAGATGAAAAGTCGGCATGTTATTCAACCTTATACCCTGACGGCTATATTTTGGTCGGCAAGGTCGACAAAAAATACCCTGCCGACTTTTGGTTCGTTTTGATTCTTCGTTTTTTTTTTTTTTTTTTTTTTTTGATTTCACATGTATAGTTAGAGTGTAGAAGAAAGATTTTGATTTTGTTTTTTACATGTTTTGGTCGGCAAGGTTTTTTAGTATGGGCAATTTGGTCTTTTAACACCTTTTAGACACCCCTTAGCACACTACTTTGGATGGGAACAAAATGAGTATACCCCAATTAATCTGGGTATACCCCAACCTCGCCAGGTTAATATACACCGCGAAAAATATAAGCTACTGACAAAGAAAGGGATCCATATCAAGTGAGAGGGACAGATTCATGTGAGAGAAATCTAACGCGACAAAAACAGGATGGTTCTTGTTTTTTGCTTGTAAAGTTGGAAAGATGTGTTAATGGTGACAAAATCTAAGCAAATCATCCATTCCCCTTCTTGGGTTGGGATCACCTGTCCCCGTTTCCGGTGTCTCCTCGTGTCCCACCGTTGAACAGTCGACATGTGTCCATGTAAATTTATTTTAGATAGAATATCCGTAGGCAGTTATAAAATTGATTAGATAAAAGGAAATAAAATAAAAATCAATTAGACTTACCATTTTTGGATAAAATCAGTCTAAGACTCTAAAACAACATATTTATAATTTTTGGAACACAAAATCCAATAGACTCCTCGGTTATAACCCAAGAAAAAATTGAATTCTTCGTCATACTGTTATCCATCATGTGTTGTTTGTTGTCTTGAATGTTCAACGCATTCGAACAGTCTTTAGTTTTGTTCAAGAACAAGTTAGTCATTCTCGAACGCAAACTTTGCCAAATGTCTGTCGCCAACGAGTCACAATTTTAAGTCAAATTCGTCATGGATGAAAACCCGAACTAATTGTTAAATAGATTGCTACTGTTACTAGTACTCCATGTTTAATCATAAACCTGTTTGTAATTCAAAGCTAGAAAATGGATTCAAAACTTCATGAAATTTTTATCTGGATAATGAGCTTGATCAGTACTCACTGCTTAACAGTCCATCACGAAGCACGCTCAAAATTTCAATCGCCGTAGCTAAGCCTATTTGGCTATTTCCCGAGTTAACAGCTTATTCCAAAAACACGTCAAAAAATACGGATTAGTCTATCCCGAGTTAACTAGGTACAATTTAGTCCAAAAGTTATTTAAAATATGAAAAATACACATATAACCTTACTGATTTACAATTTAGTCCAAATATTTACAGTTAAGTCCAAAGTGATTCATGATAATGTCAGCAATTTTAAATAATTTAAAAAAGTAGAAATTGACGCTTAGTCCCAGAGTTGTTGGGCTTTGGACGCTCTAGTCCGCCACTCTCAAGCATAGTACTAGGAGGTCCAAATTTACACAATATGAAACGAGTTAATCCTTTTGCGAACGATTCGGTCCAAAACACCTTTTTGGTCATGACAAAAATACCCATAACAGTGTCTTTTTTCATTATTAAGTTTATGTTTCTTCATTTTTTTCTTACGTCGGAACTAGAAACAGCTCTCCCAGAAATGAACCCTAAAATCTAATCGTGTCTCGCTAGAAATTCAATCCCCAAATATAAATTCGATAATCAGAAAAACAAAGCCTTAATAGTTATCATCAATACATTTTTTGAAGATTAATTTGCAATCGAGGGGATTAATAGTTAATGAGATTCAGTTTAATTTAAAGATTTCATCATTGAAAGCCGATCAGAGATAAGTTTATTCTGTATTTATCGTTTAATTTGATTGCAAATGTTAATTTATTGATTTCGAATCGATTTTAGGAAAAAATATTACAGTTACATAAACCTAATTACTTTAGATTCAGTTTCAATTTTTTATTCGATTCAGGATCAGAGTTTAGATCTACAATTATCTTATCTTGTTAATTGTTTTGAAGATAAAAATTTCGTCAAAAATTATACAAAATTTCTTAGAGATAATCAATCTAAACTTAACTTGCCTTTTAATTTCTTTAATTGTAGTAAGTATATTTGTTGTTTCCATTTCTTAAATGTTGGTAACTTGTCGCAAAGGTAAGTGTATTAGTATTTTTTTTTCCATTTTGCTAGAAACTATCAATGAAATCTTTAGCTTAGCTATTGTTATTTTAGAATATGTGGGAAGAATTTGTTCCCTCCTTTTGTCCTCATCTACAAGTTTGATAATTTCTAGTATATTTTATTGACCTGGATGTCATCATGAAATTTTTTAGTATAGTTTGACACATCACATGCTACAACACTAGGAATAGACGTATCGATTTTAGATGGTGATTAGGTGAAAAATTTCATGAAGTTTTGTCCCACAAAGAGGAAATGGAACAACTTGAGGTGGAGCTCTCTAATACCTGCGAGCATCTTTAGATTTTTGTCAAAATGTTCTTTGTGTATATATATCTTGTATATGCTTGCAGGCATGCTGTTTTTCTAATTACAATTTCCATCTTTGTTTTTCTGGAATTACGAGGTTGATGAAGAAGTCGCGGAGAAGTGCGAAAAGTTTTTTTTTTTACCACAGTCCATGAGTCAAGCCTTTGCGTTACTCAATCAATTCATGCGACATCTGCAACCCCAAAACTAAACAAGTAAAGTATGCTGATACTTGAGTTTCTTGCTTATTGATACTTGTATGTAAAGTGACAAAGCATCTACTGAACCCACTTTCTTCCTTATATTGATTAAATGATTATCATTTTATCGTGCCAGGGATGACTTTCAATGAGATTTACGGGACATATCAATTTCAGTATCAAAGTTGAAATAATTGGAAACATTGTAAGCTTCTCTTGCCATTGAGTGGTTCATATTTAGCATAATATTCTTCAATTTTATCTTATGATCACATTAATTTTTTTTCTCAGAAGTCTTCAGTTAGAGATAATACAAGAACAAGAAGTTTTTGGCTTTGGATTTTATGCCAAAGAAAACTCATTCTTTCAAAAGATGTCGGGCTAAACGTCGGGTACGTACATTTCTTTACTTCGCATAGGACGGTTAGGATTCACATTTTAAATTCCAACAGAAATAAATTAATGCTTAACTTGCTGAAAATATTTTAGAAGTCATATTTAGTGGACAATGCTTAGAAGCGGCATTTGTGTTATCACTATATTGTGGATGCCTTGGCAAGAATATAAAGTGGTTCTTTTGATTCTTTAATTTACTTAGCATGACTACATGGAAGACAATTCTCTTGATTCTCCCAATTAATTTAATAGGATTAAGGTATAGTCATTTTTGTAAAATGGGAAGAACATAATAATGAAGTAAGTAAATGGGGAAGTTGAATGAAGATGTTAATTTAACTAAAATTATTTTGTTGTTGTTGTTTAAGTTACTATTTAGTTTAGCCTTCAAGTTGCTGGAAACTGTACTGGGTTATGATTCGTTGTAAAATACACTAGAAAGGTGAGAATTAAAGAACCTGGTTATACTATTTTATGTCATTGGTATGTTTGTACAGCTGATGCATCTCAAAGTATGACTTATGCACATTTCAAAGGATTTTGTCATTCGTTGAATTTGTGTCTTTGAATTTTTCTTGCAAATTTATTTCTCCATGGTCGTGTATGATTGTTTCCCTTTTCTCTGTTTTTTCATTTTCTCAAATTATATAGCAGTTGAATTTCAACAATCACCTTTTGTTATCGAGTTGTTAAATGTGTACACAGTTGTACACCTATTCATTCTTGATGTGTACATAAATGTACACCTATCATTAATGTGCACATAGTTGTACACTCGTTGATCGTCAATGTGTACATAATTGTACACATGTTGATTGTTAATACTTAATGAGTCTTGTGGGCATGTATGCTAGAATTTATTAGGTTTTTAGAGAGGTGTACATATTTGTACACTAGTATGTTTTGTAATTATTTGTTTTTATTTAATTTTTGATTTTAATTGTATATATGTTTTGGGTGTACATAGTTTTACACATGCTGGTTATTAATGTGTATATAGCTGTACACATGTTGATTATTAATGGTACAAAAAATAATGTCTTGCGCAACTATTAGCCGTGGTTGGATGGTTGTGTAGAGGGATGTATGTGCAAAGAATATGACTTGACTTAGAATCCAACATGAAAAGAATACTTTGATATCAATTTGCCCAGTATTTGGAATCTAGTGACTATGAGTTGATGACCTTTCAGGCGGGTGGACCAGGAGCTGCCCCATCCGCCCGCACTTGAGCAACAAGTCGTGAAATTGCATTGTATTATGATACTATTAATGTGTTACAGTTTTGGATTTAGGGTGGTACCTAGATAGGTACATTCTCCTTTATATGCTCTTTTTTATAGAATTTTTTTGTTGAGGACTTGAGTTTGTTTTGTTATATGCATCAATGGGTAAGTTTTTGTTGAATATTATTATTATACTTTTCTAGACTCGTTAGTATATGTTGGAACTCAAGTCGTGTCTCTTAAATGTTACCGTAGTATTATAAGTAGATCAAATGAAGAATATAAATCCTTGAACTTCCAACATGTACAATTGTAGTGGTGCCTGCCTTCATATGTAGTCTTTCTTTACTAACTCTGTGAGTACAATTGCAGGCCATATACTAGCATCTGAGATTGGAACCATTATGTTGTGCATACTACCTTCCAGTACGCAGGAACTGAAGGAAAGCGTCATCAACTACATGAAAAGGCATGGTTTTCTACAACAGGCCTAAATACTCCGTTTCACCAGGTAGTTCTTTGAAGTGATATACATATGATAAAGGTTGTTCCATCCATGGGTCACTTCCTAAGTAGGCGATACAAAAGCATTACCCTTTATCCTGTTTGTAAACCGCAAAATAAGGAGACTGATTCTCTTTAATTGAAAATGCTATGTGACTAATTGGCTAATAAGTAGGTGTGTAAATAGTTGTAAACCATTGTACAATCTCAATAATATATATGACTTGTTCTGTGGGTATGATGTTTGTTTTTTTAGATTTTTTATAGGTGTGTACATAGTTGTACACCATTGTGCTATCTCAACAATATATGTATGTTTTATGGGTATAGATGATGGATTTTTGTAAACGTACATCATTGTACAATCTCAATAATATATGATATGTTTTGTGTGTATGGATGTTGGATTAGTTGGTTTTTTTAGGTGTGTACATAGTTGTACACCATTGTGCTATCTCAATAATATATGGTCTGTTTTGTGGATATGAATGTTAGATTTTTGTAGGTGTCAACATAATTGTACAACATTGTACTCTCTCAAAAATATAAAAAAATTGATTCTTGATGAAACTCTAAGTTATTGTTTTTCGAAATCATGAGATGATTTTAATAGCATGCTTGCTATGTGTTTAGGTATTTTTCGAGGGAGCTTAAGAAAGTGAAGAAGAACAATGGACATGTTTTAGATATTAATGAGGTATCAAATTCCTTCTTACTTGATGATTTAGCTAATTTGTGTTTATCTTTCACTTTAATTTTTGTTATGACTATTATGGTTCATAAGTGTTAGGTTTGTAAGGAATTTAGTTTGTTTTCTCCCTTTAAGAGCAGTAGTCGCCCTAGAATTTGATTCCAGTAAGCATTTTATTTTTTGTTATGATTAATATGGTTCAAGTAAGCACTTTGTTAGGACTCCCGGGTGCCCGGAGTAGTAAGATTATTAGACTTTGGTGGGATGAAATGTCTGCAAAAGGTTTATTTTTGGATAAAACATATTTGTTATTTGTGGAAGCTTATTTTACTTTTGTTTAAATGATATCTAGCAAAATCATATGCACATTATTATACTGTACTTGTTGTTGGTGATTGTTAATGTGCACACAGTAATACACATGTTGATTTTTAATGTACACATAGTTTTACACATGTTGATTTTTAATGTCCTTGGATATGTCCTTGGTACACATGTTTTGGGTACATAACATATGCATAGTTGTACACATATTGATTGTTACTGTGCGCACTTATTGTTTATTTTTAGGGACTCATAAGCTCAAAATGGTAGAGCGCCCAAGCCTATCACAAGGTTCGCGGAGGTTGATGGTCATATCCATTTGAATTTCCATATTATGTTTATTTAATATGGATAGCGTTACTGGTGCTTAGATGGACAATTCAAGTTGTACGTGGATTTTTGTAGATGTGTACATGTTTGTACACCAATGTAAACTAAGATTTTTTAAAAAATGAGAATTATATAGTCATGTGAGTACTCTTTTTGTAGCTATTGGAAAGAGCTTTCCGAATATATAAAGTTTGCGAATTTTGGACAAACGGATTCATAAAGGAAGAATCCATTAATACTAGTCCCACAATTGAGTTTGAATATTTATGATAAGGATACTTAGAGACTTAAGGTTTGTCTCTATATTCTTTGAAATTTCTTGTCTTAGCTTCGCAACATTAAAGCACGATATGATACAAAAGGAACAAAACACATGAACCTTGAGTATATATACGTGAATTAGGAAATTCAAAAACAATAGTTGTTCATTTACCGCTTAAGCACAATTGCATTGGAGATGCACTTAATGAACAATTGCTTTTTAAGACCTCTTAAGAAAAGATTAAAATCTTAGGTGTATGGGAGTAATTGATTATTGAATTCAGCTAATTTATGTGCTTATTTTTTGAAAACTAATTGAGCTCTTAATAATGTAATTCGAATTTATTTAGTATCCATATTTAGTATACACTTATGTGAATGGATGAATGTTAGAAAGCCGGACCATTATGATATCCCCCTCCGATTAAGTAAGTTGCTTGTGTTGTGGTACATGGAAGGGAACATGTTGATAACAGGACAATGTGCCATAGCCATGACTCGCATACGTGATTTGTTTGGTTAAGGTATTACGTTTAACCATTAAAATTGTTTTTAGCAATTATGCGCGCTTATGTTTTTCTATAATTCAGATTAAGTAAGTTATCACATCCATTTGAAATATCTTGTTCCATATGATATCTTTGGTTAATTTAGAATGCTAAACATGTTATTACAAATATTGGGGTCCTTTCATATTCCCTCTTCCTTGATGGATAGTCGAGATTAAATGAAAAATCTAAATCCTATGAACCTTGGTCCTCCTTTACCTATAAAAGGAACTCTATAACCATCGATGGGTTCAATGAATTTTTATTATTTCATTACACAAGGTCAAGAAGGAGAAACTAAAGAGTTTCTCAAGGTATTTCATTTACGGGTCTTCTTCTTATGGACATCTTGGATTCAACCAAATGGCATCAGGTATCCTTCCTAACACAACTATGCTCATGATGTGATTATCATGTTTGTTCAAAGATCCTTTAAATATAAATATAATTTCTTATACTTGGTACACATGTTTTGGGTACATAACATATGCATAGTTGTACACATAAACTTATTGTTTATTTTTAGGGACTCATAAGCTCAGAAAATTTTATCACAAAGGTTGATGGTTCATATCCATTTGAATTTCCAATTATGTTTATTTAATATGGATCATTCTGGTGCTTAGATGGACAATTCAAGTTGTACGTGGATTTTTGTAGATGTGTACATGTTTGTACACCAATGTAAACTAAGATTTTTAAAAAAATGAGAATTATATAGTCATGTGAGTACTCTTTTTGTAGCTATTGGAAAGAGCTTTCCGAATATATAAAGTTTGTGAATTTTGGACAAACGGTTCGAAAGATAAATTGTTTTTTTATATTTTTTATATTATTTAAAATTGATGACATCATCATGAGTCACTTTGGACTAAACTATAAATATTTGGACTAAATTGTAAATCGGGAAGGTTATATGTGTATTTTCCATATTTTAAATAAGTTTTGGACTAAATTGTACCTAGTTAACTCGAGATGGACTAATTCGTACTTTTTAATGCGTTTTTGGACTAAACCGTTTTTTTCCCTTTAAAAAATAATTTATCTCTTGAACCGTTTGTCCAAAATTCGCAAACTTTATATATTCGGAAAGCTCTTTCCGAGAGCTACAAAAAGAGTACCCATATGACTACATAATTCTCATTTTTTAAAAATCTTAGTTTACACTGGTGTACAAACATGTACACATCTACAAAAATTCTTTCTTTTCACCTTCTATCTGAAATGATTCATGACGTTTTCCCGCGACCACCTGCAGCCAAAATATTGGAAATAATGTTAGCGAAAAGGCTTACACCATGCACAAGTAGAAACTAAGATGTATCGACCACCAGATTTAGCACCTTTCTGATCATAAAAATTCGAAAAATGAATAAAAAATCAAAGGGTTTCAATGAAAGTATAGGTACCACAGGACATACATAAATTCCTTCCATATGCAAGTATAGCTAACACCGTTCATAATGTATTCAGACACAACTAAGAAACCACGTGTACAAAAAATAATGAGTTAAAATGTCCTAACAATTGAAAGCATCACTTGGTTCCCTATTTCTGAAATTACAGCTACATGTTAATACTGAGTGCCCAGCTATAAATGCAATCTGATACTTTATGCGAAATTAAACTTGAATAAGAAAAACTATTAATAATCAGCATGTGTACAATTATGTACACATTAACAATCAACAGGTGTACAATTCTGTAAATATTTCAACATGTGTACAACTATGTACACATAGGCAATAAAAAGGTGTACAACTATGTACACATTAAGAATCAACTGGTGTACACTAACAACTTTGGCTCATGTATTTCCTTACATAAAATACATTTCCAAAGAACACACCACACAAGCTCCTATGTCAATAAAAACATTGTCTCAGAGAATATCAGGTGCTACATTTTTGTCTCACTTTGACATAGACCAACATTAACTCTGATTTTACTTTAGCATCCACTAAGTGACCACTTCGAAACAAGCATTTAGAGAGATGTATCCAGATGCCTAAGCTACGATATCAACTAACATATCCAATATTATGATGCTATTTCCACTAAATATTGGACATTTCCAGCAACAAGGTTTTGATGATTTTAGGCATGTCTCTGAGTCTCTGACTCGTGCAAACCAGACCTAGTATTTTGAGGGAGATATTGAGGCTTAATTTATTGCACATAAACTCAATGGGATCTGGCATTGATGCAGAGATCCGTCTTATAAATTCAACTCCATTTTTATTTTTTATTTTGCCAGATGCTCACTTCAGATTTCTGACTCTACAGGGACGTAAAAGTATTCAACATGCAAGATATATCAAAATACTCAAAAACCAACCTTAGGCCTGATAAACAGGTTGTTCTGCTCCCTTTTCTCCCTTTCCTTGGTTCACAGTGCAATATCACAGGTACCTATCAACTCAATCAAAAAAAAAAATCATTGCCCAGAATTGCTCAAACAAAACAAATACAGGGGATATCAATACTAATTATAAACACCTGAGAGGAAATTACAATATGGTAATGATTTTGACTTATCCCACTGATTTGCTTAACCAGGACAGACTAAGTTATCAGTGACAGGACAGTCCCAATGGAACATGATGAAGATTTCCTAAAATGCAACTACCAGAATTTACTTATGATCTATTCCAGAATGCGAGATTATATATTACAGGGAGAAATGAGTAGCTATTATGCTTATCTGGACTGGCTGGGGTTGACACAACATGCAATTATAAACAAAGTTCAAGAGGGAAAAGAGAAAAAGAAAGTGCGATATGCAGGAATGCTTGATATGTCACAGGATGATGATAATTCTCAACTAGTAACTAACTAACAAAACTAGAGTATGCAAATGCTTAATTTCATGTAAAAGGAGTTTCACCATTCAACTTTGTCCTGCACCACAAGCCTTCTCAAATTTTAATTTAACAATCTTCTATAGTTAGATGGCACATCATGCCTTTGCTGCAATACGTTTCCAGCAAACATTCTTTATTTCTAATCTTAAGAAATATGAGTAAAAGTGACCATCTTAACGTTTAAATGTGTATCCTATTCTAAATGTTTCAACTTGTTGACTACTAATCTTCCACTAAAAGTACACACAGATAGCAAAATGATTTTTCAAAGACAAAAACAAATAGAAATGTAAATTGAAAGCAGTAACATAACAAAAGATGTCTATCTGACCTCAAAAGAGTCATCGATAGAACCAATTTCTGCTCCATTGGGATCTGTAATGTTACAAAGAGCTTCAAGGATCATTGCATCGTACCTGTGAATGAAACAGCAGCAACACCAAGCAACTTATGAGTCATGGAACCCAATATATGAAAGTAAGAAAGAAAATAAAAGAAGGATAGATGCGAGATCAAAATATGTTTACCTAGAATCATATTATATATTCAACAGACAGAGATTTCCACAATTAGTGATATACAATTCGGGTATAATTTCCTTATATAGCTCACACACAACAACAAAAGCTTGCAAGACACAAACATGGTGTACAATTACGTACACATTAACAATCAACATGTGTACAACTATATACACATGAAAATTCAACAGGTGTACAACTATGTACATATTCAAAAACATGTGTACAATTATGTACACATTAAGAATCAACATGTGTACAAGTATGTACACATTAAAAATATTAGCATCGACTATGTAATTCATTTTAAAATTTGAAGTGCATGTAGTAACAATCCAAAGGAAATCTTAGTGTACTGAAGTTAAATTGCATCTCATCATCAGAATCTTTCATGATAAAAAAAAGGCGTGCGAATCAAATAACTAAGTGTCATGTTTCTAACTTGGAAAACCATATGAAGCAGCATATGACCCTAGGTGTCATGTTAGAGGTAGTAGATACTTATTGTCCAACTTTTTTTTATCAGAATCTTTCATGATAAAAAAAAGGCGTGCGAATCAAATAACTAAGTGTCATGTTTCTAACTTGGAAAACCATATGAAACAGCATATGACCCTAGGTGTCATGTTAGAGGTAGTAGATACTTATTGTCCAACTTTTGTGTCGAAACCAGAACCAAAAGGCGATGGTGAAAAGTATTACGATAACAGAAGGAATGACTATACTAAGAACTAGTATGTATGAATTTCTCTTTACTGCAGAAATACAACCAGTAAGATTAAGAATGGAAAATGAACTTCCAGTTATTACTCACTAAAATGAATTGAAAATGGACCGATTAAATACAATTTATTTTTGATATAAATAAGCATTCAATTCAACTAGTGCAAAATTTCTATTTATGAAATGATCGTATTTATGATCGTATTTATGAACATCACATGACAAAGGAGTAGTACTTACAACTAGCAGAAGGAGATCGTGAAGGTGGAGACTGAGGAACCATAGATTCGACAAAAGGATTTATATCGTATCTAAAAATGAACAGGTGTACAATTATGTACACATTAACAAACAACATGTGTACAACCATGCACACATGCGTATCCAAAACATGTATACCCAAATGATCGTATATGCAAGCTTAGAAGATCAAATAAAATAATTATGTGGAGCGCAACACAATGTATCCTGCAACTTATGTTAAGAAGACAATGGATATCTAGATACGTAAAGTGCAAAATCCACCACATTCTGACTACAAGAAAATTCGCATTACTTAATCATATGGTCATTTTCAAAAAGTATCACACTAATTAATACAGCAGTGGAAGCAAGAAATACTAACAGTAGGTATACTAAAAAAGGAGGAGAAATGCCAAATCTAAAATGTTATTGGAATGTTAGGCGTCTTGCTTATGAGAAAGCAAGAACTAAGATAGAATCTTCAGATACAAATTGTTATGCTTGGTATCCTTTTGGAGGCAAAAAAGTCTCAAGCACAGTCAGCTGAGTCCCTAGATTTTATCTAATTCAAACTAAAATGCAAAGAAAACACGAGTACTTGCAAATGGATGAAGATCATATAGACCTGATGAAATTTTAAGTACACATGGAAGATAAGGCCTCTGTACCAGCTAGATTTTATACGATGGAATTTAATTACAAGCTAAACCAAACTTGACTCTGTTTCGTAAAAACAATCAATTAGTCCTCACGATGAAATTAATTGTAGCAATTAGTGCAAAAAGCAGTGTAGGATTCACATATGTGGTCTACCATTTATAGCTGTAATTTACACCTAATGACCAAAAGAAAGATTAAACACTGTTAGTAGTGTCCATTACCACGTCATGTAGAGTCGAACATGCCTTAGAGTAGATATCACTATTCGTCACTTTTATATCACTATCATCAACTTATGGAAACATTTAAGGCTTATAAGCTTAGTCAGATGAGGTGAGGAGAAAAAGAGAAAAAAAAATTCCCTAAACAAACAGTGGCCTCTCATATCTCATTGTAAGTAAATCACAAAGATCCGAATGTACGTCCAATTTTAATATTAAATTGGAAGGAAATGAAAATTATACTTACTAAAGACTAACCAATTATGCTCTTGTCTGAGTCTAAATTATTTCTACTAACCAAATCAGCTCACACCTACAGATGAACACTATTTATAAAAATAATGAACTCATAAGTCAAATCATTTCTACTTGGAAGATGAAATATATATATCCATCATGAGCCAATTCTATATTTAATTTAATGATCAAACTATTATAATTGCCCAAATCACAAGCTACACATAAATTAAAGAAATAAGGATGTAATTCATATAAGAAATGCACTATTCTATCATGCTTATTATCGAACACTTGATGTGCAGAATTTAGTGCCTTCTCAATACTCACACAATCAGAACAAGGAACACTCATTGTATCAAAATTTCAAACTAAGAACATTTCTGCTATTCTTATAAAAAAAAAGAACATTTCTGCTAGGGATCTTACCAACACCTATTAAGCCTTCCAATAAAACAGAAATCTTAGTTAGACATAAACATTTCAAACATTCCTTTCCGAAATCAATATTTAGTGGTTACGATCGAAATAAAAGATTGAGAAGACATACAACTTATCTTTATAATCATTTTTATTGACGGATCTTTAAGATGCAATTCCTTTTGGTGATTTCATCGATCTTCCACATCAATTTCAAACTATATCTTCAACAACGAATGTAAGGATTGAATCTTACTGAACCAATTGGTAATTGATATATACTGACTTTGGTTATGAAGATGGAGATGGAGAATGAACGAGTTAGGTTTTCTTAAACTCTAATTTACAAATTGTAGATCTAAACTCCGCTGGTTCTCATGGGTTTGGATTTGTTTTTGGGTTTTTCTCTCGGCGAAGAATCAGATTTGCGGTCAGAGAAGAGTGATGAAATGAATGAGGAATAATATGACTTCGGGTTTTCAAAGTAAGGTCATTTTTGTCATCTACTTTTTTAAGATTTGGAATGAATCGTTAAAAAAGGACTAACTCGTCCGAGATTTGGTAAAAATGGATTTCCCAGTACAAGGCTTCAGGTGACAAGACTAAACTGTCTAAAGCCCAATAGAAATGGGATTAAATGTTAATTTCTACGTATAAAGCTTTGTAAACCTAGAAAAAACAATGCATTCTAATTTATCAAACCTACTGCATACCATACCAATTTTAATAAGATAAATGAGATAACGAATCATTTCGCTAACTTCTAATTTAAAATTTTTTGTTAGATTCAGGCTAATATATCTTTAAGATGTCCAAAGATGATTCTGATACTTAGAAAAAAAGTTAGTCGGGTCTACAATAAGTATATACAAACATTCAATTAATCTTGGATGGGGATGTGCATCCGTGCAGGGTCTTCTTACAGGTTTGTGGTGCTCTAGGTGAACTCGAAATATAGGGTTTTTTTATGAGTTACTTGAAACCGATAATTTGAAACCGGGTATGTGGTCGAAGGGATGCCCAAATTTTTTAGTTTTTTTTTGTTGTTAAATTTTGTGTTATAGTTAGATTTTTGTTAGAGGGATAGCAAAAATGGATCCGGGGAGAGCGAAAATTGTTGTTGACTCGGTAACTCGGACCTAGTCGATATATTATCTTAAACTTGACGAAACTATCCATACTAAATGCACCCATCTAGCAAACGAAGTTCACACCAATTTTCTAAATAATTCAACCACCGGTACGCCACCATCTCCTCCACCACCTACTACCGAAAAAAGGAAATGAAAACTTCATAATGATTCCTGTTCCCAAATGATGAAAATAACTGTAACTAAACTTCTTCATCAAACAAACAACATATGAAGAAGAACGACAAAACATATTATTCCCAACACAGCAAACAACAAACGAAGAACGACAACTAACAGATCTCTAAATTCAAGCAAATAGATGTGTACCAAACCTAATATAAAGAACAGTGAACGACAAGAAAAAAGACTCGATTATAAAAACTAAAAAGCAACATGACATCAATAGTGTTTCCTATTTAGAACTACATATTGGGAAGATTGAAGGATCGAATTATTTTTTCATGTGAGTCTTAATTTTCTTGAATGTTAATTTGTTTCTTAAATTTTCTTTATATTTTTTTAGGGTTTATGGATGTTGATTGAATTTTCTAAACAGAAACAAAATTGAGTGCCCAAACATTAAAAAATATTGGAAGAGTGGAATGTTTCAAAATTCGGAAAACGACAATCTCTATCATTTATGTTTGTAAATATGATCATAGTGGTAGTTCTGTACAGATCCTTCCTATGGCCACAATCGTTGTCGTACCGGTGGTGGAATCGTCTGAAAAATGGGTGTGGATTATGCTTGGTTGATGGGTGTATTTAGTATGGGTAGTCTAGCCAAAATTAATATAATATATCGATTGGGTCCGAGTTAGCGAGTCGACTACGATTTTCGCTCTCCTCGGATCCATTTTTGCTCTCCCTCTAACAAAAATCTATAATTAAGGTTATAAAATACCCCCAAAATATGTGGTCAAAGGGACGCCCAAATTTTTTAGTTTTTTTTTTTTTTTTTTTTTTTTGTTAATTTTTGGGTTATAATTAAGGTTATAAAGTACCCCCAAAATCTGTGGTTGATTTCAAAAAAATCAAGATTCAGTGATGGTTATAGCTGTTGCAAAATATTTAGTCACATTTAAAACCGTTACAGTTGTAAGGTAAACAACTGTGGCAAAATACTTTACAACACTTATAACTGTTACAAATAAACTATAGTGAAAAGAAGAAGAAAATTTGCCCCCCCGGCCCCCCAACCCCCGATAATTTGTGGCTCTAGGACGCCGCCCAAACTGCCTATATCATGAGACGGCCCTATGGAGGTGCTTATATAAACCAATTTTTTACTGTGGACTCCATGTGTAAAATGATTTTCATCTCCTCTGCGTGTTGTTGGTCCCGTGATAGGGACTTAAGTATGAACCCTATCACTGGAGCTGCAATGAAAATGTTTTGAAGGCTGCATAGAACTAAAATGTCAAGGGGCCTAATCAATAGAATATACCCTTTAATTAGTTTTATGTTGAAGAGCCCATGCTCATGGATGTGCGGTCCAAAAACAGAGTCTTTTGGTTTTTCCTTCTCCGTGTATATAGAGGATATTATATCCATATAACGAAATAACACTTATCAATGGAATCCTTCCCTTTCTCTGCCTTTTTCTCTTTCCCAATTATTTTACTTCAAAACGTTATCATGCACGAGCTCTCTAACCCCGCGGCAATGGATTTTTTTTTTTTTTTTTTTTTTTGGTTGCTATCAAATCCCTGAAGGATTGATTTGGATCTGTATTTATTTTTATTTTATTTTCAATCAAATACACTACGTTGGGATCGTTGGAATCATTGTAATCGTTATCGTTAAATCAGATAAGTTGGATCTATTTTGTCCCATTTTCCCCTATTTTTTTGATTTCACTGTATTAAGTGAATTGATTTGAATCTCTGTGCTATACTATAACCAATGGAGTGATTGTATGTTAATTATTTTATAATTTTATATTCGTATGATTTCCTTGTTGTACTGTTGATCACAATTTTTTTGTTTTTTTGTGATTGTTGTTTTGTTGATGTTCGTCGCTTGCAATTCTATGGGAAAAGATGAGGAGGAGGAAAACGGACCCATTTGTCAAAAAAGAGGATTTTTTGCAAAATCACATTTTGGGGCAACCCGGTAGTTATATGACCCATATGTCATGATAACTTCATTTACTACCGATTATAGACTTAACCCAAAAAATTGAGGATTTTTGCAAAATCACATTTTGGGGCAACTCAAAGACTACCCAAAAGAGACCCAACTTACCGATTATATGCTCAACCAAAATTCAAAAAAAGAGGATTTTTGCAAAATCACATTTTGGGGCACTCCGGTAGTTATATGAACTATCTTGACTACCCCGTAGGTCCGATTTAGATTATTGCCTATCCATTAAAAAAATGGGATTATGGATTAACCTTCCGATTATGGTTTAACCTTCCGATTATGGGGAAAATGTAGCTATTTTGCAAGTTAAGGTAACCAATATTGATCACAATTTTTTTGTTTTTTTGTGAGTGTTTCTTGCAATTCTATGGGAAAAATGATCGACACTCAAAAGATGGATGTCGGAAATCTTATCTAGAGTTATGGTCATGGTGCAAAGAACAAAAACAAACATGCACAAACATCTGTAAGGAGAAAGAGGACGAGGTAAGCCTATCATGAAGCTGGTAAGCTGTCAAAGTTCTTCTCTAATCAATAATGTTCTTATTGAGCAACCTTTAGGTTTTGATGCTGTTGGATATATATCTTCGTTACCGATCCAATAATACAACTCGTGTATTATCCACCGATTCGTTACAACTCGTTGTAACACGGTTTTCACTTATGTATTACATCTCGTAATACCAACAACAAAACAAGAAAAGAATGATAGAAAAGAGATGATCAATCACAAAACTTAAACAGACTTACTTGGGTGTATTGAGGCGAGTAATCTCTTTGCTTAAGACTTTTGATGCCCCGTATATAATGTCATTCTGATTTAGCGGCATATGTCTCCAACATTCAACAATACCTCGATGTTTTT
Source organism: Papaver armeniacum (assembly GCA_023531295.1). NCBI lineage: Eukaryota > Viridiplantae > Streptophyta > Magnoliopsida > Ranunculales > Papaveraceae > Papaver > Papaver armeniacum. The sequence continues at coordinate 318,043 of JAJJWW010010848.1, forward strand.
CGCAGCACTTCGATAACACCGAACAACGAACGCGAATGGATGTAGCACAAACTCTTCTTTAACTCTTGAAGACACATGCAAACTCTTAAATTTATAGTACTAGTTTTATGACTCTAAAATCACTATTTTGCAATGGAGAATGTGTGGGGTTTATATAGGTTAGAAGTGACTCTTGGTGAGATCCTTTCATGAAAAGTCACATCCCTTAGTGGAGAGTCACATCCCTTGGGATAAGACACTACCTATTGAAAAGGTTCAAGTGAGTGGACACATCCATTCACTCTAATAACTCATATTTCTATTCAAAATTCCAACAATCCCTCACATTGAATAGAAATTCATGCAAAACTAATGCAGACACTAGAAAGAGTTTGTGCGCGGAACATCACTGCATCGGGAGAGATAGCTTTTGGCTTTGAATCTTCCGTAGTGAATACCTATCGGGTTTACTAGTTGTTCGGTGAACGCGATGTCTTGAACCGCCCAACTTTATGATGTAAACCGATGCAATAGATATCACACAATTTATTTCCTTACATATCCGGTTCTCGGTTGTGTTCATTTCGGCCCTGAACGATGTTGGTTTTTCATGAGTGCTCTAGATTAACTTAGCCTTATATTATCATAGAAGCGGCACCACTTCACACTCATATAGGTGATCTCATATTTGAAAGTATCCTGCCATACTTTTCTTAGTCAAACTAAGCCATAAGAATCATTAAGAGAAAATCTCAACCTCTCACTTGACAGGCAACACTGTTTCATCATAGAAATGGGAAGAGAGTAAACTCTCACAGTGTTTCCGGTGAGTATAAATTTATAACTTGGTTGTCCCTTTTGAACCTAGATAACCATGGGATCTCCAATCTCTAGGTTGGGTGTCCGCTATAAATACTACTCTATATAGGCTATCCCATTTCCCTCGATGATGCAATTATACGCTCTCTAGAATTCGTATCATTTGCCGGCTAGATATAATTCACATACACTAATTCTTTTAGATGCGCGCATTTGAGGGCAATTGCATTACGGTACTATGTAGTCAATTACTTGTCGAGACGTACCATAATATCTCAAACTACGTGTTTTTCCCAAATAATTGTTTGATCAGAACAATCTAATTTAAACATGCTTAAGGAAATTCAAAAGTCACTCTACTTCTTTTTTTGACTTTGCATCCAAAACTCCGGAGTCTAAGTTGATCTTGTCATCAACATTTTTATTTGGATTATTTCCATTAGACCGCAATTCTACGCCATCCAACACATAGCCTTTTGTTGATTTGAATCAACACTATCTAAGATTTATTTACAAACCATTGCATAGAGTAAATTAACCTAAATAATTTCCCTCGTATATCTTAGATATCTGGTTGCCAGTGAGTTTTTCCGCAAACTCACTTGCAAACTTCAACCGTACAACTACTCACATACATAGTGGCATGTATGTGTTTCAAGACAATATGACTTCGAGTCTCAATAACTATTGCTTGACCGATAGTCTGACTGGCCCATGCCATTGAATCTATTACGGTACTAACAACCATTTCGTGACAGTCCCACGTTTAAATAAATAGACGAAGAGACATTCTTATCCTTTTCATATTTCATAAAAGGATTTCTCGTTAGGTGGCTATAGGTATGTTGGTCCGAACAACGTACCCCCATAATTCCAAGGTATACAAATTCATTTTCTTGAACGGTCTGAATTTTCCTTACAGACACCACTGTGCTAAACCAAAGTCTAGATTTGATCCAAACTTCAATCTTGTATACCATGAACCGTCACTTTAGAAGATTCAATAGACATGCCGTGTACATTTGTCTCTTGTACTAGCTACATTTTTCTGAGCACCCCCATATTTTCGCCGAATTAACCATCACGAAGAGATTCATCATTTGCTTAATTCTTAGCAATTAACACCAATTGCTATTGTCTGCATATAACATCAGAATTCGAAATCTTCTGAGATTTCACCAAATCTCATAATAATATGAGGGATACTTACTAACAGTTGCCAAAAGACTTTTATGTCTGTTATGGTTCTGAAAGATAATCAGTATATCATCCATCTGATGATTCCAATTACACCAATTATCCATTGATGCAGTTTGATGAAGAGACACACTTCTTCAAACATGTCCAACAATTTACTAACTATTTATCTTTCGTAACGTGACTCCAAATGGAGATTAAAATGTGTAATCAAGACAAAATCCTAGTCTACAACTTCCATTTCTTACCACAAAATCAAAAGAGCAACCAAAAATATTGGTAATCATTCTGGGCTAGAACTGATTTCCTGCTCTTCGGAAATTTCGCAGAAACGTGACTTAGCTTTCTGAAATTTGTAGAAATACTTTCACTACTCCAAAAACTCTGAAATTTGTGGAGTATCATCATAATGTCTTGTACACACGGTTAAGAGGATTTATCCAAATTCCTTTCCAGTTGGGAGATCCATCAAAATCTCCACAACATTGTCAAACACCAAATAAAGAGAACGGGAGATTCAAACTGAGTATGAGTTTCAAACACCCAACATGAGTAGTCATTTACAAAACCTACAGGTCCCTCCAAAGAGTCACTACTCAAGTTTCTAACAGACTCCATTCATGTCTTCCTACGGACATGAAATTCACAATTCTTTCACGTGGTCCGATGCATACATCTCTATCATCGGTAGTTATTCATAAAGATATATTAATAAATAACTAACAGAGGGAGAATATTACTCCAACCGGAATAATTTTGAATGTAAAAGAACCACTGACGTTTGCCAACACTGGAATTGCCTTTGTCTTTGAAACGATGACGTTACAAGATCGCATTTCGAATTTATTCAACACCAAATTTTGTGTACTGGCATGGTTACAGTACAAACACAATGAAGAGTGCAAGTACTCATTCATATACTTTGGTTTCTCGTATGAAATGGGGCAATTCTTTTTAGCCCACTGTAACAACCGTTCCAGTGATTAAGACTTCATTTTTTGATCGAACATCTAGGGTAGTCAAAACCCCCACAATTAGGAGAGATTGTACGTAGGAATCTCCTAAACAGCAGTACTTGACATATAGTATGTTAAGTACCGAATCTACGGACGGTCCGACCTACTGTAAAGTGGAACCATACTTTTATATCCTAGAGGATGCATCCCAAGTCTGCACAACCAAATTTGAATTAATAACCACTGAACCCAACGAAACAGGCTAGAGATACACTTTCATTTATTTGGTTTGTATATCGTTGATCGCAACAATTTTCCAAGATGTTGAAACCAAATTTAGTAGAGAAATTAATTTCGCCCCACTTCATTTCTCCCTCGAAACTTCAGTGAGTTACTTGGATATTAGAGACAGTATCTCTTCACACCAAAGTTCTTTGTAACCTTTTCTCAAGGGGTGCCTAAGCAAAAATTCAAGTTTGAACCAAACTTGAACGGTCATGGTGTATCATGTTTTCCAACGAACATGGGTTCATATTTGAATTTCAAATTTAATTTCTTCCAACTATTGATTACGACGTTTGGAAAAAACTTCCTTGCGACTTTTCCACCTTGCACCAAGACCATTAGTCTTTCGATGGAAAGACACATCTCTCCAAATTTCGTGAAAATGGTTGACATTTACAGGCCGCCCCTTCAAGAATTGTGACTGTTCACAGTCTTGATTCCCTAACCTTTTATAGGTGCTCACAGTCGGATACTCCATTTATGTCGCGAGACCATAATCAACCAGAATAATGGTTCATGCGACAAAACCATAATAATCTATTGAAATTCAAAATAGATCATGACTTTCCAGATTTCATGATTGAAATTACTGTACACATAACCCACGTATGGGTTAATTCACCAAAAATCAGTGAGAACGATCAAAATATTTAGGAAGCCTCCACTGTCTGAAAGACACTTTATTCCATGAACCTTCCAATTGATCTAATAGGGAATACAATTAAAGAGTGAATGGGAGAAAACAGAAAAAGATTTACCCAGACACGACCAAAATTCATACATCGATACATATGAAATGTTCATGGAACTCTGTAACAGTAAGATGTCTCTCATTGCCATTCTCTAATAACTTAGTCGAGACTGGCTGTTATTTTAGAGCATGTGCACGCCAAACTCTACGACTGTTCCTTGCTTTCGGTAAAGCACTAAAATCAGTAACTAAAAGTACAACACTAAAATGTCTTAAGATTGTTGGATATATATCTTCGTTACCGATTCTCCAATAATACAACTCGTGTATTATCCACCGATTCGTTACAACTCGTTGTAACACGGTTTTCACTTATGTATTACATCTCGTAATACCAACAACAAAACAAGAAAAGAATGATAGAAAAGAGATGATCAATCACAAAACTTAAAAAGACTTACTTGGGTGTATTGAGGCGAGTAATCTCTTTGCTTAAGACATTTGATGCCCTGTATATAATGTTGTTACAGATTTAGCGGCATATGTCTCCAACATTCAACAATACCTCGATGTTTTTCGCAGCACTTCGATAACAGCGAACGCGAATGGATGTAGCACAAACTCTTCTTTAACTCTTGAAGACACATGCAAACTCTTAAATTTCTAGTACTAGTTTTATATAGGTTAGAAGTGACTCTTGGTGAGACCTTTCATGAAAAGTCACATCCCTTAGTGGAGAGTCACATACCTTGGGATAAGACACTACCTATTGAAAAGGTTCAAGTGAGTGGACACATCCATTCACTCTAACTAACTCATATTTCTATTCAAAATTCCAACAGATGCTTATCAACTTGTTTTGCGAGTATTGGTCTACAAAATCTGATGAGTAAATGGTGGTTTACCGCACAATTAGTTGAGGTCAATATTTATGTTAACCAAATTAAATCTATAGACAATTGGACATAAATACTAAATAACTAAGATGTGTCGCGTCCGTCTGCCACCCGACCCAGTTGTTTGTCCTGTTGCGGGTCTGTCTGCCAATCCGCTACAGCTGCCCTGTTCCGGCATTTTGGGATGTGCATGACCGAGTCCGTCCCGGTTCTCTGTATGTGTAGATGGAACCAAAGCTCATATGGAGGTATGTAACTATAGCGAGTTTTAACATTTAATACTTGCCCGGCTAATTTTTTTTTTTTTAAGCATGTCTAGTTGTTTTTTTTTTTGTCTCTAGATAAACCCATATCATATAGATGGTCAACTTAGATTATGATTAGTGATCTTGATCATTAAGAATTTTGGTCTTAATGTTATTTTGTTCTCTTGAATATGATATGAGCTATAGTTGAATGGTGTCTCTTGTTCAATTGGTTGTACTAACTAAATTCCAATGTATTTATTTGAATGTTCCGTGGGATGTAATATACTTACTCGGCTATTAAAGAGTCGATACTTTCAAAAGATATGTTGCAAATAAAATCACATGTATTCCAATTTTTGTGGAAGATCTCACAAAAGGTGATATGAGTTAGAAAATTTTAATTTCTCTACTTCATCCATGATACTAACGAACCAGTATATGTTAAAGCATGACAACAAGAGAACTATCTTTAATAGTCTATCCAACCTAAAGTAATTGGTTGACATGTGTAGTGAGATTCTCTTGGCCTGTTGAGATAAAGAAATTTCTCAAATTAAGCTAAATGTAGCAAAATTGAAAATGGAAAAAACTCTGAAGTAATGAGGGTTAGACGTACCGACTCATATAAATCATGTGAAAAGGGACATATATAGCATGAGACAAAGATGTATTATTTTATTTTTTTAATTTTTTTTTTGGAAACTTACAGTGAGAATTGTTGATACATGAAAAATATTCCCCCCCTTAGCCGGCCTAGTGCGCCCCCTAAAGGAAGGGAAACCCAACATAAAACATGGGGACTTAGGGACTAAATTCCAAGTCCACTAAGAAGAAGGAGGTTGTATTAGAGAAGGATGGCATTAGTGGTAATTAAGGAGGTTTAGGACATGTGGCATGATGTCATAAATAGAGGGGCTTTGGACAAGTCTATATAAAGAGGCATGTAGTACAATGAAGGGGATCCTCTATCTCTCTCCTCTTGGATGTATTGTGGCTAGGACTTGTAGAACCAAAATTCACCCCTCAACATTTGGCGACCACACCCGGAGGCTCGTGCCTAGCTCAACCATCCAATTCCCAAAAACACTATTTTCTTATCTGCGCTTCTTCTTTATCTTCACCCCGCGCTTCTCTTCCACCATTCCTATCCAAAATAATCTCCGTGTTCTATCACAGCCGCTTCATTACCCCACTGCATCAACACCCTCCCTCTATGGCTACATCAAACTACACATGATCGTCAAGAGCCGCGTCCTACTCCTCCGAGTATGCTAACTCTACCAGCGCCGCTTATCACCACCTAGCCGATCTTCACTATTGAGTTTTGAAGACCCCTCCCAAATCATCCGCGTCCATAGACACAGCAGCTGGCACCAACAAAACTAGAAATTTCCAACAACCCAATGATACACCGCTTCATCCATCATCATGAGATTAACCACATCGACGCTTTCCTCTTTTACCAGCATCACCGAACCAGAATCGATGTGCCGAGCTCCAACCCAATATGTTTCTTCTCAGAGAAGTTGAATATGGAGTCAGTGGATCTATCACCAGTAAATCTACAAAAAGAGATAAGTTCTTACTTAGCTTAGACCTCCTCTAAATCCTGATTTATATCATTCTAAGATCTCAAGACTCATATACCTTAATTTTATATCAACTTCCTTCTTCCATTCGGAATTGGTGTTTTGACAGGAAGATTCCCAGGCACAGAGCAACTAAGACGAAGCTTTCTGAAGAACGGTGATGCATGGGATAAACCCAACAGTTAACAAAACTTTGAAGTCAGGGAGACGCGTATACCCTTGAAGCAGTGAGGACGAGCTCCTTCAACTCAAAAAGCCGCGTACCTACAGACGTACCAGCATCCAAAGCAAAAAACTTGAAGCCAGCGGCCAACTTAAACCTCACCAGCGCCATTTGAATACATCATCGCTATCTGACCTCAACAACACCACTATCGATTCTCCTCTCTATGCAACTATCAGTCCGACTCTGAGAGCAGATACCTACAGGAAGCACTGCTTCACTGCACCAGCGCCTCACTCTTTTCCGCTCTTATTCACCAACAAACACAAGCGCCTCTTCCGTGATCTCCGGATGTACCAAACTACATCAGCGTTTTGTTTTGCATCCGCGTTTCACCTCAGCCGCGTTTCATCTCAACTGCCATTATGAAAACACGTCACCTGCCTGGGGAAACTCACCGCACCCTCAAAGACCAGCGCTACCCTACTCTTCTATGACTACACGTAACTTCACCAGCCGCGATCACCAACTGGATACAGACATGGAATCAATTATCATCAGTGAACAAGGAATAATGTCGAATCGATTAACTCAACGCAACAAAGATAAGTTTCTCTCCAAGCCCGTGTCTATTCATGGCTATGTATTATACAGATCGACGGTAAGTGAAGTGGTTGTTACTTATCAACAAACAGTGAAGTCTCCTCCCTCGAAACTTAATTCTTAATCATAATCTTGCTGCATACTTTATGATGATTTCTCCTGTTTTTCTTTAAAAAAAAAAAGAGGACTATTTGGCATGAGAATATCTTTTATGTAAGCTTATCATCTTCCCAATTTAACCGAATATGCATAGGGTGAATCGAACTCTATTTATGTTATCTTGTTTTGAATTTGTGTGTCATATCCTAGCCAAAACAACAAGGAAATGTTAACATGTTTGAAAATATGTTGAAACCTCACACGCGTATCAAAATGTGTTATTTTGAATTTTCTGTTTTGCTTCTGTTCTAAGTATAAAAGCATGTATCCGCGGATCTATATGCATAAAATTTCACATGCTAATAATCCACTATAGCTTAGTGTTTATCAAATTGAAGGACTAGTACATGTTTGATGTCGCCTGTCCATTTTTTGGCCTTATTGGTTTTTGTTTGATAATTAATTTGATAAGCATTATAGCATTGATGAGTATTTTTGCGCTTACAATAGATTGTACTTAAAATCGCTAGTATGTGCTTATAAAACCTGATTTCACGATTTTTCCTTCGCAAACGCTTGTAACACGTGTTTACAATTTTGTACAAACACTAGTTCCGCTTGTACACATGTTTATTCAATCCAAAGCATGAAGTGTTTAAATATAAATATATGTGCTCTATGAGTAACCTAGTCACATGAATAGGGTGTCACTTTATTTATACAAAGCATCAATATTATTTTGAAATTCATGATCTGCTATGCAACAAAAAAATAAAGGTGAGAGAAAAATCTAGTAACGTGCTCCGGGCACCATGCTAGCAAGGGTCCATAGAGACCGCTTGAACAAATACAAATCCACAAAAGGTCTCAGGTCAGCCAAGGGCGCCTGATTGACTGACAAATCTACAAAATCAGGTTAGCCAAGGGCGCCTGATTGACTGACAACTCTACAAGAGGTCTCAGGTCAGCCAAAGGCGCATGATTGACTAGAAAAAGGTCTCAGGTCAGCCAAAGGTGCCTGATTGACTGACAAAAGGTCTCAAGACAGCCAAGGGCGCTTGATTGACTGACAAATCTACAAGAGGTCTCAGGTCAGCCAAAGGTGCCTGATTGACTAGCAAAAGGTCTCAGGTCAGCCAAAGGCGCCTGATTGACTGACTAAAGGTCTCAAGTAAGCCAAGAGCGCTTGATTGACTGAAAAATCTACAAGAGGTCTCAGGTCAGCCAAAAGGCGCCTGATTGACTGGCAAAAGGTCTCAGGTCAGCCAAAGGCGCCTGATTGACTGACAAAAGGTCTCAAGACAGCCAAGGGCGCTTGATTGATCGACAAATCTACAAGAGGTCTCAGGTCAGCCAAAGGTGCCTGATTGACTGGCAAAAGGTCTCAGGTCAGCCAAAGGCGCCTGATTGACTGACTAAAGGCCTCAAGTCAGCCAAGGGCGCTTGATTGGCTGACAAATCTACAAAAGGTCTCAGGACAGCCAAGGGCGTCTGATCGACTGACAAATTTACAAAAAGCTACGGGATGCATAGACACCCGGTTGGATGACGAGTTTACAAAAGGACCCAAGATGGGTCACAGATATACGAAAAGGTGACGGGTTGATATGCTCATCCGATCGGCCACAGATATACAAAAAGGCCCTAAGATGGGCCACAGATATACAAAAAGGCGATGGGTTGATATACTCATCCGATCGGCCACAGATATACAAAAAGGCGATGGGTTGCTCCGTGCATCCGATCGGCCACAAATATATAAAAGGTGATGGGTTGATATGCTCATCCGATCGGCCACAGATATACAAAAAGGCCCCAAGATAGGACACAGATATACAAAAAAGGCGACGGGTTGATATGCTCATCCGATCGGCACAGATATACAAAAGGGCGACAGGTTGCTCCGTGCATCCGATCATCCACGGATTTACAAAAAGGCGACGGGTTGCTCCGCGCATCTGATCGGCTACAGAAAAGGGGGAGCGTGTTTTCCTACCTTGGAAAAACAAAGGAAAGGGAGGGACGAAGCATATGGACTTACCTCCATTACAAGGGATTCACCTCTGAAGGCGCGTTTTGCCTACCCAAACATAATCACGAAAAAGACGCACCCATCCCCACAAAGGAGAAACACCAAACACTGCGTTCCATTGAAAATAAAAGAAGGGAGTAGGCGCGCACTAATATTGCCAAACAACACGCTTCGCCTATCTAAGAACACTCGGACTACCCGCACAAGTTTAACTGAATATCAACGCACGTCAACGGGCAGTATCTACATCCAGAGTCTTCACCTTTAAACGCGCCTAAACACTCGCCAAAGCCAAATCCCGATCAGCTTCGTCTACCAACTTGCGGATGTTGTCCATAATCTTATCAGACGATTGTGACCCCCGCGTAAGTGAGACAATCTCTTCATGCTCGTCATAATATTCACGCGCCTTTAATGAATCACCCTAAGAGACCCCAACATGACCACCTCCTCCTTCAACACTAATAAGCGTACAAGTTCACCCCGAAGGTAGGATGGAGATATAAGCGCAGATAAGATCGCCAGAGTCAAGGTATATCCAAGAAGCTGTGGAGTCTCTCGGTCAGAGAAATGAAGATGACTACCAGATATGGGGCATCCTATAAGGGGGACTTTAGGATGGCATCATCAGTGGACAATGACTACTGTTGAAAAGTAGAACTTAAGATAAGGCATGATGTGACTACCGGGTCCTTTGACAATTGACCCAGTAGTCAGGGGACTAATGTTGATACATGAAAAATATTCCCCCCTTAGCCGGCCTAGTGCGCCCCCTAAAGGGAGGGAAACCCAACATAAAACATGGGAACTAAAGCCCAAGTCCACTAAGAAAGTATCCATAAGATGGAAAGGACAAGGGAGGAATTAATAGGAAAGAAGGAGGTTGTATTAGAGAAGGGATGACATTAGTGGTAATTAAGGAGGTTTAGGATATGTGGCATGATGTCATAAAAAGAGGGGCTTTTGAAAAGTCTCTATAAAGAGGCATGTAGTACAATAAAGGGGATCCTCTTTCTCTCTCTTTCTCTCTCCTTGGATGTATTGTGGCTAGGACTTGTAGAACCAAAATTCACCCCTCAACAAGAATGAATTTGATTGCATCTATAAATTATTTCTAATGAATGTGGAAGGAAGCATATTTTTAGAAATTTAATGTGTCAATGTAGTAAATTGTAAATCACTGGAACTTGAATTACTGAATCCATATTAACCCCAACAATGAACTGATTGGGATTAATTCATAAAGACTTTGACATAACCATAAGGCACATTGGTTGTGACACGATGTTCCGTTTTGAAAGTACTAACACGGGCATCACTTCATTTTAGTGTACAAGACAATGAACTAATAGAATGTGAAGTTACGACATCTATCATAATCACTGATTTCTAAAGTTACTAGATTTGCACTACCTCTCCCCATTATGCTTTAGAGTAAGAAAGCACATAACTTATCATATAAAATCTTTCTTTAGTAAAACATGATTGAGACCATCCTGTTTTACTTGCAAATGGTAAATAACTCATTCTCTAAAGAAATAAGGTGTTGTTAGTGAACATATATCCATGCAGATTTCGGACCATTCAAGTGATTTATGGCTCTGCTAGATGATTCAACGCATTGAATCAGTTATTGCTCACAACAAACGATACGTTTAATTTTTGTAGAATTCCTAGCACATATTACACAATACAAAGTGCAAAGGCTCACCACCCTTGTTAATGCTAGAGAATTTACATCAAAAGGACTTGATGAATATTACATGTTTCATAGGATCAATATAGAGCATCTTATACCCAATGGTCTCGCAGAGGCTACCCATCAAAGGCTACAGATGGTGTCTAAGGAATAGGTTATGCGTACCAACTTACCTTTTATTTCTTTGGGGATATGCAATATTACAAGCATCTTTACTTAATTCGTTTTAGAACCCAATATTAGTCAACCTTTTATGCGTACCAGTTGGTAACTGGATATAAACCCGACATTCATGTTCTTACGCATTTTTGGTTGCACTATATATGTGCCATTACGACTCCACATCGTACTATGATGGGTTTTCAAAACTGTTAAGTAGTTATGTTGGAAATGAACTCCCAACAATTATCCGTGTTTTAAAACCTTTGGCAGGAGATCTCTTACCGCTAGATTTGCGGGTTATCACTTTAGTGAGACAGTCTTCCCGTCGTTAGGGGGAGATAAGAAAAAGTATTTTCTAAGGGAACGAAAGGAATTGTCGTGGTGTGTTCCCACTGTGTCTCATATTGATTCTTGTACTCCACAAATGTAAATGTGAAGTGACAAATAATAATCGATTTTCATAATGTACACTGATAAAGTGATGAGATCACACATACCAGCTGTAAACCTACCTGCAAGGTTACAAATCCTCAATAAGGGATATACACCATAGACTAAGGTGTTGCAACTACACTTAGTGGAAGTGTGGTTGAGGCCGAGGCTCCATAAAGGAAGTTAGAGAGAGCACTTGGTTCGATCAATCCTCACCTAGAAAGGAATTAGGTGGGTAAGGCACAACTTATTTATATCATCAGAACTCATAAGATTGTCTCTGAATATGTCCATGAATCAAACTAGAGGACGCTCCGAAGTTTAATGATTCCAGAGAATAATGACATCCCTAGTGGAATATGAGAATGTGCATGAGTCAATGGAAAGATCGTGCGAGCATATTGATGATTAATTTCTTATATACTTGCTTAAGGAAATAGAGCAAGATGAAATCGAACCAAGCTCCTTGTTGCTTAATGTCAACGAAGAGCATATTTGGCCTATATAATCCAGGTAGTACTTGGTTCTTTGACAAATATATAGGTATTTGGTGTGGTAGTGCCACCCAACCAAGTGTAAAGCCTATTGACATACATGATTAATTTGTCACAAAGCATAATGAGAAGAAAGCAGTCTTAAAGTATAAAGACTCGCCTAGTAGCGAGGTTTCTCACAAAGCCCTGGAATTGTTATCTTGTAATGAACTTTATAGTGTTCCGCTACTTAGTTAGCTTGGTAATTTCAAAAGGACTTGAAATGCAGCATATGTATGTGGTTGTTAAAGTATCTCTGAAAGAATTAAGAGATAAAATATATTTACAAAAGTACTTGATAGCCTTTTGTTACCCAAATTAAGTGACTCTAAACCACATAGTGCGTTTACAGTTAGATAAAACGCTCACTTATAGATTGAAGAAATCAGGCGGATGTGGTATACCTGATAGACACATTTTTGTGTCTGAATTGTCCTCAGTGTCTCCATTGTTAGTGCTTGATTTTATACTTATTATGGTGTTTTTATGTTTGTGTAGGTGTTTTTGGAGAAATACACTTGTGTGGAAAAAGTTGCTCAAAAAGTGCTATTTGGACCCCCTGGAGAAAAGTACTAAAAGAACCCTCATTTTGAATAAGGGCACCCCAGGCACCCAACTGCTATTCACACCCCCGTCTCTGTTAGGGGGAGGTCATCCCTACCATTCAAATTTTCAGTTTTGGCGGGAAATGGTAGCTGCAGAAGAACATAATTTTGGGTCTAGATTTAGGGATGTTTTAGAGAGACTCAACGGCTGAAACTCTTCGGGATGATGTGATTGGGCGTATCAGGCTTGGTAAAGGCCTTTGGTTCGACTGAATTTAGTCAGATAATCCGAGAGAAGGAAACAGAGTGCCATGGGTTATGGTTAGTCCATTCCGAGTTCTAAGTGTGTGATAGAGAGGTTTTCATGTGCCTGCTCCGTGTTATACCACTTCTGGATGACGACTCAGTGTGTAGGGAGTGTGTTTGAAGCAAATCAAGGCTCGGGGGAGATTAAAAATGGTAAGAAAATATTCCTGGAATATTTTCCTTAATGACGAGTAATGAAGAAATATATGGAGTTATGAAGGAGATTTCTTGTGCATGAGAGGCTATATAAGGTGTTGAGGAGTATTAGAGCGCGGGGGAGTGATAGGGGAGAGTTAGGAGAGGATACAGAGTGAGAAAATAGAGTTGCAGAGCAATTCTGCTGCTGTTGCATGAAGATGAACATGAAGAACATATTACTGTGAAAGACAGTCGTTTTAAGCGTCTTATATTTTTGTAGTATGTAACGGTCCATTAGCAATGGTTATCTTTAGTTCACAACAACTGCTTTGTAACGGCGAGTTTGTAACTTCACTACATCGTTGCAAACTCGCTGCTTTTGTTATTTCTCTTCATTTTCACCATTGTAAACACTTTTCGAGCCATAAAATAATCTTTTGAGAGTGTCTACAACATGAGGTGCTAAATCCATCACTGGGGCGACGGATGAGGCTTTTTTTCGTTCATGTGGTAATAAAAATAATTCTTTTATAACTATTTGCATAGAATTTAATGGTTTTATGATTTCTGTTACTTATTTGTTATTTTGTTTGATGTCGCATGCTTGGTTTTAATTACTTTTGATGCGTCATGCTCACAACTTACAATTAATGTTTTATGAAATCTACTTTGGCAAAGAATAGAGTTATTGTTTCTTTTATTTTGAGCTATAAATGTCTAGGATTAATTTATGAACCCCATGAACATGAAAAGCAGTGGAATCCTGAGTCCCAGTAAATTCTTCTTCCTGTGACAATATTTTTGTATTTATATTTTCTTTATTTTTATTGTTTTTCTTTATTAAACCTAAAATCAATCTCATTGAGTCCGAGTGAACGACAAACCTTCTTACCACTATTCAAAATTCGACCAATACCCGTCTAAGTGACTATTTGATTTGGAGGGGATAGACAAGTAAGTTATTTTTCCTTGCGTATTCACAAGAAAGTTCCTGATTTGGAATTGTAGCTATCCATGTCAATGGTACAAACATGATGGGTACTCTTGATGTAATAAGAGACCATAAAAGCTATTTGAAATCCGAATTTGAGATGAAAAATCTGGGAAAAGCTCGACCTGAATACTGAGCTTGTGGAATATTATCCCACCAGTTTGCATTTGTCTAAAGTTGTCAGGCAATTTAACAAAGAAATGCATCCTGATAGCACTCCCATGATTAGTCGAGGTTCAAATGTAAGTAAGTGACCATTTCGTCTAAATGAAGATGACGAAGATGTGTTGGGAGATGAAATTCCCATATCTAAGTACAATAGACGCATTATTATACTTAGTATAATAATGTACTCGATAAAATTTTGCATCCTCAGGGAACTTATTAGCAAGATATAGTTCAGCGCCAACGCAACGGCATTGGAATGGTACAATGAATGTAATCATGTACTTAAAAGTAACCATTGACATGAGTTTGTTTTATCCCTGCAAAGACATAAAAAAGGAATGCTAAAGGAATTGCAATCCACAGGTTGTTGATTATGAAGGAACTATAATCTTTTCTCCAATGAAAGTGATCAGTGGGAGATATGGTAGACTATTTTCTAAGTCATTACCGATATTCAGTTTCGAAAAGTACATGACTAAAGCAAATGTCTAAAACTAATCAGGGGGAGATGCCGACATCAGGGGGAGGATCCAAGGATATGATGTCGACATATTTTACTTCGAAATTGAAGTTGTGTTGTTATCTTTTTCCCTTCAATCGAGAATAGTTTTTCCCAAAGGGTTTTGTTACTCGACAAGGTTTTTAGCGAGACAACACTTAAAAACATCAAGTATGTTAAACGCTGAAGACTTAAAGATCGCGTTGATATTACTGAAAATATCTGAATCAAAGAAATGAAACGCGGTAGTCTCTGTTAAGGAACGTAACTTCCAGAATCAACAACAAGGTCTTATAAACATTAAAGTCACCAAAGTAAAGTGTGATAAAATCCTTTTGACTGCATTAGACTAATGAAAATTGTCTGACATTAGGGGGAGCATCTAATGGTGTGTTGAATTATTTTCCTTCACCGAGGTTGCTTTTTCCCACAGGGTTTTGTTACTCGGCAAGGTTTTTAATGAGACAACAACAAACACCGGGAATGTAATTTCCCAACTAAGGTTATTGTCTTTCCCATGAGGATTTTCTTCCTTAAGAGTTGTGAAGCAACTAGTCAACTTAAACGGAGCAAAGTGATCATATGCAACGGATCACCTTTACTTGCATCTGTCACGTTGTACTCTTTTCCCTTCGTCAAGGTTTTTTCCCACTGGGTTTTCCTTTTCAAGGTTTTAATGAGGCAATGTATATGTATCCAACCATGTTCTAAGTTTGCTTAATATTTGTACTCTTTTTCTTTAGTTCAGGTTTGTTCCCTCTGGGTTTTCCTGATGAAGTTTTAACGAGGTAATTAAGTTAGACTCGTCGATCTTTGAAGATCGTATTGCATGTGATGAACTACATGTAAAGTACGAGAAAACATGTGAAGTACTACATGTGAAGAGTTGTACCAAGGTTTTATCCCACCGGGTTTTGTCAAAGTTTTAGTAAGGCAATTGATTTCGGCACAAGTCATCAAGGGGAGAATGGCATTTGAAGAACTACATTCAAAGCACTATATGTAAAGCACTATGTATAAAGTATTGTTGTTGAACGGCACAAGGGGGAGTGTTGAAGGGCCCATGCCCATGGATGTGCGGTCAAAAAACAGAAGTCTTTTGGTTTTCCCTTCTCCCTGTATATAGAGGATATTATATCCATGTAACGAGATAACTCTTATCAATAGAATCTTTCCCTTTCTCTGCCTTTTTCTCTTTCCCAATTATTCTACTTCAAAATTTTATAGAAAATACTGGGAATTATTCAGCATTCACCACCCATAACTCCATAAGCCGATGGAGTTGCAGAATGGAAGAATAGAAGTATACAAGAAATGACCATGGTAATGCTCCACAATAAAAACTTACATCTAAAATTTTGGGGAGAAGTTGTCTTCACAACCTGCTATTTGATCAATCGTGTGTATTTACGCTCACGAACCCTAAAGACTCCATATGAGTTATGGTATTTTAATTAAGGGAACACTTATAATTAAAAAATTAATAATTATTTATTATGAGCAATTAGTGAAACACTAATTAATAAAATACTTTGTAATGAGAAAAATTAATAGATCATTTAATATGAGCAATTAGTGAAAGACTAATAATAAAATACTATATTTAAATTGTACAAACCACTACCGTAGATTTATCTCCCTCCTGGACAAATCTCAACCACTTTTTATCTAGCCTAACTTAGTTAAGCTTTGTTTTGTATTTTAGATTACCCTTCCCCATAACTAACTTAAACCTAATTCAAAAACAAAAAACAAAACAAACACACTTACTAATTCGCATTTTCTTATTCTTTATGAAAAGACGATGGTATCCAAATACACCACAATCTTTTTGTTTCAACCTATAAGTCCCCTACCGAAAGTGATCATCTATGGACATAGTCGAGACAATACAACAATTCGGTTCACACTTCGTGTGATTGTCTATGGATACGAGATCGAGACAATACAACAACAAGATAACTTGTGTGATTGACTATGGATACAAGATTGAGACAATACGACAACGAAGTTACTTGATAATAGGTTTGTACTTAACCAAACTCTATAGGAACACTATCAAGTAATGCGGAGTTAACGTAAAGTGCAATTTACTTTAATAATAATAAAATAATTATAATGCGGAAAATTAAAGTAAATGGCACAACAACATTTTGTTAACGAGGAAAATGCAAATGCAGAAAAACCCCGGGACCTAGTCCAGAATTGAATACTTTCAGAATTAAGCCGCTATACAAAATCTAAACCAACTTCATATAGTTGAGACCAAGCAGACTACCCCTATCTACTTAGTTCCCTCAGTATCCATGCGCTTCCGACTTCAAGAGTCACGCACCGGTACAATTTCTTTGGATCGCATTCCAAACAGTAAAGGAAGAACAAATCTGTTTGGTAACAACTTCTTAGATTCTTTTCAAGATAAGGATATCTTAAGTCATACTTAAAGGCTCTTCCATTTAATCTAATAAACTCCTTCGTCTGGTTAGATCAATCTAACTTTAACTATCGAAATAGTCAAGTCTAGATTCACAATCAATCAATATAGATCTCAAAGAGAAACTATAAAGCGATGTCGATCTCACGCAACTAATCAATCGAATAAATTCGATTTTAGTTGGATCCCAACCGATCAAGGTTTGTGCACACAATTCACAAGATACGAAAACCAATAAGAAATCTTCTTCGTCTTCAAATCTTCTTTAATCTTCAAAAACCTGAACAACACCACTTAAATCTCTTGTGATCAATCACACACAAAATGGAGTCTGTTAACAATGGATTATCACAAGATGTCTTTAGATCTAACAACAGTTCTAAAGATCCCGTCGGTACTACGATCTAGTTTGAGTGAATCTTATATCAGAAGAGAAGATTCTGAAGAATAAACAAACTAGGTGCAATCAAAGTTTCAACAATCGTTAGTCAATCAAATCAATCGAAAACTAATAACATTGCAATTATCTAGTTTCCCACCAACGGTACTCGTAGAGCTTCTTGATCCCACGGAAGTCTTTAAACGAGCGGTCGTAAAAGATTTCACCTAATTAGGATACTTTCCTCTATGAATAGACGGCTCCACCAGAAACAACAAGAAATGAAGTTTTCCTGGCTCTTAGGATAGTTTTCTAGAAATGAAAACTTAGGTATTTATAGACCAAGGATATTTGGACATCAAGGAATTTCCAAAAACCGAAAATATTCTCAAGATTTGCAATGAATGACAAAATTTGGTTTTCCTAATTTCAATAAATGCTTGTTCAATATTTCTGAAATCTCTCAATAGAAAATCTCCAATTAGTAAATGCACATTACTAATTTTTATTCTCTAGAGATATGCATTTAATTGCTGGTAATTAAAGCATATAAAACCAAAAACCTTAATTATAAGATTCCCAATTTATTTCGGCACAGGATCACCTTGAGTAATAAGGAATATCTTTGAACAATAAATGATAAGAGTTACTGCTCATGTTCAAAGTATGTTGACATGTTTTCACTGTAAATCCTTATTTCATATTCACATGGATTTACATTATTAGAATCGGTCATACCACACTTCCAAACAAGTTTAAAATTGGTTTCCTTGTATGCCACAACTACTTATGTGATTGATCAAATACCAAATCACATACATGGGTTCAATCGGTTCTACCAATCACTAGGATCGGTTATACCTCAATATGAAATTACTTGTGATAGGTCACACCAGTCACTAGGATCGGTCATGCCAGTTACAAGGATCGGTTCCATCTTCACATGGTATTGCTTGTAATCGGTCACACCAGTTACCAGGACCGGTTACCAATTACAAGGATCGGTTACAAAACACTCGTGATCGGTCACACCAATTACTATGATCGGTTACAAAACACTCGTGATCGGTCACACCAATTACTAGGATCGGACACCAATTACAAGGATCTATCATACCAACACATGGTGATTGATCGTTGTCAATACGTCAAAAATAATTTCACTTTATTACTCACTAAATTTAAATGAAGTACAAGGTAAGGAAGAGTTCGTATCCACAGAGAGGCAATTGTTGTTATGCAATTTTCAGTTTCTAAGGTAACCAAGGGGGGGATGTTTGTTGTTTAAGCGAAATACTAAAGTAAAAATACAATAGAGCAAAACAAATAGTTGGAATAATCAATAAGGAGAAGATATTGGTCACGGGATAGTATCATTCACAAACATGTATTTTCATCAATGATTAGAATTGGTATTTTAATCTTTTTTTTTTTACTAATAGTCCTAGGATACCTTGATCGCAAGTATATCCCGTTAATTCCCTGTTTTCATCACAACCACATTAAAAGATGCATATGTGAATTCTTCCTAGAAAGCAACCTAAAGTGTAAAAGCACAATTAGATTTAACTCCCTAAAAGCAATAAGTTCTATGGAATAAGACTAATCAATGCAAACGAATGTGTAAAAGCACTAAACGTTTTAACAAAAGTTATGATTCACTTGTGACTAGTAGGATATATCACTACAAGCACTACCCACAATTATGCTACTTAGAATCAGGGATAAACAACTTTTTCGTATTGAAAACCCTAATATAGCTCTAGAGATGAATGTAAATCGGATTGATTCCGGACTCAACCAAACAAACTATCAAATCATAACACACTATTAATTGTGAACCACAAACAATAAAATATTGAGACAAAACTAATTCATTGAATCATATAACATATTGAGAAATCAACTTTATCCCATAACCAATAATATTTGTCTAGCTACTCATAGCTATGGAGTTCATCATAATAATAATAATTGAAAAGAAGAAGATGAACAAAAGCAAACCCTAGAAGCGTAAACAAAACCGGCTCTCCAAAAGTTCCAAGAAAAATATGTGTTATTCCAAAGTTGTAGAAGTCTTTCCTTTAAATAGCTCTCGTGTTTCCAAAATTAGGTCTAATCTTCAAAGGTCCAAAAGAAAGAAGTCCACCAAGCCCATGTGTGAGAAAAACCCATGTAGAAAATATGTCCAAAAATACGTCGTCGGAAAACTGGTATTATGACCGGAAATTGGCCGGAAAGGTCGCCGGAAAACAGCTCAGGTGACCGGCAAAGTCCGCCCGGTCACCGGTCAACCGAGTCACATCGGGTCAACTCGGTCAGACCAAGTCAAACCGAGTCAGGTGGTCTAGTCAGACGAGTCAGTTCGGTTTTCAGACGAGTCAGGTCTGGCTCAGTCTGATTCACTTTGCACTGGCCAGATTTTTGTCGCACAATCCTTGTCTCAGTAGCATTATTGCTTCACATCAAGCATCTTGCCTGTGCCATCTCCACAAAGACAAACTTGCAAACTTCACAGATTCACTCCAATTCAACATCAGATTCTTCACTCTATAACATCGGCAACCTCGCAACACAGTGCACCACTTGCTTCTCATCTCTTCTAAGCTTAGCACCACCAATGCCATTGCCTGCATTCATCCTTGCAGCTATCTCCATTTTTAAGCACCAAAGCAATCACCAACTTCACAGCATAACTGCACAAGCCTGCAATTCCAGCTCAAAACCTCAGTAGCAACACCACTTTAAAGTCTCCATACCCAACACGAACCACTGCGCTTCTTCCACTCATTACAGTCCCCGCACTTGCATTGCTGCCACCGTAATCCATCTCGGCCTCCAGTTCGTCTCCGCAACACACAACACCACCAGTAGTTTAGCTCAATACCCTTGCTGAACCTGGTAACCTATCTCAGAACCATGGCAAACAACATCCACCTGAACCATGAACTGCAACAGCACAGCTCAACCTGCAGCTTGAACTGCACAACCAACACCATCTCAGACCCCAACAGCTCACATCATCAGACCCATTCACTCATCTAAACTTATTCTGTAGCTTTCATCTCAGCCAGCACAAAAACGCAACTGCAATACTCTCTAGTTAGGTCAATAGCAGCAGCTCAATTCATCTCCAGACCATTTCATCCACTTGAGCTGTAACTACAAGTCACAAACAAGACCACCTGCAACATTACCATTCCAACTTCAAGTACCCAACAACCACTGCAACTGCACAATCATGCCACAACCATCAGTAGCTGCTCATCATAACCAGTCCAGTTCCTCCGCCATGTCTCCTTGATGCTTCGATTGCACCAGTTTGGAATCATTGCTCTATTCTGCAACCATCAGTTCCATGCTCATGTATACCTGAATTGCACCATCACTTCCCAGATGCAACTGCAACAACTTCTCAAATATCACAAGCCAGCTTCTGCAACAGCTGCAATCTTCAATTCAACCCTTGCTAACAATTGAACTCAGATGGAAAACCCATTTACAGCTCCATCTCCTTCATGAGCTCAACAAATTTCAATTCCATTGCCACTGCAATCTCATCATCAGCACCAATTACCACAACTGTATCACCATCGAACCCCAATTCCATGGATTTAAACTATGACCAAAACCCATTGTAAATTTCATCTTTTCTTCTTCATATCCCTTTAAAAACAGATCAATCAACCTCTTGAATCTTCTCAGGCGTCAGCAATTCATCATCGCAGCTCTGAAATCCGTCAACACCCTTGAATCATTTTCGAACCCTGATCAGATTCATTCCTCACTCTAATCCAGAAACCCTAACTTCCTTCTTCATAACAAATTCGTTTTCTCGATATGATTCAACCCCATCATCATCTTCATTCTCAGATTCAGCACAAAACATCACAGATTTGCTAACTCGAATACCCATTCATCTGATTCTTCCTCTTAGCTCTCGAATTCACGTCAATCGATCACAGTTTTCCTTCCAGATTTGAACCAAAACCCTACTCTAGATCAAACCCAGATACCCATCGAGTGATTCCTCTCTAAGACTCCAATTCGATCTCCATTTTATTTTGGGATTTCAGCAATTGTGGTGCCGCTGTCTCTCTCAGGTGGATTTCTTAATTTCAATTGAAGCTTGAAAACAAAAGATAAACATTTCTCACGATGTTAAAGCTCTGTAGTGATAAGAATTGCTTAAGGCACCCACTGTTGGATATGGGCCACCAACAGATTATTTGGCTTGTCAGTTCCACGGAACCGACTGCCTATCTCTGTTTTCTTGCTCGGCTGTCAGTTACGCGGAACTAACAGATCATTCTTCACCTCCTTCTAGTGCACCTAGCTCGCTCCAAGTACCGCCTGTAAGTTGACCTTTTTACCCTTTTCGCTTTGAATGACTCCATTGCACCTAATTACTCAAAAGTAAACATAAGATACACAATTCACAAGAAAAGTAGCAAAGAAAGCATAAACAATAGATGTAAATATAGGTGCTTTACAACACCTATCAGTGATTACTTAGGATCGGTTACACCAATTAATAAAAACCAGTCATACCAAATCATAAGTCAGGCATTGTGATTAGTTATACCAAGATACATAACATAGTTAAGATTGGTTCTACTATCACACACATATTGGTCATCCAAATATTTGCAATGAATAGCCGGACCAATAAGCCTAATGATTTCCCTTTCGATTCACGAAACAAGTTCATGAATGTACTTCCTTTAAACGAATGTAAAACATTGTTTCCTATGATGAAATCTTCACCATAACCCATTCACATAATCATAACAATATATACAAGATTATGTCGATGTCATATCTACGAAGTTCAAAATATAAGCGTTATACTTCGTAGTTTAATTCCCTAATACTATGATCATGTCACATCACTAGAGTACTATACAATATGTACAGTATATACAGCTTCACATTATGTTTTCAATATAACACGACTTGAAAGATACGTTAGGAATGAAACAGTTCCAGTCAATATTACTAACCTCGAGTGGAAGGATGATGTCGTTGTTGTAGTTCACTACTTCTTCACATTCTTCAGGTCTTCGGAGTAATACTTGTATGTCTCGACATTCCTAGACTTTTTAGTCTAACCTAAACGAAGTTGACTCTAGTATTTAATAGATGAGTTTTGACACACTAAAATATGACAACCAAACTTGACGTACCAACGCTTGGTGAGTTCAACCGAGCTATGTTCTAACACTTTATCGCCCCTCTCCCTATTTTTTCTTCTTTAACGACAATCAATCGTCGATTCTTGAAATTATTCATCGCCGGTTAAACTCTTTTTATGAAAACAAATAATGAGGACAAAGCAAGTGAACAAAGGTAACAATCAAAATAAAAAAAAAATGGCAGACGTGCAGTGAATTCAACTGATTCATTTTCAAATGACGATGTTGAACCGAAAAATGGTGAATTAGTGAATGAAGAAATTGAAATACAGGCTAATACTCCAAAAATGATTTCTATTAGCTAACAATCGAAAAAATCACTATTTATTTCTGCTTTTGATTGGTTTAATATGTGAGATTGAATCATATTAGGTTTTAAAATTGGGTTTCTGATTTGTTTTCGACTAGGAGTTCTTATTTTCCGAATTATAAACCAACCATTAAGGTTGGGAAACTATGAACTCCCAGCTGTATTTACAGTTGAGAAAATAAAAACTCTCAACCTTAAGTGCTTTTTACGGTTGTTTTTTCCAGCAGTAAGTATATGATTTCCCAACCGTAATTGAATATTTTCTAGCCGTACGTAGTTATGAGTTCCAGAAAATAGATTTTATTGGTTTTTGTTAGGTTTACATCTAGGTATTTCCCAACCGTAAAAGAAAAAATTCCCGACAGTAGTGACTGCTTCCCATCCGTAATAGAAAAATTCCCAACCATAATGGTTGTTTCCTATCCGTAAGTTGTCCTGAGTTGCAAAAAAAAATTAGTTTACATTTTGGAATTTCCTTATCGTAATGTGTATTTCCTAGACGAAAGTTAATATGTACGGTTGAGAAGTTCTAAATTCCCATACGTAGTTAATTTTTTCCGTTTTTTCTGTATCCAATGTCTCAACAGTAATAGTCGACTCTTTTTTTTGTTGTGTCGTATCTAATGTATTGAACTTTGTCATATGTATCTACTGAACATAGTTTTTAACATTTTTAGGAATAGAGAAAAGGAAAGAAGAAGAGAACATAAGAAGTAACACCAAGACCCATGAGCGGACTCTAACCCATCGTCGCAACATACCTGCAGACAAAAGGAAGAAATGTGCACTTTTCATTGGTAGAACAAGAAAAGAATAGATTAGTGAACGTGCACTTACATTTCTCAATAACGAAATCAAGAGATTGGTGACATTCAAGAAGAAGAAACGGTCGAAACAAGTGTTGGTCCATCGGCTGGAACAAAGGAAGCTAAGGGTAAAGGCAAAGAAAAAGAAAATAAATATCCACCTCCCACCTACGGCAAGACAAAGTAATGATAATAAGATGTTTTTACCCGATAAAGAGAATATTAGACCTTGGGGTGAGGCAAGAGATAGGTCAGTCTTGTTTGGTTACGAAATTTCATGGGCTGCAAGGGTTTATCGGGCGCACGTAATGATATAATTCAAGGAGTTCTTGTAAGATTTTATTCTCTCAAAATATATTTATTCCTATGATACTAATATTCCAATTCTTCAATTACAACGGAGATGGTCGGTAACCTCGCAACAAGCTGCGCGCCGACCCCTTTTTGAATGACAATCCCTATCCTGTGGAAGAAAAATAAGTTTGTCATGGAAATCATGACTAGCTATGCACCACCTCAATCTTTTCAGAAAAACCACCATGTCATCCCCAAGCTCACCAAGGGTGGAGAAAGCTAAGGCACCCAGACCATAACCCTGAGCACTACAATTATCCACATATTTTTTGCACTTTCAAGTGACAGAATTAAAGATAGCAAGGCCAGGCACGAAAGCATGAACCCCCTTACCCGTGAAAGGAGAAATCCCAGTGACGTCAAAACAAGTATCCTGACCATTTTCCCAATTATGGACAAGAATGTCAGCAGGCCTCAAGTCAGAGCCATCATCGGATAAAAGTCCCAAGGAAACTTCCTTCCTAGAAGGTACACCGGCCTTAAGTCAGAGCCATCTTCTAAGATTGTAAATTTTATTTTAATTTATTTATCATTGTTTATTAACAATAACATTTTTATGATCTATGTAGGATCATGCAAAAGCGGTCCTGAAACTGAAACACCAAAGGGCGAAGTATTGGTCGTTGGATAATAAAGCGAAGCGGTGGTAGCTTTGGTAAAATATTTGGGGTTATGGCCTGGAATTGAGTATGCACATAAGGAATATGATGTTGTTATTGTTTATGGATTTAGGAAAAGATTATGTCCTGAAACCATGACTTTTCATTTTCTATTCGGTGAGATGACTATCACTTCAGATGATGCTTTCCAAATCACTGACCTGTGGATGGAAAAGTCGTATTGAAGGGTTTCAACAACTTATTCATTTTAAAGATCTTCATGTGTTGGTAAGATAATGTCTTGGATGGGGCGTAAATGAAGCTGATGAAGAGTTTGAGATTAGTGGCAGAGAAAAACGTAGAGCAAAAAGGACACAATTAGAAGCAGGTGAATCTTTTGTATCAGTTCCCATTGCAAGAAAGATTAACTTGGGTCGTTTGAGATAAAATTTTGAGAACTCTTTGGTGAAGAAAAAGCCAGAAAGGTGGTGATAGACGAAACAAAATTTAGACATACAGTTATAGATTACTTGATGTATGCTCTTGGCACCATCATTTTTTTTTCTCGATTTATTGGGTAACAGGGTCAATGCTTGTTATCTACAGTTGTTGAAGACTTGAAGTCTTGATCCGAAGCAGAACGAGGTACCTAAGTACTCGTGGGGCCCGCCACCCTTTCTTACTCACTTGAGATTTATTGTAAATCTTCGAGGTAGAATGAAACACAAATTCCAGGGAATGTTGGTCTTCTACATGTAATTTTGTGTTCCATTTCCAAATCTGTTGTGGTTTTGTATTGATTTATGTGTACTTTTTTTTTCCAGTCATGGATTTAAAACCATTTTGAAGACTTGAGGCCATCTCGGAACCCACATTGGCATCCTGATAATCCTATAGGAGGCAGATACCCTTTTTCAGGGAATAAGAAGAAGGATAAAGAGAAGTCTATGATAGAATTGAGGCCTAAATTTGACACTTTGTCAATTGACAAAAACGAAGTTTGATCCATACTTAAAGATGGAAGGAGTTGAAAATGATGCGCGTGAATTTTCATATGTGGGGACCTACGATTAGTCATTATTTCATCCAACATGGTCTGTGATTTACAATCCTCATAGAACTCCCCGTCAAATTGATATTATACATACAATAGTTACTGAAGATGTTTTAAAAGTGGTAAAAATCCACTATTATTTTACTTCAATTAATGTGAAATTGAACTATGAGTCAGTACCATCAAACGACATTTGGAATGCTCGCATTGAAAGCCCATGCAAAATGAGGAGGCTCATGCTCAATGTTTTTCATGGCCCATCCCTAGCCGATGAAGATTACTCGGATTGGTTTTTGGAGTTTGGGCATGGATAGGTGTCTTAAACACCTTGATATTTATCTATTGTTTATGCTTTCTTTGATAATTTTCTTGTAAATTATGTATCTTATGTTTGATTTTGAGTTATTAGGTACTTTGAAGTCATTTGGAGCAAAAGGAGAAGAAATCGTCCATTCTGAGCATAAAGGGCAGAAGCATAACTTCATGTGCAACTGCTATTGGATGCATAGTCGACGATAAGGGGAGACCAACTTCCTAATTGAAGTGTCAAAGGGGATGTCACTTTGGTGACTCATATCCACTCTTGTGGGTGCTTATGGGTGCCTATAGTTTTTTTAGCTATTACCTAACCCTAAAATTCAGAGAGGATTTTATCTCTCTCATTGTTTTCTGCATCTAGATGTTAAAGAAGAAGGCATTGATGTGTGTGTCGTTAGAAAAGAAATTTAGAGAGAAAGATGGGATGTTGCTGCCGCTGATTTCGACTACCGAGAAATAGAATAAATTTTTTTTTTGATGCAATGGAGGATTTGTGCTCAGAAATGGTGTTTTGAAATGAGGGTTCTGAACGAGAAGAAAATCAAGGGAGAAATACTTTGAATAATATATATTAAAGGTGGGAAAGAAACAAGAAGAATGAATTCTCGAATTCAAGAAGAAAAGGTGAGATTACAGTGAACAATTACAGATTTAGGGGTTCAGAAACTATAAATTAGGATTTGGTGGAACTGAAGTTTTGAGATTTGTCGCTATGAAGATGATGGTAAAGAAATTGAAATAATCATGAGAAAGGGTTTTATATGATAGGTGTTTTAACTGAAGAAATATTGATGTTCTTGGCCGGAGTTGAAGAATTTTCAAACACTGATCTGTGTGTGCAATGAAGAAGATTAAAAGGAATGGTTTTGAGTTTCTGGTGGTTTGGCTTGAGTGTGATTCTAGCAGCAAGATGAGCTCGAGTTTAGTATTGAGCTCAAGATTGAAGAACAGAGTGATAGAAGATAAGGCAAGGTGGGAATGTTGATAAAAAAAAACTGACCTAGATGAATGTTAGGTTTCACATGTCAAGAATGGCTGCAGTTTCATATGGTGTTTCTGGTGGATTTGAGAAGATAATGAGCTGAACCTGTGTATTTAGAGAATGAGGTTGGTGCTACTAGATTATGAGTGATTGCAGGGGATGTTGATGTTGTTTGTTTTAAGATAAGAAGTTATGGATTTTGTATGTGTTGATATGCTTTGAAGGTTGCAAGGAGAATGTAGGATCAGAATATCGCAACACCAAGACCCTTGCGAAATCCATAAACGATACATTGCGAAGATGTCGCAGATGGATAATATAAATGACGCAACGGATGACGACAGCTTGAACACAAGAAAGATGTGAAGACCTAGCGAGATTTAGGAGTGCTGTGAGATTTAACATTTATACACTCGCGAGAATGTCGCAAGTTAGATCCGAAAATAAAGGACAGCTTAGCTGTTATCCACTATGTAATGTCCTATATAAAGAGCCGAACAGGCTTAAGAGAGGAGAGATCTTTTTCGAGTGTTGGGCAAGTCATTAAGAGAGAGAAAGTTTAGAGCGGTTGATTAATTCTTTAGCTTATTCCCTTTTCATCTTGTAACATTTGTGAGTTTAATCAATAAAGAATATAATTATTCATCTTAAAATGATTTGATTGTGTGAATTCTTGTGAGGGGTGTAGTGTGGGATTTCCTGCAACTACATATGGCGCTAGAAACAGGGACTGAAGATTGATATTGTGATTGGAAAGAATTTGGAATAGTAGAAAAAGAATTTCATATAACTTTCAACAACTCATCAAAATTGAAAAATGGCTAGAAGAAGACATGCATCAAAACAACCAACAACTGTTAGAAGGAGTAGGAGACTTGCTGGAGAAGGGAGAGACGAAATAGAGGAATCTTCAAGAATGAATACAAGGAACAATGAAGAAAATCGAGTTCAACCGCCAATTCAACGTACACCAATACAAAATAGAACTGTGGATTATGACAGAGTGAGTATACATACTTGGCGATCAGATTCTGTAGATGAAATGGGAGAAGAGCAGCAATTAGGAGGCAATGGACAAGAGGAGAGAGACCAAGAAGTAATTGGAGGAATAATTCATGGAAATGAAGAGATTGCAGCATTAGAGGCATTGAGGCAAACAATACATGAAGAAAGGCGGTTAGAAGCAGAAGAACGTGCGAATTTGACAAGGCAAAATAATGAATTGAGGATGAAAAACATGAGATTACAAAATAGGAGGTCAAGAAGCACTACAAGGTCAAGTTCAAGATCAGTTAGAGAAGAAATAAGACAAAATTTTCCTATAGAAAATGTTAATGAAGAAACTCGAGAGGGAATACAAAATCCAGGCGAAGAACGTCGCGAAGGAAGAGAAATAATGGAAGATCGTTATATCCAACGTGCTGAAACTCTTCAAAATGGGCAAAATGATAGAAATCAGGGAAATAGACACCGTCAGGGGCGAAATAATCAAGATAGCGAAGAAAATCAGGAAGAAGGAAGGAGAATATTACATGGGATAGAAATACAAAGAAATGAACGAGTAATGGAAGATGAAATTGAAAGACAGTATACTGAACAAGCACATCTAGCTCGCGAGAGGGAAATACTAAGAGCAGAAGTGGAAGAACAAGAACTACAAGAAGCAATTCGACAGAATAATCATGATAATCGAGAAAGGAGGCGTGAGCGAAATCGCAATAATGTTAATATCAATGAAGAATATGATAGAGTACAAAGGAGAACTGAAAGGCGACAAAGAGGAGAAAATGAGAGATATAACGGTGTGTGAATTCATGAAAGAAGTGAAAGAGAAGATCGCAGAGAAAGACGAGAAGAAAATGATGAACAAGAAAGTCAAAACAAAGATGAACGCAGAAGAAGAGAGGCGGAGTTAAAAAGACCAATGGATCCAAATTCTGGTATAAATGAACAAATTTTAAGAGAGCTGGCGGAGATGAGAGGAATGTTAAACAATAGAAAAGAAGGGGGTAAAAGACAACTGGATGAAGCCATAGAGGAAGCTGCGAAAACTCCATTCACACAAGAAGTACAATTAGGAGGAATACCCCCAAAGTGCAATTTACCTGCGTTAACCAGCATTTTCGATGGAACAACTTGTGCAGTACAACACATCAAAGCTTATGTGAGATGTATGTTACAATGGGAGAATCATGATGCAATATTGTGTAAATATTTTGCATCAAGTTTAACAGGAGAGGCCTTAAAGTGGTTTAAAGGTTTGTCAAAGAATACTATAACATCTTTCAACCATTTACAAGCTATATTTTTAGGGGCGTATATAAGTAACAACTCCTCGCGACCTGGCATTGAAGATGTACTTTGGTTGAAACAAAGGGTTGGCGAAAGCTTGAAGCATCTAACTGTGTGGTGGAAGACAATGTGTAGTGATATGGATGGTCGTGTGGACGAAAGATATCTCATTTTGTCATTCATCAACGCTATGTTCGCAACCAATGTGTTATACATTCAAATTTTCAGAGTCAAGAATACGATCACAATGACTGAGTTGCGAGAACTTCAAGAGGAGTATATTGCTCTTGAGGAAAAGCAAAATGAGATGGAATCCTACCCCATTGCGAACACAAGTTCAAGAGCAGCGAATGCAAGCTTGTTACCCAAATTAATAAATAAGTGGCGAGCACCTCGCAAGGGCAGCAAGAGAGGATAACGGATGATGGTCAACAGAAGTTAGTAGCTATGGGGAGTCGTGATCAAGAAGAATTTGAGAGAGAAAGAAACTTCTATAACCGTGGTGGAAATAAAAAAAATTCAAAGACTTGATCAGCCACAAGAAACTTATGGAGGTCAGAGGCAAAATTACCACAGAGGACAGCGAAATCACAGGATAATATGGGAAGAAATTAAGATGCGCCACTAAATGCTAGTGTGGAGAATATATGGGAAGCTATAATCTTGATGGAAAACATACCCGCACCATGGAACATGGGAAATGAACCACCTCCGAGCGATAGAAGTCATGAATTTTGTTCTTATCACCATTTTCATGGACACTCAACAAACGATTGCAGAAATATAAAAAGAATTATCCTCAGAATGATAGACCAAGGGAAGCTAAATCATTTTCTAAAAAATCAATCTCAGTCTCACCCTTTACCATCACTGCCAGAAATTCGCAGAGTAAATACAACAAAAGGAGGAGAAACATTTGTAATAGAAGTTGGAGCAAAGGCAAAGAATCTGTTTTGTAACTCTATCGTACATTCGTACAGGACAATTGAAGATTTTCATGATAACATTCTCAGTAGGGTTTTCGTAAGAGACACTGATAATAGAGAAATAATGAACATTGCGAAGACATCGCCACTGAAGGAATGGCAAAAGCAGATTATCTCTTTTACTGCAGAAGAAGTACCTGAGGGTGGAGAAATGCACGACAACCCATTAGTGGTAAGATTAGAGATTAACCCAAAACCTAGCGAGGATGAAGATGATGAAGCCGAGAATTCATGGGCAATCAACATAATTTTGATCGATACTGGAAGTTCCGTGAATATCCTTTTTTATCATACTTACAAAACTATGGGAGGGAAAGACGAAGATCTAATACCTTCAACTTACAAAATCTATGGTTTTAACGGTACTGCAAATAAGCATAAAGGAGAAGTTCATATGCGAATTCCACTGAAAGGATTATCCTCTGAAATTTTATTCTGTGTAGTTGATGTGGAATCACCATACAACGCGTTGATTGGACGACCTTGGTTACATGAGATTTTAGGTGTGGCATCGACTTTCCATCAATGTATCAAGTTCCCTCATCCCACTGGTGTTGGCATCATAAAAGGAGATTGGGTTGAAGGAAAGAAGTGTTATGAAATTGATATAGAATCTTGCGAAGAAAGAGCTGCGAAGAAGAAGAATTGGAAACACAACATCAAAGAAAAACAAAAAGGTGAAAGATTGATGGTAGATGTAATAGAACAGAGAGAAGAAGAAATGCTGCGAAACCAATATATGATGAAGATAAGATGTGGCGAAGGCTTCGCAACAGACAAGAAAATGACAGAAAAATTCAAAAATACAGAGGCAGAAAGTAGCAGAAATAAGAGATTTAAAGAATGAATGTACTTGTTGACTGCCGAAGTAGAAATTGGGAGGTGAAAGAAAATGTATGATTGGTTTGATCTTAAAAAAAAAAAAAAATGAAAAATTTTCTTATAAATAACAGAGATGAGGCTGCGAAAGAAGAAATGATATGCAGAAGAAGGAAATATATTTTATGAATGATAAAGATGAGATTGCGAAATTACAAAAGAGCTTATATGCAGAAGAATCAACAAAATAATCAGACAGAGGCGAACCTACTATGGCGTACACCCTAGTTCGCGAAATCAAAATTTCGCAAGAGGCAAATGTAAGACCTAAAGTTTGCATGGCTCAGGGAAAAGGTTACACCGCCCCTGGAACCTGAGTCATGGAGAATTGGGGTCAATAAAGCCCATCCAGGAGAGGTACCTTGGATTTTCAATCTAAGCTTATGACTGAGATTGGACGACCGAGGGTCTCTTCCAAGGAGTCAGCATCTGACCAAGGCGCCGAGGTACACGGTTGAGCCTAGAGTGCCTGGGGCATTTGAAGTGTCTCGGCCATTCTTGGCAAGTCTTGGCATTTGCTGCACTCGGCCCGAAGAAAACTCCACTTAGGGTGCACTCTCATAACAATAAGCCCTATAGGCAAAAGGGATAGGAGGCTGCGAAAACAACTGGTTGTTGTTAAGACCAGATGGGAGGAGCTAGCCTTGTATGGCATAAGTACGCCTCCTTGAAGGGGCAACCAGGGAGATGATAAGGGCGGCACCCTCCGTTAGGGAGATGATAAGTGTCTTAAGACGCAAATGTCATGAGGCTTTATTTTCGCAAGAAAATTTAGGCTTGTCATATTTGTGCGACAATCCTGAAGAGGCAATAATACAAAATACAAAGATAAGACGAGATCAATGGGTCAGTACATGAAAATGTAAAGACGTGCTGCGATTTCGTCGCAAGACGGCAATGTCATGGGGCTTTATGTTCGCAAGAATTTTTAGGCCTGTCATATTGTCGCAACAAAAATATCCTACAGAAGCAACAATACTAAAGAAATGATAAGGCAAGATCAATGAGTCATTACATGAAAGTGTAAAGACGTCCTGCGATTTTGTCGCAATGACAAGAGGTGGCACAGTAAGACCTTTAACTAGGAAGGCAAAATAAGACCACATAAGAAAAAAAAAAGGAAATCTTGGAAGAAACCAAGATTTCTTACTTGCTAAAATTCAACAAAGAACACCAAGCGAGATTGAGGCATGAATACATATCACTATTCGAAAGTAACTTGCTTAATCTCTCATTTGAATGCAAATAACAGAGGCAAGTATGGGAATGTATAGAATAAAAGCATGTTATTTGTCTTTATATGATAGATTTACGCGCTCATAAAATGAAAGGTTGATAATATATTGATTAACTGTATTGCGAAAAAAAGAATTGTTCTTTTAACATGTCCAGAAAGGAACAATAAAGGTAGAGCTTGTATTTGAAGATCCAAGAAACTCGCAGCAAAAAATTACAAAAATAGAAGATTAAAAGAATGAATGTACAGATATTACAAAAAGAGAAAGAAGAAAACAAAATTATTTCTTGTTTGATTCTTCTTCTTCATTTTCTTCATATTCATCAGATCCTTCTATTTCTTCATCTTCATCAGATCCTTCTATTTCTTCATCTTCATCAGATTCCTCTTCTTCTCTAGCATCACTGTCAGAGATATCCAAAGAAGGCACATTCTTAGGGATTTCATCAAGGAGGCAAGGGTATGTAGAATGAGGAATGCTGTTGTCGTCGCAGACCATCTTAATAGTCTGATTGCGAAAAAGAGTAGCATCATTCTTGAAATTCGCAAAAGTAATTTGTAGTTGCCTCTTCAATCTAGAATATTTGTCATTTCGAGAAGAAAGGTCCTTTGCGAGCTGCTCCTTCTCAGATTCAAGTTCTTAAATTCTTTTACGAAATCTCTCTCCAGCCTCTGCGAACATATGACAATGAATCAGTAACTTAACGACGACTTCATAAAAAACAAACAGTTAAATAAAGAAGAATAATTAACAACCTTCTTTGTCATAAATCATATCCCTAATCAAGGCCGTATGCTCAGCTTGAAGACTAACGTTAACACCTAAATTATTTCTGGCGTCATCTAGAACCTTCGCAGCCCAAGCGAATTCATCGTCATTGTTTATGAGATGAAGGGAGCGAATTTGATTCTATCTTTCGCTAAGTATAGCATTTTTGCGGATGGATTCATCCCGTTCAATTTGAACTTCAAGAAGAGTCTTTTAGAATTTCGCTAATGCTTGAGCACCTTGTCTAGCGATATGATCTTTGTCATCTATGAGATCACTGATTTTCTTCCTTAAAGTATTAATTTTCTCTTTAGAACTAAGATATAGACGTTTAAATTGGTTGGCTAAGCCTAAACTAGATCTATGATCAATTTCTAAGAGGCGAAATTTGGATTGAAGTTCGTTTAGAGGAAGAGATTTAATCTTATTATTTGAAAAACTATTCAAAGAATCGTTGAGGTGATCAAGAAGGGCATTGTTATCCATAGGATCAGGGAATGAGTGAAGAAGAATGGCTTCATCAGAAAGATTATAAACGTCTGCGAAAATGGTAAATCAGATGAGGGAAGATAATGAGAGAATAAACCAAAGGAAAAAAGAAAAGTCTCTTACCATAAAGTTGTTGGTTGGCACTTTGAAGACTGGAAATCTTATTCTTCTGAGTGGAAGAATCAGCTTCTAATTTCTTAGTTTTCTCGCGAAGAGTAGCGACTTCTGGGATTTCAAATTCTTCATTTCTCCTGCGAAGAGCAGCAGCTTCAGTTTCCAATTCTTCATTTTTCTTGCGAAGTTGAAGATTCTTCTTTTCAAGAATACTGCGCCTTTTCTCAAGATCTGAGGCAACAACGAAATAAACTCTCCCGGACTATAAAGGAAAGTAAAGAAATTATCAAGATATAACTTAAAATCAAAATTATGAAGAAATAAGGGAACAAAGACATACCAAGACACCAAGCAAATTTAGAAATCTGGGAGTCACTGATCTGGAGACCCCATCACCCTCTAGTAAAGGAGCATCACAGATACTCGCGAGAGCTTTGCACGTATTAGAGAGATGATCATCTCCAATTCCTTGCATGGAGTCAGAGAAGATGCTGGACAGTTGCGCTATAGAAGATTCAGTTGGAGAATTCTCCTTTTCGAGAGAAGTATCAACATCATCATTATCTTCATCATCAGAGCTTTCGCTGGATTGAGGATTTGAAGGAGAAGGGGAATGAATCTTTCGTTTCTTTGAAGGTGGGGCAGTAGACTTCTCCCTGCGAAGAGAACCTTTACCCTTGCCTTTGGTCTTCGCAACCTTAGAACTTTCTTCTTCAAAGAACTTCAAAGCATCAACCTTCGCACACGAATGAAGATAAGAAACAGAGGCAACAATATTGTTAAAAATAATAAAGAAAAGTATTTCTTACTTCATCCGTGATCGAACGGAGTCTTTGCTAGGGTACTTGCCTTAGCATTTCTTTTGTAGCTCCTTCTCAACTTGATGATCTGAAAATTTCGCAAGATTAATAGGTATAAAAAGGAGTGAAGATTATAAACTGAGCGAAATTTAGGAAACATACCTCTTTTGATTTCTCAGGCCAGTTAAAAACCCAAGGCCGATAATTGGCGAGATTCGCAGGAGCACATTTGAACCTGAAATGTAAGGTCCTTTCAAAGCTAGCGGAAAGACGCACCACTTATCGTCCTTAGAATGGCGGGGAATATTGTTTTTTGCCAGAATGCCAATCGATGTCTTGCATAAGCATTTTATCGCTGGCAACATTTTCTTTGCTCTTCAAACGAGCACCCCAGCGAGTTCTATCATTCTTCATGTTTATTACCTCATAGTTTTCGAAGAAGATCTCTACTGTATATTTTCAGCGCATATCTCTAAGTCCACAAATTTAGGATCCATGACTTATTTTGGGTAAATAGACCCCTTACCAGCACCCCGGTTGGCGAATTCAAGCATTAAGCGGATACAATCCCCTCTCAATTGGTAGACGGCTTGCGAGAATTTCGCATGAGCAAGAATTTCATAAAACAAGGGAAGATCAGGGTCATAGACAGGAATGGGAAGGCCAGCGAGAATCTGACCTAGCGAAATTATGATTTCCTGATCATCACAATGATGATCAGCAAACAGTTTGACAGACAGAATGGATTTAGATTCTTGATTGGGAATAGCGGATAATATGAAACCTTTCTCTTCAAAATCTTTCTGAACTTTTTCCAGAAGACTTTCATATCTGCGACCAACTGGAGCCATTTTCAGTATGGGAATGAAGAAAATATTGAAGATCAAAAGAAGTAAAAAGAAGAAGATTTACAGTAGCAGAAGCGGAAGTTACGGAGAGAGATTAAAGAAAAGTTGCAGATAAAATAAGAAAGAAAGTAAAAAAGAAGAAAAAAAGAATAAGAAAAGTATATATAGAGAAGGATTCTCGAAAAGATAAACACATTTAATGCGAAGAGTAGACGTGAACGGTTGAGAAATAACAATTGAAAAAAACTTGTCAAGAAATGGATGGAGGAAGAGATACGTGTAATAAATTCTGCGTAAAAGTACAGAATCATGTCAATATAGAAAAATATGAAAAAATGAACAACTGCGGCATTTTGAAAGTACTAATTCTCATGACATTCTCTCCTTCTCAGAGAAGACATGAGAAGAGGCAAGATGTAGGATCAGAATATCGCAACACCAAGACCCTTGCGAAATCCATAAACGACACATTGCGAAGATGTCGCAGATGGATAATATAAATGACGCAACGGATGACGACAACTTGAACATGAGAAAGATGTGAAGACCTAGCGAGATTTAGGAGTGTTGCGAGATTTAACATTTGTACACTCGCGAGAATGTCGCAAGTCAGATCCGAAAATAAAGGATAGCTTAGCTGTCATCCACTATGTAATTCCTATATAAAGAGCCGAACAGGCTTAAGAGAGGAGAGATCTTTTTCGAGTGTTGGGCAAGTCATTAAGAGAGAGAAAGTTTAGAGCGGTTGATTAATTCTTTAGCTTATTCCCTTTTCATCTTGTAACATTTGTGAGTTTAATAAATAAAGAATATAATTGTTCATCTAAAATGATTTGATTGTGTGAATTCTTGTGAGGGGTGTAGTGTGGGATTTCCTGCAACTACAGATAAGGTTGAAGTGTGCGGTTAAGATAGTGAGGCAATTGAGCTGAAATAAGAAATAAATGAATGTTTAGGTTGCATAGAATGATGTGGTGGTTGTGTTGTTGCTTCTGAGATATGGAAATAAATGCTTTGCAGTGAGTTGGCCTGAGTACATGGACTGTTAATGGAATTGCTGGTATTGGAATGGAGTGAGAATGTATGTTGCTTGTCTGCTAAGGGTTTTGAAGCTGCAGAGATGTGTTGGTGCTGATAAGTTTGTAATGATTGGTGCTGGTGAATTCAAGTGATACATGTGGTATGACTGAGATGGAGAAGCTGGAATTCTGTGATGTTGAGAAGATGGATTCTGGTAATTATATTTAAATTGCAGGAGCAGTGGGTGTATGTGGAGTTGCAGCTAGGTTATATTGATAGTTGACTGAATAATGAATGAGAAGTGTAGATGGATATGCTAGTAAAGCGCCAACATGACGCAACACAAACTATGGCCTTTGGAAGATTACAATGTCTCTGGCCTTGGCCACTCAGCATATGCAGCCGAGTAAAATGCTGACTCGTCCTTGATTCAAACCTTAACTCTTGGTCCATTAAGTCACTGTCCACTTTGATGGTTGACAGTTAAGTTTGACCAGCCACCTGAGATGTTTTCCGGTCACCAGAAGTTGTTTCTGGCGACTTTTCCGGTGTATTTCCGGCCAACTTCTAGTCACTTTTCTGGGTTTTCGGTGACATTTTTGGACATATTTTCACATAGGTTTTTCTCACATTTGGGCTTAGTGGACTTCCTAGATATGGACTTTTGACCTAATCATGGAAACAAAAAGAGATATAAAAGGAAAGAATTCTACAACTTTGAGGGGATATTCTACTACTAGAGGCTTTTGGAGAGAGCCAGATACATTCCTAGGGTTTTCTTCGGTTATTTTCATGTTCTTTATTCTATTTATTATTTATGATGAACTTCATAGCTATGAGTAGCTAAAATCTTATTATTAGTTAAGGAATAAGTTGAAATTCCAAACATGGTTTTTTTTTGCAATGAATCAGTTTCATCTCTGTACTTTGTCGTTTATAATTAACTATTTATATTGTTATGTGATTTGAATGCTTGTTTGGTCGGGTCCGGAATCGATTGAGTTTGTTTTCATCTTTATTGCTAGATTAGGGTTTTCAATCCGTAAACGTTGAATAATTCTGATTATAGGTAGCATACTTGTGAATAGTTGTTTGAGGGTGAAAACTGGTTCCGCTGGTTTTGGTAAATTTGGGTGTGAGCGGATGAGAAACGAATCTAAACCCTAAACAAATACACTGCACGGGAGTACTTTAGATTCGAGAGATCAATCTGTACAATTCTGGCCTAAACCAAGAAATGGCCGTTCCAGATTTGCTTCGGTCACAAAGTGAAGGAGATGGGGTTGATCATAGGAAGGGAAACGAAGAAGGTGTTGAGATTGTGAAGGCGTTGGCTGTTTATGACTTGTATCAGAATGTTGAACTGGCTTGCATAATGCAAGCTATCAGTTCTGGGTGTTTCTGGATACGGTGTTAATAACAACTTGGTTTCTCGTGTTGTTTGAAAATAGGTCGAAGAACCTATTTATACAAGTCATTTGAGCGCAATCCTCATCTTGTAGGAAGTGGAAGAAGTTAAGTGATGGAGTAGTGGGGTCGTGTAGGGATGGTGATTGCGACACGATCACGTCTTTGACCACTTCCCCCATCACCATTAACCGTCTATCTTTTCCTGACACGTTCTCGTAATGGACGCGTTGCACACTGCACGCTGTAAACCGCCAGACCAATACCCCAGTAAGTATCCCCCAGTTTGTGACATTTTTTATGTCTCGAATGAGTGGGTCAAGTCGTGGGACCTGCCGCAAAGAATAGCATGCGGTGCTATTAGGTTAAATAACTAAGTTATTTATGTAATTGATATTCATAAAATATCGTACGTGCTTGATGCATGTAATGCATCGCTTTTAAGCAAGCAGCTCAAAACAATCGATATGCATGAAGCATCGTTGTTTTAAAGCTTGATTGAATAAATCACGGATTAGGCGTCTTAAAATAGCAGCATACTCAATCATCTTAGGATGATCGTTTGGAGGCCGCATGGGCGAGCCATCATCTGGTCGATCACTTCATGTGACAGAGTGGTGGGCGGTGATCATTGAGGTACTTCATTGATCACCTAATATTTAATCTAAGTCGTCCGACCGAGCTGGCAAAGTTGGACGGACGGGATGGCTTGCGGCACATGTTTGCCGCCGTTGATGAAAATTAGGGTTTAAGGGAGTGCGAACGTCCCCTCTTTGGCCAATCGAATTCCAAGCACCGAGTGTTAATCCACACAGACCGATCGGGCATGCATGAAGATGGCCCGCCGGCGTGCATGCCTACACCTTCTGGTTCATCAGAAATTGGATCTGGGCCACTCAATTCGATCGGCGAAGACGAGTGGTCACGATCAATTTGTGACAGAAATGCATTGCCGCAAAGAACGAATTAGGGTTTGAAGGCCGTGTGACCCAACACCTTTCGGGCGTGCGTTTCGAAGCATCTGGCCATGGTTTACACAGGTCGGTCGGTCACATGTAAAGGTGGGTCCATAGTGATCACGTTAACACCTTCGGGACCACTTGAATCTAGATCTATGCCGCTCGTTTAGGCTGGAGAAGATGGATGGTTGTGATCAATCTGCGACAGTTATGTACTACCGTGACCTAAATTAGGGTTTTTGAACACAACGTGTCTGCTCAAGTTTGTGCAAGCGGTCGAGTACCCTATAGGCTTGCCATAGGCAAGTCGATCATCCAAGGGGAAAGTAGGGCCGCCAATGATCATGCTGATACTTCTTTAATCGTTCATAGGAAGATCTAAGCCATCCAACTAGGCTGGCGAAGTTGGGCGGATATGATGACTTTTGAGACCGTTTTTTACGGTCTTAGCTCGTTCGAGCTCTGTTTTTAAGCAGCGCAAACGCCCACGTTTGGGTCGGCGTGTGAAACGCTTGTGCATGGGTAACATGGTACTCAATCAACTAGAGAACTAGTGGGCCCGCCGGTAATTGCTACGATGCCTTGTTGATCGCCCAAAGCTCAATCTAAGACGTCCAATTTGGATGGCCAAGTTTGACGGACGTGATAACTTTGAGACCGTCATGGTCGGTATAGCTCGTTTGAGCTTCTAAATAGCGTGAATACCCACGTTTGGGTCGGCGTTTGAAGTGCTTGTGAATGAGCAGAAGACTACTCGATCGACTAGGGCACTATTGGGCCCGTCGGTGGTCACTATAGTGATTTCCTAGTTCTGCTAGGAATAATCTAAGTTTGTTAAATCGCGCGGCCAAATCGTGTGGCCATGATTATTTTGAGACTGATGTGAACAGTCCAGATTTTCCTTAAGGAATTTAAACGCGTTCAATCGTGCAACTTTTAATTAAAAGCTGTGCGAATGCGCTGATCTCTTTCTCAGAGGGTGGTGTAGCCTATGTGAGTGTTTTCATGCAGGTCTCAATCAGTGTAGTCAAAATCGCTCTCCAAGGCCGATTACTCACCGAGTAATCGCTACAAGCTCTATGACCGAGGCGATTTCCGATTCCAAGGCCTCTCTGATTTTTAGCAATTAAGACGGCCGATTTGGACTGATTTTTTAGCAAAACGAGTTAACGATTTTTCTGAGTTGGCCTTGCATGCACTTAAATCAGAAAATAAAATATTCATAACCCTTAGATGAGAGTTATAAAATAGAAAAACCTCTAAATACATGATAAATACGTTCAACATAACAATATTACACACTTAATTACATTATAATGTTAAAAATTTAATTTTAATTAGGTACAAATCATGACTTATGAGCAGCAATATATAAATTATTAATAAATAGATTCAGTATTAGACCGAGTTTTGGCGATTTCCAAGTCCGAACTTATTGCTCCTCGCTCCAAGCTCCCCAACCGAGTAGCACCGAGGAACGGTTTCGATTACTTTGGTCTCAATACTGACACTTCGGGAGATTCATGCTACTCTGTTGCGAGCGAATATTGAATCGTCATGTCATGCCAATATTGAGAGTTCGCTGGGCAACATAGCATAGAAAAATACTAGGCAGGTCATTCATTAGTGAATAATGCTGATAGAACTCACAGAATATTTGGGATTGCTGTTGCACGCACCATTCTGAGTGAATTTCATGAATTATATTGAATTGCTTCAAATAAAACGAAGAGGTTTTCTGCACTCGTCACTTCTTAAGCGGCTTTTCCTTTTGCAGGGTAACAACGCATTAAATGCTAGTTTTACAATTTTAATCCTGAACTAAAATCCACAATCAACATTAAGTCCCCTTCTTAACACGTAATAGTTACACTATTGCGGGGTAAGCACTAGATGGTGACAAATAAAGATAAAACTTATGAGACAAAGTTAGATGTTACCAGGAGAGATAGGTCGGCCTGTCTTTGGAACATGTCATGTTTAAGAAGCATCCAGGTGAGCGTTCCCCTAGCATGAAGTCGGTTGGCCCCAGGTAGATTAGGCGTACGGTTGGTTGAGATCTCAAACTATTCATGACGATGTCATAATCCTCGACTCTGATGTGGACGAGCCCTATCATGAGGAATATCCTTAAAAGGCGGGTGAAGTAAATTCTGAAAAGATGTTGAAGCAGCTCCCGAAGAGAACGTTGACGTAGATTCCGAAAAGCATGTTGAAGTGGCTCGGATTTTGAAGCGGCTTCCAAAGAGGATGTCGAAGCAGCTTCTGGAGAGGACTCTAGTGAAGGCGCCCTTGGTCCTTATTCATGCTGTAACTTCTATTTGTTATGTCACGTGCGTTGTGTTTCCGTGAACAAGAGATCCCGGAGTCGTATTTTTTAGGTTCGAAGGCTCTATCTCCAATTAATGGCGCATGTGATGTGATTAAACACGTTCGAAGAAGTAATTGCAATCTGGGAGTACCGCGTGCACTAGCTCGCTGCCTGATTCCATGAAGGGATTTCCCAAGATATGAAATTTACAGATGGGGAAACTTCTTTCTGGGATCTAGACTGAGATAGCGATTGAGGGGTTGTTTCATCATTGAAGCAGCTGCACTTCAGGGTACGAATGACGCTTTCCCTAAGAAGCATGTACTGGCTGCTTGATGATTTCTTTCAGTCATCTTGATCTTTCTGATTGCGATGATGATATGCTTGTATGGGAACAATCCTCCGGAGCCGTTAAGTGAAGTAGACAATCTGAGAGACCTTCCGTTGTCGACGTGCCGCTATAAGCCTTCAAGGAATTCATTTCTAGCAACATCCCTTGAATCATCTTCTGAATCTTGGATGGTTGTATGGAACGGGATGCGATGAGCAGTCCCCAGTTACACTTCAGAATCGATGGCGTGGCTGGACACGTGAAAATATCTCTGATTTGTACTTTGGAGTCTTTGATGCACATGTACGTCTTCATGTTGAGAATTCTCTGCGGCTCGTAATGCTTCAATAGTGATGATTGCTGATATTAGAAACAAACCTGTCGAGGGACGTGAAGGCATCCTGTGCTGGCAGTCCCCAGGTGTAATTATCCCGAGCTTATTTTTTCTTGAAAGACGTACTTCAATTGCATTTGCTGGTAAGGAGTTGAAGCGGCTTCGACCTCTGAAGAGAGTGCTGAAGTGGCTTCGGGAAAGAGTGTTGAAGCGGCTTCTTCTGGAGAGAGTGCTGAAGCGGCTTCTTCTGGAGAGAGCGTTGAAGCGGCTTCTTCTGGAGAAAGCGTTGAAGCGGCTTCTTCTTCAGTTTGATTCCCCTTGCGAATTACACGCTTCTTGATTGACCATCTCTCGTGTTGAAGAAGTCCTTGACTGATGGTGAAGGAATTTCATGCTGAGCCTCAGTCCCCAAGCGTGAGCTATATGGTTCTATCTTATATGGTCGGTGGGTTTACCATAATAAAGATATCA
Organism: Papaver armeniacum; assembly: GCA_023531295.1. Taxonomy (NCBI): domain Eukaryota; kingdom Viridiplantae; phylum Streptophyta; class Magnoliopsida; order Ranunculales; family Papaveraceae; genus Papaver; species Papaver armeniacum. Next base: position 360,751 of record JAJJWW010010848.1, read on the forward strand.
CCATCTCGCCTCCGTAATGGTGACTCTATTACTTCTCCATGGGAAAGTAAAATACGCAAAAGTTCGGATTACCTCTGTTCGTAGTAGTTGTTTCTATGGTGAAGCTCTAGCGAGCAACAACGATTCTTGGCATCATCTATGATCAAAAGAGACTGGCAGGGAGAGGCATGGTAGCTACTTGCACGAACTTGGCAGTCTTCATATAATGGTAGAGATCATCTCGTTATTAAAGGGAGAAGGAACCGATAGCTTCCTTGGTGTTTCCTCATGGAATGGAGAAGAGGGAGACAGTCCCCTGGCCACGAGTATCTATTGAGCTTTCAACTTGATAGATGTTGTCACGCTGGGTCTCTGAATAAATAATTCGGGAGAGAGGTGGAGTTGAACCCGACGTTGATGAGGATCGTACGAGTTGCTGATCACGAGGCCGTCTTTGCGTCTACATTGCGTTTCATAGACGTCCATGCATATCGCTGTTTTTTTTAAAATATGTCTGCTCTCTTGAGTATGTCCTCATCTTTGGACATCCTGGAATCATAATGATAGCGTGCTTGCATCTTTGAGATAGGTATTGTTGAGCAGTCCCCAGCCACACTCCTTTTCCTTTATCGTCTTTGGATCGTTTCTTTGAGGAATAGGGAAGTTTCCTCATTTGGATGACTTAACTAACAGGTTGTGCAAAAATGAAGAAGCTCTTGACATGGAGAGTTCGTATGTACCTCTTAAGTACCGGATGCGACCTTCTTCGATAATACAACCACTTCTTCTATGGGAGACGAAATTCTGATAGCGTCTCTCACCGATTTTGTTGCCGTCAAGCCAGATATGGTATATCTTGGACGTTGTTTATCATTGTGATAGTCGTGCATGTGGTATTGAGGTTGGAGTTGGTGGTTTTGGACGCAGGATGTTGTATATCGGTGGTTTTCCTCCTGCTGCTTCAGTGAAGCTGCTTACATAAGGTTGAAGGTTGTATTGCCTATTGGTGAGATGTATGCTTCCACGAATATCATGAGGCTCTTCATTCCTTGCAGGCCTAGTTCTTTCTAGCAGGGCAGGTGTTGTTGTAGCCGAGCGTTTAACAGCTTCACGAAGTTCAGAGGATGTCTGAAATTGCGGATTCTCCAGCATAGCACGATAGATGGGTACCATCCTATTGATGCATAATTCCACTGATCGTTGTTCAATCATATTTGGATCGTGACAATCCAGTGCCTGGATTTTGAACCTCTGGACATAATCATTTGGATGTTTATTGTTTCGTTGGAACATTCTCCCCAAATCTGAAAAGGTGATTTGCTCGGAAGAAATATTTCTTGTAGAAAGCGGTTACCATCTCACACTAGTTGGATACGCTGTTTGGTGCGATGTTGTTGTACCAGGTGTACGCTCTCCGAGTAAGTAACTTTGAGAACTATTTTAGGTGGAGGACATGATTGTATTCGTGCTCTCCTAATGACTCCAGAAAATGAGAGATGTGTTCATGAGCATTACCGGTTCCGTCATAAAAGGAAAATTGAGGAGAGGAGTATCCTCTCGGAAGAGGAACTCTTTGCACATCAGGAGGATAAGGAGGATGATGCTGGTGCAGGTCTACCGGTCTTTCCTTTCCTCGATGCTGGAGAAGTCGTTCTAGATCCTCACGCGTGATGGAACTGGACGGTTTATTCTTTCCCTCGAGCGCTCAGGAGCAACACGAACTTCTTCATCTATGAATGTACGCCCTGTTGAAGTGTTTGCGCCGAAAGTGTTGAAAGTACTCCTCATTGGTTCTATGGGCTGACACGGCTCTTGTGGTAGTCGCTCCATTAGCGTCTTGAGGAAAGTGAGTACCTATTTCTGAGTTGTAGCCATGTCCGTCTGAGCCTTAGCGAGAACTTCTCATATTTCCATCAAATCAACAACGGTGATAGGGGGTTAGCCTCCTCTGGCCCCTCCGGTCTCTGGGGCGTTATGCTCGAAGAAATATTGGTGGCGGCAGCGACTCTGGCGCTGGTGATCGGAGGTGTCACACCTACGGGAGTGTCTCGCTGTTGTCCAGGTTGACATAATAGGCGAACCCTTTATGATGATTTGAAGATGAGTCAAGCCCCCTTTGTTGTTGTAGATGTACGAATTCTCGGAATTACGCCATGTTCTGGATCTACACGCTTTGTTGATGAAGTGGTAGCGGATATTCCTGACTTTAAATTGGTAGCAGTGGTGGAATATAGATAGACCTTTTCTTTTGTGATCTCCACAGGTGTCTCCCTAGGACTCCAATGGTGTTGAGATTTTTCGTCGACTATCTCCATACTGGAACAACAGATACGCGAATCATTACTTTGTCTTTCTAGGTGTGGACCCTTTGAGGCATTTCTGGCTTGCTCCATACAACACTTGTGGTGTTTGCAGAAAAGGCGGTTGCTTCATCTGGATCTCCAGAGAAGCCGTTGCGTTCTTATAAGAAGTAGTCACGTCCACACGGCTCTCGGGTCCTTTCATTTGGGAGATTTACTGGTGCTCAGCTATCCAAGGTATTTCCAGTAGTGTTGCATGAAAAAGCATTTTCATGAAGCTTCTTAGCGAATGGAACACGAAATTGAAATTGGTTGTTGAACCTAAATTGAATTTAACGATTGAATTGGATCTAAGATCAACCCTTTTGAAATTGAGAAAACGGGAATGAATATTAAAATATTGATTTTGCAACCGAGAGATCAATCTCCCACTGTGGTCGCCAGTTGTTTGAGGGTGAAAACTGTTTCTGCTGGTTTTGGTAAATTTGGGTGTGTGCGGATGAGAAACGAATCTAAACCCTAAACAAATGCACTGCACGGGAGTACTTTAGATTCGAGAGATCAATTTGTACAATTCTGGCCTAAACCAAGAAATGGCCGTTCCAGACTTGCTTCGGTCACAAAGTGAAGGAGATGGGGTTGATCTTAGGGAGGGAAACGAAGAAGGTGTTGAGATTGTGAAGGTGTTGGCTGTTTATGACTTGTATCAGAATGCTGAACTGGCTTGCATAATGTAAGCTATCACTTCTGGGTGTTTCTAGATACGGTGTTAACAACAAATTGGTTTCTCGTGTTGTTTGAAAATAGGTCGAAGAACCTATTTATACAAGTCATTTGAGCGCAATCCTCATCTCGTAGGAAGTGGAAGAAGTTAAGTGATATAGTAGTGGGGTCGTGTAGGGATGGTGATTGCCACACGATCACGTCTTTGCCCACTTCCCTCATCACCATTAACCTTCTATCTTTCCTGACACGTTCTCATAATGGGCGCGTTGCACACTGTACGCTGTAAACCTCCAGACCAATACCCCAGTAAGTATCCCCCAGTTTGTGACATGTTTGATGTCTCGAATGAGTGGGTCAAGTCGTGGGACCTGCCGCAAAGAATAGCATGCGGTGCTATTAGGTTAAATAACTAAGTTATTTATGTAATTGATATTCATAAAATATCGTACGTGCTTGATGCATGTACTGCGTCGCTTTTAAGCAAGCAGCTCAAAACAATCGATATGCATGAAGCATCGTTGTTTTAAAGCTTGATTGAATAAATCGCGGATTAGGCGTCTTAAAATAGCAGCATGCTCAATCATCTTAGGATGATCGTTTGGAGGGCGCATGGGCGAGCCATCATCTGGTCGATCACTTCATGTGACAGAGTGGTGGGCGGTGATCATTGAGGTACTTCATTGATCGCCTAATATTTAATCTAAGTCGTCCGACCGAGCTGGCAAAGTTGGACAGACGAGATGGCTTGCGGCACATGTTTGCCGCCGTTGATGAAAATTAGGGTTTAGGGGAGTGCGAACGTCCCCTCTTTGGCCAATCGAATTCCAAGAACTGAGTGTTTATCCACACGAACCGATCGGGCATGCATGGAGATGGCCCGCCGGCGTGCATGCCTACACCTCCTGGTTCATCAGAAATTGGATCTGGGCCACTCAATTAGACCGACGAAGATGAGTGGTCACGATCAATTTGTGACAGAAATGCATTTCCTTAAAGCACGAATTAGGGTTTTAAGGCCGTGTGACCCAACACCTTTCGGGCGTGCGTTACAAGGCATCTGGCCTTGGTTTACACAGGCCGGTCGGTCACACGTAAAGGTGGGTCCACAGTGATCACGTTAACACCTTCGGGACCACTTGAATCTAGATATATGCCGCTCGTTTAGGCTGGCGAAAATGGATGGTTGTGACTTGTGATCAATCTGCGACGGTTATGTACTACAGTGACCTAAATTAGGGTTTTTAAACACAACGTGTCTGCTCAAGTTTGTGCAAGCGGTCGAGCACCCTATAGGCTTTCCATAGGAAAGTCGATCGTCAAGGGGAAAGTGGGGCCGCCAATGATCATGTTGATACTTCTTTAATCGTTCGTAGGAAGATCTAAGCCGTCCAACTAGGCTGGTAAATTTGGGCGGATATGATGGCTTTTGAGACCGTTTGGGTCGGCGTTTGAAGCGCTTGTGCATGGGCAACATGGTACTCGATCAACTAGAGAACTAGTGTGCCCGCCGGTGATTGCTACGACGCCTTGTTGATCGCCCAAAGCTCAATCTAAGACGTCCAATTTGGCTGGTCAATTTGGACGGACGTGATGACTTTGAGACCGTCATGGTCGGTCTAGCTCGTTTGAGCTTCTAAATAGCGCGAATACCCACGTTTGGGTCGGCGTTTGAAGTGCTTGTGAATGTGCAGAAGACTACTCGATCGACTAGGGCATTAGTGGGCCCATCGGTGGTCACTATAGTGATTGCCTAGTTCTGCTAGGAGTAGTCTAAGTTTGTTAAATCGCGCGGCCAAATCGTGTGGCCGTGATTATTTTTTGAGACTGATGTGAACAGTCCATATTTTCCTTAAGGAATTTAAACGTGTTCGATCGTGCAACTTTTAATTAAAAGGTGTGTAAATGTGCTGATCTCTTTCTCAGAGGGTGGTGTAGCCTATGTGAGTGTTTTCATGCAGGTCTCAATACTGACACTTCGGGAGATTCATGCTACTCTGTTGCGAGCGAACATTGAATCGTCATGTCATGCCAATATTGAGAGTTCGCTGGGGAACATAGCATAGGAAAACACTAGGCAGGTCATGCATTAGTGAATAATGCTGATAAAACTCACATAATATTTGGGATTGCTGTTGCACGCACCATTCTGAGTGAATTTCATGAATTATATTGAATTGATTCAAATAAAGCGAAGAGGTTTTCTGCACTCGTCACTTCTTAAACGGCTTTTCCTTTTGCAGGGTAACAACGCATTAAATGCTGGTTTTTCAATTTTAGCCCTGAACTAAAATCCACAATCAACATTAAGTCCCCTGCTTAACACGTAATAGTTACACTATTGGGGGGGTAAGCACTAGATGGTGACAAATAAAGATAAAACTTATGAGACAAAGTTAGATGTTACCAGGAGAGATAGGTCGGCCTGTCTTTGGAACATGTCATGTTTAAGAGGCATCCAGGTAAGCGTTCCCCTAACATGAAGTCGGTTGGCCCCAGGTAGATTAGGCGTACGGTTGGTTGGGATCTCAAACTATTCATGACGATGTCATATTCCTCGACTCTGATGTGGACGAGCCCTATCATGAGGAATATCCTTAAAAGGCTGGTGAAGCAATTTCTGAAAAGATGTTGAAGCAGTTCCCGAAGAGAACGTTGACGTAGCTTCCGAAAAGCGTGTTGAAGCGGCTCGGATGTTGAATCGGCTTCCGAAGAGGATGTCGAAGCAGCTTCTGGAGAGGACTCTAGTAAATTGATCGGATTTAGGAAAACCCTATATGTGATAACCGCAATCGCACGGTGTCTAACTAGTAGACAGACGCAAGTACGGGTCGAACCCACAGGGAGCAGTGGAAATACCGTAATCAATATCTCTAATAAAACTAACACGAAACAAAATTTTTGGATTTTTAGAATTGAAAATGAATAATAAAACTAAAGTAAACTAATAAAATGAATATAAAGAAAAAGTCGGTAACCAGGATTTCATGGTATCCACTACTATCTCTATTTAATTCCTGAAATGAAACATAATCCATGAATTATTTATCGTTCGTTCTATAGACATCACCTATTATGTGTATTAGAGTCGCAAATATCACTGGGACGCCCTAAGCATGACACATCAAAAGATTAAACCGAAGCATGAACCATCAAATTGCATTAGTGAGAAAGTTATACGAAACTAAAATATTGATTCACAATTATTATATGGCTCTTCTAAGCATAACCCATCAAAGATATTAACCCAAGCATGGAATTATCAAATAATGAGACAAAAATAAATTATGAACCTAACAATTAGGCACAAAGGTTATTGTAACCGGTGAACCAACAACTCATATCATCGTTAAATCAATAAATAAAATCATGGAAGTAATCTATTCAAATCATAGTGGTCTTTGCTCAATATTATTCAAATCAAAATAGCCTAATACCCATGTAGTTTCAAACCATAAAAACCCTAGCTACAAAGATTTAGCTAGACATGGCTTTCTCAAAAGCCATAAACATATGAAGAGAATCACAAACAAAACAAATGGAAATCAAAACAATGGAACTTCAAACCGGAATCCTCTTTTCGTCTCTGTTGCCGCGCCTCCCTTCCTCCTCTCGTCTCTGCAGCCGGCAGTACCCCCTCTTTCTGTCTCTCTTCGTTTATATAAGTGCTGTGAAGCAGTCCAACTAAGACCTAGCAAAGTGACAAGGCCCAGTCCAAGCTCCTCCAAAATCCGACCAGCAACAATTCCTATTCTCGGACCATCTGAATCTCGTCTCCAAACACACATACCCTTCTCTATCTGATGTTTCTTGCCATGTAAACAACACCAGCTTCTGTCCGTATACTCCGAATTGCCATTGCAGTCACTGTACAAAAACCAACGTACTGCCAAGCTTTAACACGATCGTTTCAGAACACACAGACCCTAAATCGATTTCCCATAGCATCACCAGTTAGATCAAATCAATAATCGATGCCGGAAACCCAACAGTTCTGTCTGTCTCGGCTACTACCTCACTCGTTTCAAAGCAGCCAACAACTCGCCACCAAATCATCACCATGGGTTGTTAATAATAATATCATCTCCATCTCAGAGTCGATCACAGCAGTACCAACTTCTCTACTTGAGCTCAAGAGTCTTCCACTGATTCACATAAATACAAGGAAGCAAACCCATTCCTATATTCAGTCTGTATATCCATCACCACAATCACTTCTGGCAGATTCGTAGCTTGCCTCCGTCTTATTTCGTTTCTCAAGAATTCAGAGCTTCATCTCACTTCCATACACTTTTGCAGAACTCAATCAACTCAAAACATTCCGACGTACAGTTCATCAACCTATCCAATCATCGGCTACAACACCTAATTTCATTTTCTGACGTAGCTTTCTGCTGCCGATTCAATCCCAATCGAGAGAGCTTCACAGTACCAATTCATCATACCCTGCAACAATCAAAACACCAGTTTCGGATCACAGAGAAACCCATGTCTTCAAAATCTCTCTCAACTCCGTTAATACACAGTCCATCCAGCCAACACATTTAATATCATATACAGCTCCATTCCTCCAGAAACACCACCACTGCCACTCTCGATCCTTGCTAGATAGCTATCAGCAGCACCACCTCAGTAAACACCCATCTCATTCTCCCATCAGGTAAACTCATTCTAATCATCACCAGCACTGCAGTTTTACTTCCGGCAACTGTCGGTTATGAAGAGACGCAAACACCACTACCTATACTCTTTCCTCGTTCGTCTAAATCTCATCACCACCAGCTGCACAGCTTGAGTAATTCGTTGCATATGTATTCACTTCACTCGAACTAATCCATGGACTCCATCTCAGCATCTTCAAAGACCTGCCATTGCCTATTTCTGTACGTCCATCTCTCTTCACGTCTCTTGATAAACTCAGGCAATATTCAACTCCAGCAGCTCAATCGTCACCTGCGCCATTTCAGAAATATACCACCTTCGTTTACTGCCTGTTTCTGTCCACAGAATTATTTACTTTCTCCCTGTGCATGACAATCGAGCCACCAACAGTTAGAAGCAAAACTTGTTGTCATCTTCTTCATCTCCTTTGAACAGATGCTGCCTCTCATAGCAACAACACCGTAAGTCCCACTCATCTTTTAACCTTCCAGTGGCTCACATGCATGGAAAGTGTGATGGCAGCCTAGACTTATTAAGCTTCGACTCCCTCCGTGCCGTGTATAATATTAGTTGTGTGTCGCAAACGCCATTTAACCTTCGTTTTGGCTGTTTATTCTCCGGATAGTCGAATTCACTTGTACTTTATACAAAAGCACTAAAATAGTATTATTGACCAAAATATCGGGTCCTAGATAATATAAATATGGGTACAAAATGTAGCACTTACGTGCTTATCAAAGGCGTCCTTGGTCATTATTCATGCTGTAACTTCTATTTTTTATATCACGTGCGTTGTGCTTCCGTGAACAGGAGATCCAGGAGTCGTATTTGTTAGGTGCGGAGGCTCTATCTCCAATTAATGGCGCGTGTGATGTGATTAAACACGTCCGAAGAAGTACTAACAATCTGGGAGTACCGCGTGCACTAGCTCGCTGCTTCCTGATTCCGTGAAGGGATTTCCCAAGATATGAAATTTACAGATGGGGAAACTTCTTTCTGGGATCTAGGCTGAGATAGCGATTGAGGGGTTGTTTCGTCATTGAAGAAGCTACACTTCAGGGTACGAATGACGCTTGCCCTAAGAAGCATGTACTGGATGCTTGATAATTTCTTTCAGTCATCTTGATCTTTCTGATTGCGATGATGATATGCTTATATGGGAACAATCCTCCGGAGCCATTAAGTGAAGTGGACAATCTGAGAGACCTTCCGTTGTCGACGTGCCGCTATAAGCCTTCAAGGACTTTGTTTCAAGAAACATCCCTTGAATCGTCTTCTGAATCTTGGATGGTTGTATGGAATGGGATGCAATGAGCAGTCCCCAGTTACACTTCAGAATCGATGGCGTGGCTGGACACGGGAAAATATCTCTAATTTGTACTTTGGAGTCTTTGATGCACATGTACTTCTTAATGTTGAGAATTCTCTGCGGCTCGTAAAGCTTCAACATTGATGATTGTTGATATTAGAAACAAATCGATTGAGGGACGTGAAGGCATCCTGTGCTGGCAGTCCCCGGGTGTAATTATCCCGAGCTTATTTTCTCTTGAGACGTACTTCAATTGCATTTGTTGGTAAGGAGTTGAAGTGGCTTCGACCTCTGAAGAGAGCGTTGAAGCGGCTTCTTCTGGAGAGAGTGCTTAAGCGGCTTTTTCTGGAGAGAGCACTGAAGCGGCTTCTTCTGGAGAGAGTGTTGAAGCAGCTTCTTCTTCAGTTTGACTCCCCTTGCGAATTACATGCTTCTTGATTGACCATCTCTCATGTTGAAGAAGTCCTTGACTGATGGTGAAGGAATTTCATGCTGAGCCTCATTCCCCAAGCGTGAGCTATATGGTTCTATCTTATATGGTCGGTGGGTTTACCATAATAAAGATATCACCATCTCGCCTCCGTAATGGTGACTCTATTACTTCTCCATGGGAAAGTAAAATACGCAAAAAGTCGGATTACCTTTGTCCGTAGTAGTTGTTGCTATGGTGAAGCTCTGGCGAGCAACAACGATTCTTGGCAGCATCTATGATCAGAAGAGACTGGCAGGGAGAGGCATGGTAGCTACTTGCACGAACTTGGCAGTCTTCATATAATGGTAGAGATCGTCTCGTTATTAGAGGGAGAAAGAACCGATAGCTTCCTTCGTGTTTCCTCATGGAATGGAGAAGAGGGAGACAGTCCCCTGCCCACGAGTATCTATTGAGCTTTCAACTTGATAGATGCTATCACGCTGGGTCTGTGAAGAAATAATTCGGGAGAGAGTTGGAGTTGAACCCGACGTTGATGAGGATCGTACGAGTTGCTGATCATGAGGCCGTCTTTGCGTCTACATTGCGTTTCATAGACGTCCAGGCATATCGCTGGTTTTTTGAAAATATGTCTGCTCTCTTGAGTATGTCCTCATCTTTGGACATCCTGAAATCATAATGATAGCGTGCATGGATCTTTGAGATAGGTATTGTTGAGCAGTCCCCATCCACACTCCTTTTCCTTTATCGTCTTTGGATCGTGCCTTTGAGGAATAGGGAAGTTTCCTCATGCGGATGACTTAACTAACAGGTTGTGCAAACATGAAGAAGCTCTTGACATGGAGAGTTCGTATGTACCTCTTAAGTACCGGATGCGACCTCCTTCGATAATACAACCACTTCTTCTATGGGAGACGAAATTATGATATCATCTCTCGCCGATTTTGTTGCCGTCAAGCCAGATATGGTATATCTCGGATGTTGTTTATCATTATGATAGTCGTGCATGTGGTACTGAGGTTGGAGTTGGCGGTTTTGGACGCAGGATCTTGTATCTCGGTGGTTTTCCTCATGCTGCTTCAGTGAAGCTGCTTACATAAGGCTGAAGGTTGTATTGCTTGTTGGTGAGATGTATGCTTCCACGAATATCATGAGGCCTGGTTCTTTCTATCAGGGCAGGTGTTGTTGTAACCGAGCGTTTAACAGCTTGACGAAGTTCAGAGGATGTCTGAAATTACGGATTCTACAGCATAGCACGATAGATGGGTACCATCCTATTGATGCATAATTCCACCGATCGTTGTTCAATCATATTTGGATCGTGACAATCTAGTGCCTGGATTTTGAACCTCTCGACATAATCATTTGGATGTTCATTGTTTCGTTGGAACATTCTCCCCAAATCTGAAAAGGTGATTTGCTTGGAAGAAATATTTCTTGTAGAAAGCGGTTACCATCTCACACTAGTTGGATATGTTGTTTGGTTCGATGTTGTTGTACCAGGTGTACGCTCTCCTAGTAAGTGACTTTGAGAAATCTTTCACGCGGAGGACATGATTGTATTCGTGCTCTCCTAATGACTCCAGAAAACGAGGGATGTGTTCATGAGCATTACCGGTTCCGTCATAAAAGGAACATTGAGGAGAGGAGTATCCTCTCGGAAGAGGGTTAGCCTCCTCTGGCCCCTCCGGTCTCTGGGGCGTTATGCTCGAAGAAATATTGGTGGTGGCAGCGGCTCGGCTCTGGTGATCGGAGGTGTCACACCTAAGGGAGTGTCTCATTTGTTGTCCGAGTTGACATAATAGGCGAACCCTTTATGATGATTTGAAGATGAGTCAAGCCTCCTTTGTTGTTGTAGATGTACGAATTCTCAGAATTACGCCATGTTCTGGATCTACATGCTTTGTTGATGAAGTAGTAGCGGATATTCCTGACTTTAAATTGGTAGCAGTGGTGGAATAGAGATAGACCTTTTCTTTTGTGATCTCCGCAGGTGTCTCCCTAGGACTCCAATGGTGTTGAGATTTGTTGTCGACTATCTCCATACTGGAACAACAGCTACGCGAATCTTTACTTTGTATTTCTGGGTGTGGACCCTTTGAGGCATTTCTGGCTTGCTCCATACAACACTTGTGGTTTTTGCAGAAAAGGCGGTTGCTTCATCTGGATCTCCAGAGAAGCCGTTGCGTTCTTCTAAGTAGTAGTCACGTCCACACGGCTCTCTGGTCCTTTCATCTGGGAGATTTACTGGTGCTCATCTATCCAAGGTATTTCCAGTAGCGTTGCTTGAAAAAGCATTTTCATGAAGCTTCTTAGCGAATGGAACACGGAATTGAAATTGGTTGTTGAACCTAAATTGAATTTAACGATTGAATTGGATCTAAGATCCACCCTTTTGAAATTGAGAAAACGGGAATGAATATTGAAATATTGATTTTGCAACCGAGAGATCAATCTCCCACTGTGGTCGCCAGTTGTTTGAGGGTGAAAACTGTTTCTGCTGGTTTTGGTAAATTTGGGTGTGTGCGGGTGAGAAACGAATCTAAACCCTAAACAAATGCACTGCACGGGAGTGCTTTAGATTCGATAGATCAATCTGTACAATTCTGGCCTAAACCAAGAAATGGTCGTTCCAGACTTGCTTCGGTCACAAAGTGAAGGAGATGGGGTTGATCTTAGGGAGGGAAACGAAGAAGGTGTTGAGATTGTGAAGGTGTTGGCTATTTATGACTTGTATCAGAATGTTGAACTGGATTTCATGATGTAAGCTATCACTTCTGGGTGTTTCTAGATACAGTGTTAACAACAACTTGGTTTCTCGTGTTGTTTGAAAATAGGTCGAAGAACCTATTTATACAAGTCATTTGAGCGCGGTCCTCATCTCGTAGGAAGTGGAAGAAGTTAAGTGATGGATTAGTGGGGTCGTGTAGGGATGGTGATTTCCACATGATCACGTCTTTGCCCACTTCCCTCATCAACATTAACCGTCTATATTTTCCTGACACGTTCTCGTAATGGGCACGTTGCACGCCGCACGTTGTAAACCGCCAGACCAATACCCCGGTAAGTATCCACCAGTTTGTGACATGTTTGATGTCTCGAATGAGTGGGTCAAGTCGTGGGACCTGCCGCAAAGAATAGCATGCGGTGCTATTAGGTTAAATAACTAAGTTATTTATGTAATTGATATTCATAAAATATCGTACGTGCTTGATGCATATAATGCATCGCTTTTAAGCAAGCAGCTCAAAACAATCGATATACATGAAGCATCGTTGTTTTAAATCTTGATTGAATAAGTCGCGGATTAGGCGTCTTAAAATAGCAGCATTCTCAATCATCTTAGGATGATCGTTTGGAGGGCGCATGGGCGAGCCATCATCTGGTCGATCACTTCATGTGACCGAGTGGTGGGCGGTGATCATTGAGGTACTTCATTGATCGCCTAATATTTAATCTAAGTCGTCCGACCGAGCTGGCAAAGTTGGACGGACGAGATGGCTTGCGGCACATGTTTGCCACCGTTGATAAAAATTAGGGTTTAGGGGAGTGCGAACGTCCCCTCTTTGGACAATCGAATTCCAAGCACCGAGTGTTAATCCATACGGACCGATCGGGCATGCATGGAGATGGCCCGCCGGCGTGCATGCCTACACCTCCTGGTTCATCAGAAATTGGATATGGGCCACTCAATTCGACCGGCGAAGATGAGTGGTCACGATCAATTTGTGACAGAAATGCATTGCTGCAAAGCACGAATTAGGGTTTGAAGGTCGTGTGACCCAACACTTTTCGGGCGTGCGTTTCGAGGCATATGGCCATGGTTTACACAGGCCGGTCGGTCACACGTAAAGGTGGGTCCACAGTGATCACGTTAACACATTCGGGACCACTTGAATCTATATCTATGCCGCTCGTTTAGGCTTGCGAAGATGGATGGTTGAGATTAATATGAGACATTTATGTACTACCGTGACCTAAATTAGGGTTTTTGAACACAACGTGTCTGCTCAAGTTTGTGCAAGCGGTCGAGCACCCTATAGGCTTGCCATAGTCAAGTCGATCGTCCAAGGGGAAACTGGGGCCGCCAATGATCATGTTGATACTTCTTTAATCGTTCGTAGGAAGATCTAATCTGTCCAACTAGGCTAGCGAAGTTGGGCAGATATGATGGCTTTTGAGACTGTTTTTTACGGTCTTAGCTCGTTCGAGCTCTGTTTTTACGCAGCGCAAACGCCCATGTTTGGGTCGGCGTTTGAAGCGCTTGTACATGGGGAACATGGTACTCGATCAACTAGAGAACTAGTGGGCCCGCCGGTGATTGCTACGGCGCCTTGTTGATCTCCCAAAGCTCAATCTAAGACGTCCAATTTGGCTGGCCAAGTTGGACGGACGTGATGACTTTGAGACCGTCATGGTCGGTCTAGCTCGTTTGAGCTTCTAAATAGCGCGAATATCCACGTTTGGGTCGGCGTTTGAAGTGCTTGTGAATGAGCTGAAGACTACTCGATCGACTAGGGCACTAGTGGGCCCATCGGTGGTCACTATAGTGATTGCCTAGTTCTGTTAGGAGTAGTCTAAGTTTGTTAAATCGCGCGTCTGGTAGGTCTGTAAAAGAGCTTTCCTACGTTAAACTGCAAGTGTACAGGCCTATTGGAGGCAAGGGCAAGCACAGGTCGATCCCACAGAGAAATGGAATGTGCAAGGCTGTTCTAAGAGCTTCTTAACTGATTTTTTAAGGTATTGTAACACAATTATGGGTTGTTTGTCGATTCGATTCGAGTTGGAATATATTTGTGACTCAAAGCTAAGGTATTAATGAGAACAAGGTGTTGAAACTAATGATTTTTTTGTGGCACTAGGGTGATTGAGCTCACCACTTAATCCTATACTAAGGTAACCTAACTCTATTTGTGTTCTTACCCTTCTCTTGAAGGTCTCAGGTGGAAATTTTGCCAATTGACTTCACAAATCAACCCCTAGTATAGAGTGTCTTCTTATAGCACACTCTATCACAGGCTAATTTGCTCACCAATTGACTAATAATCCTAAAACATTACACACAACAAGAACATAAATTGAATCAAGAATTACTCAATATAAGCTTAAGGGTTTGCTCGCACCTAGTCAAGTTGTTTAGCACATAATGCGAGAATGAAAATAACTTCAAATTAAAATTGCAAATCTAAACCCTAAAACATCTTTGTCTAAAACTAAAAAAATTCAAACTCTCTCATGAAGAACAACAACTTATATATCTCACAAACACTCAAACTCACCAAAGACGCAAACCCAAACCTCTTTCCTCCCTTGTCTCGCCTCTGAATCGACCATGCCTTGAGTTGTTCGAGAAAACCCTAAATTCAACCATCTCAACCCTAGCTTCTAGGTTATGGGAGAAGCTAAAGATGGAGATGGGTGAACCTAGGGTGGCGGAGAAGGTGGTGATGGAGTTGTTGATTTGTCGGGAGATGGAGGTGGTAGTGATGGTTACGCAATCAGGTATGGGGAAGAAGAAGAGAGGGATGGGTTCTGCAGAAGTGCGGGAGAGGAAGAAAGAGAAGATGGAGGAGAAAATGGTTTTGGTCGATAGGGTATAGGTGTAGGTGGATTTGTTGTGAAGCAGGCACATCAAGTGTTGATGGTAAGGACGGAGCGAGCATTGGATGCGGATGGGCGAGATCTGAACGGCTCAGGGAGAATCGGGCTGTTTTGGTGTTGAGCGGGTGCAGCGATCTTCGATGAGAAGGATGGAGCGAGCGTTGGATGAAGATGGATGAAATCTTCACGGCTCAGAATGAATCGGGTTCGGATCCGGGTGATTGGCCGTGTCTTGGATAGCTCAAGCCCATATCTTGTAGATGGGTTGCTCCTTGTTGGGTTGCAACTGATGCACGTGCGGGCTTTGGCTTTCTGCTCCATAGACGCTTGCCTCCAATTCTTTGCTCTTTTGGCTCCTCAGATTCTCCGAACTTTATTTATTACCTAAAAACACAAAATTAATTAATACAAATATTTATTCTTGAAAACAAAGAAAACACGAGAATGCAGGATAATATCCGATTTCGAGCACAAAAGATGAGTTAAATGCCAATAAAAGGTGTAGAAATATGCAATATTTAGCACTCATCAAATACCCCCAAACCTGAATTTTACTTGTCCTCAAGTGAAACAAGTTAAGAAATCCTAACTATACCCCTATCATGAGTTTCTCGAATGTATTTAGCGTATGCACTAAGCCTTTAAACCCCTAGGTGTCCCTAGTGGACGAGTTGTAGTCTCGTGAGGGTTTACCAGAGGTGTACCCACAAAACCTTCTCCAACTTCAGAGTGTAAAAGAGTCTCAAGCATCCAAGGAGCTATGAGGACATAGAGTTTCTGCATGCTAGTAACACGAAGTTAGAACTACCAAAGAATGCATTCTCATCCTTAAGTGCTGAGCGAGAAGTAACCATACCATACGAAAGAATTCGGATTCGATTGTGATCATAAGCCTCGACTTCTGCCTCACCATTAGGGTTTTATGATAATTGCACTCAAAAAGACCGCTTTTTTAGTCTCTCATGTGTGCAGGCAGGAATAAAGAGAGAAATCCTGCACACGTTGAATGTAAGAAGGATAACCTTCCGAAATAATTTCCACGAAGTGTGGACAAAAGAATCTTTTTCGATGATCTCTAAGAAGGAAATCAACCATTAGCAAGGGTGGGAGTACTCACTTACCTTCTCACCCGATCGGCAATTAATATCACTCTCTCAGCATTCATAGAAACGTCTTCAATCTTCGGTCTTCGGTCTTCAAATGTTGATGATGAACTTCTGAACTTCACAAAAACTTGACAAACTTTTTTTTTTTTTTTTTTTTTTTTTAAGATACATGAAATGAAAATAATAAGAAAACTCAATTTTTCACAAACTTCATTAATTCTCATCCTATTTTCTTTTCTTTTCTTTGTTGCACGTAAACCTTGGACTATTTCAACTTTTCTTCAAATATTCGATGGTGCTAAAACTGTCGACGATGATGTGTTTCTATGAATAGTTGATGTTGTTAAGAGGGAGAGAGTGATGCTAACTGCAAATCGGTATTTAGAGGAAGTTTTCATCTTTAAACGTCACCCTCATAATTGACGAAATTAGCACTCAAGAGATCAAAAATAGTGCTGAAAGTGGTGCGAAGTTGGGTAGCTCACCATTCCTACCCGGAATTGACGTACGGTGACACACACTCTAACAGCTTTTCTAGAAAGTCACAAAGAGTGAAGGTCGGTACCTCGCTTGATGTAAAATGGGTAGTCTCCACTATGGGTGATCACAATTCTACTACCGAATATCTAAACAACACCTAATTCGCCCTCCGGTATGGTTAAATCCGACTTTAACGATCTAATCAACTAAGAAACCCGATTGTGTTCTCCGGTACTTCCAAGTTTTGTTATTTCGGTCAGACTCTCTATTTAAACATAGCTAGAAGCATGCTAGTGACTCTAAAATCTCTAAAAGTTGGAGGTTTTTATGTACATATTTACAAAGAGTTTTGAATTTTTTTTTTTTTTTTTTTTTTTTAACAAAGACTAAAAACAAAGACTAAAAACTCTACATGCAAATGCACCCCCAAACCTAAATCAAACATTGTCCTCAATGTGTCAACAGATAATAAGAATTCAAAAAGTCACATACCAAGAGAACTATGTTGAGTAGAGAAAAGGGAAGAGATTACCGGATGTACATTGATGTTGCTAAATGATGCGTGTCGTAGGTGCAATCAAATTAATTAATACTTTACTACCTAATTAACAAGTAATATAGGGTAGTCAAGGTCGATCCCACGAGGAGCACGAGATTCTAGTTGTAAAAATTGTCACGAAAGGGGGGTGTAAAAAGCAAAAGAAAATAAACAAAGCAATTAAAAGATAAAGTTGAAAGCAATAAGAGAGACAAGATCAAGGAATCCTTCTTCGTTGCGAAACAATGATTAAAGTTATGTTCTTTTCTACTTGTTATTAGTCACAGATTATCACCAACCGTAGGATAGCAGGTACGCTTAGCTAGCCCCAAAATCCCTAATTTCACCGAGTAACAGGTCCGCTTTAGTTATCGATTCTATTCAAAAGAACCACCTTGAGGTCCGCTTACAAGATGTAATTCCCGAATGCATTAAGATTTATGAATTTAGGTTTAGTACTAGTAGTTAAACTCGGTTCGCTTGGTTCACTTTCTAGCGTTGTTTCTACACACAATTGCTCCACGGAATCCCTCCGCAAGGTCTCGTGTTTTCTACTTGTGTAAAGTGTCGAGAACGATTACTTATTCCCTAACTTATACTAGATTTAGATTAAACTAACAAATCAATTTAGCATGCATTCTAAACAATCTATCAATCAATCATGAATGTCATTAAGATCATTCCTATTAGTAAAAACAAACGATAATCATGTGAAAACTTCAAGATACAATTAAAAACAAAAACTCAAATCATATTAAGAACTAGGAATTCATCCTCAATCAATAAAATTAACTACTCATGTTAAAGAGTTCACACAAAGAATAAGAAAAGAAAAGTGTTGTGTGTGTAGAGATGTGTGTATAAAAGATGTAGAGATGTGTAGAGAAGATGTAGAAAACTTCTCTATTTATAGGCTTCAACATTCTCCAAATCTTCCAAGGAATAGAATCCTTTTCCTTTTGCAATTCAATTTCCAAATTCAAGTCTTTCTCTTTTCTTCCATCTTCTCTTTCCAAATTTGAGTCCAATTCTCCATCCAATTCCTAGCCCAAGTCTTCACACCCATGAGAGAAGTCCGTAGAAAATTCTGGATTTTTTTTGCTCGCCGGAAAACTGGGATTGTGGCCGGAATCCGGCCGGAATAAGTCGCCGCCGGCTACCTGGAAATTTTCTCCGTCGAGAGAATATTCGACGGAATATTCCGTCAGTCCTCCGTTAGGACTAACGGTCAAACGGGTCAACCGTCAGTCAACTGTTAGTCAAAGGTCAAGGAGAAGGAGTGAGTCAGACTCGAGTTAGCTAATCGACTACTAATCGGGCTCACTCAATTGAGTCGATCTTGAAGTCATTTGCTTACTCGGTGACTTGATTAATTGACTCACCGGAATCGATCCACCGAACTCGGTTGGGATCGGTCATCGGGATCGGCCCGAGTCAACTCATGGGAGTGGAAAACCGTAGAGTTTCGTTTGTTTATCGAGATTTTCGGCCAATTTGAGGCCATTCTTTCTTCATTTCGTGACAATTCCTATACATACATCTAGACATTCGTTACTCGTGACATATCATCTTGATTCCTCTCTTCAAATCGA
Organism: Papaver armeniacum; assembly: GCA_023531295.1. Lineage (NCBI taxonomy): Eukaryota > Viridiplantae > Streptophyta > Magnoliopsida > Ranunculales > Papaveraceae > Papaver > Papaver armeniacum. The sequence goes on from JAJJWW010010848.1 coordinate 379,471, forward strand.
TCCACAATCCCATCTCCCGAGTCTTGAAATTCATCCTCATACCATGAAAAACAACAATTCGAACAATTCTTACCCATTCTTTCATTATCGAAACTAAAGCAAAACCCCAATTCCTTTGAACTCAAAAGCCGTAACATTGCAGACCACACCCGGTCAATCGATTCAAATGAACCCCCGAGTTCCTTCTATCGGCCTCGTTCTTCTTCTTGCTTCAAAAACCCCATTTCCCTGAGCTTCACATCAGCAGCAAGTTCATCCATCGCAGACCCATTTCATCTTCTCTCGATCCCCTTTTTAATGAGCAGCGACAACCCTCTTTGACAGAACCATACCCAACTCCTGTTTCACTCAACAGCATTGATCCATTCACAGACCATACACAAATCGAAACCATCCTTCTGCTTCTCCTGAGACTTCTTTCTTCCAATCGATCTGTTCTCTCAATTCATCACCCATTTGCATCGAACCCTTATCTCTCTCGATCGATCTACTGAGATCAATATCAACATCTCGAATCCAACGAATCAATCACGGATTTCTCGAATCGGACAGAGCAGCAGCAGCCTAGGGTCTTCTTCATTTCAGTGTAGAGAATGATTGATAAGAGAAAGAAACCCTTTCTCGATTTTAGGTTTAGGTTAAATGGGGCGGGTATGGATCCGGGTACGGGTTTAGGGTGTGGGTTTAGGGTGTGGGTGGATTCAGACACCCACCATTAGTACACCCAAATGTGCTATTTTCACTCCCTTCTTATGGATAAGGGACACCTCTTTGACCTCCCCTTAACCTTGGCTGGGCTCCATATAGTATTCCCTCCTTCGTGAAATGACAATTTTACCCTTTTGCTCAAATTGAGTGATTTCTTCTTCTTTTCCTCCGTGCGACTCCAAAGTAGCTATAAAACTCAAAACAAGCGTAAAATACATAATTTACAAAAGAAATAGCAAAGAAAGCATAAACTACTAGATAGTAAATTAGGTGTATTCTACACCTATCAAATTCCCCCACACTTAGACTTTGCTAGTCCTCGAGCAAATCAAACTAAAAACTCACAACTTCAAAGCGTTCAAGCGTCACAAGCATCAAAGAGTTATTGGTAGGCACGGAAGATGGGTAAATTTATGGCCTACGGTGATACCGCAAGTGCACGGTGTCCGGTTTTGCGGCACGGGCGGTGCGAGTCGATCCACGAGACGAGGGTGCTTCTTATATGATCTAAGGCTTGCTACTTAACTGAATTCAAGATTGGCAATGTGACGGAACAATACAATTGAGTTTGTGTCGAAAGCGGCCCGATGTTTTGTGAGAAAGTGTCTCTAAACTAAGGTAAATAGATTATAACAATGTGGGAAGAACACTAGTGGTAGAGAATCCACCACTTGATCTTATGCTAAGCAATTCCTAATCTAAATATACTCTTGATTCTTTCCAGGGAAGAATACCATGATAATGGGTTCACTAATTCCACACACTCCCCTAGTATGGAGTGTCTTCTTGATACACTCCATCACGGGGTCATGTGTTCAATTAACTAATCCAAACTTTCCAATAAAGCATACAAGAACAATAAGAAGACAATGAACAACTCAACATTCAATCAAGGGTTTCATCCCAACCACGGAAATTGAAATTAAAACATTGCAAGAAATAAAACAAATTAAAACTAAATTAGATAACCTTTGGCTAATCCGGGCGTAACTCTAACATCACACATACCACTTCAATTTATACATGCAAGTGAAAAATATCTCCAACCTAATTCTTCTCAAAAATAAAGATAAAATAGAAAACAAATCGAGATACTCTCACCCATACTCTGAATCGTCCTCTCCATTTTTGTCACTTTGCTACGAAATCGCCATACATGGGTTGCTCGAGAAACCCTAACCCCTAATTAGCTCGACCTAGCTTCTAAGGTGAGGAGAAGCTATGAAAGAGTTAATCGAGGGAGAGAGTGGCGGGAGCAGTGGTGATAGCTTGTTTTGTCGGGGAGAGGGAGGCGGTAAGGCTCTGGTTTGGTCGTGGTGTCGGAAGAGCGAGCTGCGCTCTGAGAGTGACGGGAGAGGAGAAAGAGAAGAAAGAGAAGAAGAGTAGGGTTTCTCGAGGGGGTATAGGGTATGGAGGTTTTGTTGTGGCGCAGTGCATCGGGGAAGATGAGAACGCTGCACCGAGCGTTGGATCTAAGTGGAGAAATCTCAACGGGCCGAGAAAGGTAAGCGGTATTGGAGCGATTCGATGTTGAGCGGGCGGCAAACTTCGATGCGCATGAGGGAGCGGCCGTAGGATGTAACTAGATGCGATCTCAACGGCTCGGGATAATCGGGCTCGGATCGGGTCTAGCTCAAGCCCATTTCTTGTAGATGAGTCGCTACTTGTTGGGTTGCAATTTGTTGCGCGCGGGCTTTGGCTTTACGCTCCATAGATGCTCGACTCCAATTCTTTGCTCTTTGGCTCCTCAAATTCTCAGAGCTTTATTTATTACCTAAAAACACAAAATTAATTAATACAAATATTTATTCTTGAAAACAAGGAAAATACAGAATATGGGATAATATCTGATTTATAAGCGCAAAAGATGAGTAAAATGCCAATACAAAGGTGTATAAATATGCATTATTTGGCACTCATCAAATACCCCCAAACTGAATTTTACTTGTCCTCAAGTGAAGCAGAAAATAAGAAATCCTAACTATACCCTGTCGCAGGTCTCTCGAATGCATTTAGCGTATGCACTAAGCCTTTAAACCCCTAGGTGTCCCTAGTGGACGAGTTGTAGTCTCGTGAGGGTTTGCAGAGGTGTACCCACAAAACCTTCTCCAACCTTGAGTGTAAAAGAGTCTCAAGCCTCCAAGAAGCTATGAGGACATAGAGTTTACGCATGCTAGTAACGAAGTTAGAACTATCGAAGAACGCATTCTCATCCTTAAGTCTTTGAGCGAGAAGTAACCATACCATATGAAAGAATTCGGATTCGATTGTGATCATAAGTCTCAACTTCGCCTCACCATTAGGGTTTTATGATAATTGCACTCAAAAAGATCGCTTTTAGTCTCTCATGTGTGCAGGCGGGAATAAAGAGAAATCCTGCACACGTTGTAGGTAAGAAGGATAACCTTCGAAATAAAATCGGAGACTCCACAAGAGATGTGGACAAAAGAATCTTTTCTGATGATCTCTAAGAAAGGAAAATCAACCATTAGCAAGGGGTGGGAATACTCACTACCTTTTCACCCGATCGGCAATTAATATCACTCTCTCATAAGAAACCATAGAAACGTCTTCAATCTTCGGTCTTCGGTCTTCAAATGTTGATGATGAACTTCTAAACTTCACAAAACTTGACAATTTTTAACTTTTCTACTCAAATTCCTTGTTGTTTGGATTTTTCTTTTTGAACTCTTCTTTACCATGGTGGTAGCAAAAATAAACTACAATTTTTTTTGATTTTTTGATTTTTTTTTTTTTTTTTTTTTTTTTTTTTTTTTTTTTTTTATAATAAGTGAAAATAAAAATACAAATAATGAAATAACTAACTCCATGGACAAAGGACTTTATCACTAAATTTTTCCACAACTTGTATTGTCTTGATTTTATAAATTTTATTAATTCTCATCCTATTTTCTTTTCTTTGTTGCACATAAACCTTGGACTATCTCAACTTTTCTTTCAATATTCGATTATGCTCAGGTTGTTGACGATGATGTGTTTCTATGGGTCTTGCTGATTGAGAGAGAGAATGATGCTAACTACAAATCGGTATTTAGAAGGAGTTTTCATCTTTAGACGTCACCCTCATGATTGACAAAAACTAGCACTCAAGAGATCAAAAGTAGTCTTGAAAGTGGTGCGAAGTTGGGTAGCTCACCATTCCTACCCGGAATTTACGTACGGTGACACACACTCTAATGACTTTTCTAGAAAGTTGCAAAAATTGAAGGTTGGTGCCTCACTTGATGTAAAATGGGTAGTCTCCACTATGGGTGATCACAATTCTACTACCGAATATCTAAAACAGCACCTAATTCGCCCTCAGGTATGGTTAAATCCAACTTTAACGCTCTAATCAACTAAGGAACCCGATTGCGTTTTAGGTACTTCAATTTACTGTTATTTCGGTCAGGCTCTCTATGTAAACATAGCTAAAAGCATGCTAGTGACTCTAAAATCTCTAAAGTTGGAGGTTTTACAAAAGAGTTTTTGAATTTTTTTTTTTTTTTTTTTTTTTTTTTTTTTTTTTTAAATAAAAGGTAAAATAAAAGGTAAAATAAAAGACTAAAAACTCTAAATGCAAATGCAAATGTACCCCAAACCTAAATCAAACATTGTCCTCAATGTGTCTTCATATAGAAAAAAATTTAAACAGTCACATACCATGAGAACTATGTTGATAAGAGAAAAGGGAAGAGATTAGGAATGTGGCGGGAGCAAGGTTGAGCTTCGTTAGTCAAGGCAAACTCCAACATTCTCAGTGGAGATCATATCAGATTAGCACAATATAAGCGCATGAAGACTCAACCAATTCAAGAAAAGAAAAATTTAACAAGTCCTAAAAAAAATTTTACTAACAATCTAAAAAGTTGAGGGTTAACTCAAAAAAATAATGTACGGAAACATAGAACATGGAGATGGGATTTGGTTTATGTGGGAATTTGGTTTATTGGGCTTTGGATTCAATGGGATTCATTTGGTTTTGTTGGGAGCTTTGGTTTATGTGGGAAGCCCATGTTGCTTTGGTTTGTTTGGGATTTGTTGTTTTGAAGCCCAGGATTTGTTAAACTGCACAGCCCAGAAGTAGAGTTGGGCTCGGTTTGGTGTAAGCCCAAGTGGTTGTTTAGACAGCCCAGCAGTTGTGTTCAATGCTTAATGGGTGTGGCTGAAATCTTTGTACCTTTGCCAAGCAGATGGGGGCTTAGTCTAAGCGGCCCGAGATGGTGTGATGTGGGCTCGATTTTTACGCACGGCCTGTATATGTTAAACCGAGTGGCTGGGTTTCGATTTGTGATAAGCCCGGGTTGTGGGCTTAATTACGATGCACGGCCCAGTAGGGTGTCTGACCAGCGAAAGGCTGTGCAGCCTCGGTTGTGTGCCTTTGGTTATGTGTGGCCCAAGTGTGAGTGGAGCTCGAGGTCATGTGGCGAGCTCAATGGTTGTGCTTTAGTTTGTGTGCCTGAACAAGGAAATCACTAGGAAACCGGACCAAGGGCTAGCCGGGGAGCTCAAGATTGCGGCTTCGGGGGGCTAGCAAGGAGGCTGGATTATCATGCTGAAAGTCGAGGCAGGCCTAGGATTGGCGACTCAAGGCGGCTTGTACACAGCACATCCTAGGTTCACAAAACAAACTCACGAGAAACTAGCATAGCCCAGTTGGCGACTTGAAAGCAACAAGTTAAGCAATGCCAGCACAATTCACAACCCAGAGTGACAGATTAAAAACTTAGCTTGCACAGCACAGGTATTTCAGGGCAGATTGGTTTGTGCTCAAACTAAGGCTTCTCAGCTAACAGGTTTACACAGATTCAAACATAATGATGCTTAGCGCACTTTCAATGATGCACGGGGGGTGAGCATGTATGAGATGCATAGGCTATCAAGGAGTTCATGATCAAGCAACAATCGGTATAACCACGCGGCTCATGCACGAGGAATTTGCGAGTTTAGCGGTATGGTTAAGCAATGTTTCACAAAGTATCAACATGCTTAGCGGGGTTACAAGTCGTGCACTCGGCCTAGGCAAGGCAACAATTCGAAGGGTCTAATGGGATCAAGCATGCACAAGGGTTACAGCACAGGAGGTTATGCTCTCAAGTATGCTCAGGCCACACAAGTATTGTTTCGACACGGTGGTGGTTCAGATAAGATTTCAAACAAAGTATAGCATGCTTAGCACAAAATCAGAGCATCATCAACTAGCATTGAACCACTCACATGAATACCATGAATGGCAGGGGCTGCTCAGGTTGTCATGCAATATGCAGCTCAGGGGTGATCACCTAGCAAGGTAACTACTTATCAAGCAAGTTGGTAGGCCTACCTCATTCACGGCTCAGGGGTGATCTTTGAGATTGTGCTCGAGTTTGTGACTCAGGCCCCTTGCGCTTTTTCTCCCACTCCTTGGGCTTGCTCGGCGGCACGGCAAGCACAGAGCAAGTTCAACGAGGTTCGGGTCTTGGTTGCTCGGCGGCAACAGCCAAGTAGCATAGAAGAATTTTGTTGCTTAGAAGGAAAATTTAGTTTCCAAAAAAATGTTGATGTTAAAGTAGAGGATCAAGATGAATACCAGCCCATGCACTGAGAGGCTATTGGGTGGCACGGGAAAACTACTTTGGGTGTCACGGGGAGGGGGTTTTCACTAGTATGGGTCTAAGGTGGTTTGTCACAGTGAATGCAAGACAAAGATGCAAAAAGAAAAATTACAGCTACGATGCGAGATGCAAGGATGCAGATGGTAGATGAAATTAGACTATAATGCGAGTATGTATTGACAATAAAATTCAAAGATAAAACTTAACTAAACTATACTAAGACAGGTGTTACAAAGCAAAAATGTAAATGAATATATACGGGGATAAATTGCAACTCGGTGAAGTAAGCAAAAGATCACGGGGCACGCGCCAAGTCCCCGGCAATGGCGCCAAAAACTTGGTAGGCCTGGAAGATGGGTAAATTTATGGCCTACGGTGATACCGCAAGTGCACGGTGTGCGGTTTGCGGCACGGGGCGGGTGCGGGAGTCGATCCACGAGACGAGGGTGCTTCTTATATGATCTAAGGCTTGCTACTTAGCGAATTCAAGATTGGCAATGTGACAGAACAATACAATTGAGTTTGTGTCGAAAGCGGCCGATGTTTGTGAAAGTGTCTCTAAACTAAGGTAAATAGATTATAACAATGTGGGAAGAACACTAGTGGTAGAGAATCCACCACTTGATCTTATGCTAAGCAATTCCTAATCTAAATATACTCTTGATTCTTTCAGGGAAGAATACCATGATAATGGGTTCACTAATTCCACACTCCCCCTAGTATGGAGTGTCTTCTTCTGATACACTCCATCACGGGGTCATGTGTTCAATTAACTAATCCAAACTTTCCAATAAAGCATACAAGAACAATAAGAAGACAATGAACAACTCAACATTCAATCAAGGGTTTCATCCCAACCACGGAAAGTGAAATTAAAACATTGCAAGAAATAAAACAAATTAAAACTAAATTGACAGACCTTGGCTAATCCAGCGTAACTCTAACATCACACATACCACTTCAATTTATACATGCAAGTGAAAAATATCTCCAACCCTAATTCTTCTCAAAAATAAAGATAAAATAGAAAACAAATCGAGATACTCTCACCCATACTACGAATCGTCCTCTCCTTTGTCACTTTGCTTCAGAAATCGCCATACATGGGTTGCTCGAGAAAACCCTAACCTAATTAGCTCTGACCTAGCTTTAAAAGGTGAGGAGAAGCTATGAAAAGAGTTAATCGAGGGAAGAGTGGCGGAGCGGTGGTGATAGCTTGTTTGTCGGGGAGAGGGAGGCGGTAAGGCTGCGGTTTGGTCGTGGTGTCGGAAGAGCGAGCTCTGCTGCGAGAGTGACGGGAGAGGAGAAGAGAAGAAAGAGAAGAAGAGTAGGGTTTCTCGAGGGGGTATAGGGTATGGAGGTTTTGTTGTGGCGCGAGTGCATCGGGGAAGATGAGAACGCTGCACCGGCGTTGGATCTAGCTGGAGAAATCTCAACGGGTGAGAAAGGTAAGCGGTATTGGAGCGATTCGATGTTGAGCGGAAGCGGCAAACCCGATGCGCATGAGGGGCGACCGTAGGATGTAACTAGATGCGATCTCAACGGCTCGGGATAATCGGGCTCGGATCGGGTCCAGCTCAAGCCCATTTCTTGTAGATGAGTCGCTACTTGTTGGAGTTGCAAGCTATTTGCGCGCTGTGTGAACTTTGGCTTTCTGCTCCATAGATGCTCGACTCAATTCTTTGCTCTTTGGCTCCTCAAATTCTCCGAGCTTTATTTATTACCTAAAAACACAAAATTAATTAATACAAATATTTATTCTTGAAAACAAGGAAAATACAGAATATGGGATAATATCTGATTTATAAGCGCAAAAGATGAGTAAAATGCCAATAAAAAGGTGTATAAATATGCATTATTTGGCACTCATCAGTTATGAGGACATAGAATTTCTGCATGCTAGTAATAAGAAGTTAGAAATACTAAAGAACATATTCTCATTCTTAAATGTTGAGTGAGAAATAACCATCCCATAATGAGATCGCGTGTTTAAGAAACGATCAATAAGCATTTCGCCTCGACTTCTGCCTCACCAAATAGGATTTTATGATAATTGCACTCAAAAAGACGGCTTTTTATGGTTCTCACATGTGTGCGCGGTAGGAATGAAGATAGAAATCTGCATCACGTTGAATGGTGGGAAGGATAACTTCAGAAATATTTTTAAAAACCCACATCTTTTAATATTTTGAAAAACCATTTTTCGACGATCTCTAATAAAGGAAATCAACCATTTATATTGAGGATGAGATTACTTACACACCTTCACATCCGATCGCCAATTATGATAACACCACTCTCACGGCATCCAATAGAAACGTCTTCCGCTCCTCGTCTTGATCTTCATGGTCTTCGGTTTCAACTATTGGTGATAAACTCTCGAATTCCATAAATCCTTGACAATTTGTAACCTTTTTACCTTAAATCCTTGTCGCTTGAAACTACCTTATAGATTTTCCTTCCCCACGGCTTATTAACAAAACAAATATTTCTCTTGTTTTTCTCTTTCTTTTTTTTTTCTTTTCTTTTCTTTTTTTTTTTCATCTTTTTTTTTTTTTTTTTTTTTTTTTTTGAAACAAGAGAAATTAAATACAAAATAAACCATGGCCGTGGAAGAAGTATTTTACCACTTGATTCTTCACAACTTGTATCGTCTTAAAATCATAAACTTCAAAAATTTTCACCTTTTACTTTTCTTCGCTTTCATGAATAAGTCTTCATACTTGAATATAAAATTACCTCATTGTAGTGTAAGTCTTCAACATATATGTAAATCCGCTCTTTGTATGTTGCTTTACTTGAATTTGAAATTTGCTCTTTTTCTCGTTAGTTGCTTGTAAACCTTAAACTTTTCCAACTTTCCTTGTAGATTTTGATGTCGCTCCTTGTTGATGATGAATATGTTTCTATGGATCCGTTGTTGTCGAGAGAGAGAATGGTGCTAACTGCAAATCGAACTACAAGAAGGAGGCTTTCATCTATAGACGTCACCCTCATGATTGACAAAATTAGCACTCAAGAGATCAAAGAGTAGTGCTTCTATTGGTGGGAGGTTGGGTAGCTCACCATTCTACCGGAATTAACGTATGGTGACACACACTCAAAAGAAAGCTCTTTAGTAGATGGAAGATTTCTGGTCGGTGCCTCTCATGATATGAATACGGGTAGTCTCCACTAATGATTGATCAGCAACTCTAATAACGCATTTCTCCCTGCACCAAATTCGCATCACCGGCATGATTAAATCCATTATTTAACACTCAAACAAACAAGAAATCCGAATGTAGTTCTCTAACATTTCCAAGTTCAATTATGTCGGTCAAAATCTCTATGTAAACATACCTAGAAGTATGCTAGTGACTCTAAAATCTTTAAAAGTTGGAATTTTTAAGTAAAACTTTTTTTTTTTTTTTTAAAAATTTTTTCATTTTTTTGTAATTTTTGTTTTAAATACATGCTTAACCACTCCCCCACACTTAAACCTTACATTGTCCTCAATGTAATTGAATCCTCCTAGTAAAGTCAAGGTGGGAAATATTAACATGATAAGAAACAAGAAAAAGAAATAACAAAAAGGAAAAAGATAAGAAATACAAAACCTATGGGTTGCCTCCCATTAAGCGCTTGTTTTAAAGTCGACGGCCCGACTTAGCTCTTGCTAGATTCATTCCCCATATACTAACAATCGGAAAATTTGAGGATCCACCCATAATACCTGTTTTGAAAACAATAACTCCATACAAATATTAGCACAAGAAAATAATAGTGAAATTATCGCTCGATAGAAATTTCCCCCACACTTATTCTCGTCCACACTCGGAAGTGTATAAAGAACATAGAATTCGGGAACTTCCATGTATTCCTCTTGGCAAACCTGCATAGTGTTAGCATCAAGTGTTTCCAATGGTGGATATTTAGAAACAAAATCATCCAAAAATACTTTCGAAGCACATACATTCAAACCAATAAGAGGTAAAGGAGAAGAATCAATATGCAAAGGGTTAGACAAACCTTGCACAATCTCTTGTATTATAGAATCCTCTTCATCCTTAAAAAATTCAAGTGAATCACTTACCTCTTGTATATCGTGGTCCTCTATTAAACCTTGCAACCATTCTTCGTCGTTTTCTACCTTAACCAAAGTCTCGGCATCATTAAAATCATTGGCAAGTTCAATTGGGTCTTCCACAAAATCAATGAATGTGGTTTCATCCTCTAGCATCATCTCTTCAACATTCTCATCATCGGAATCGGGCCATTCACAAAAATGATTTTCATCGGTATAGATTGTAAGATCTTCATGTGCGGGTGTTACACCGTTTACAACAATAGGTAAGTCACACCCAATCTCCTCCTTTTGAATAGGTGAAGGATCGTTATTATGATCCCGGAGTTGGAATAACTTCCTCATTGTCGGAACACTCATACACTTAGCGGACTCCCATCTTTCCCCTAAGAAATTTTTGCCAAGCAATAAATGCATCTTCCTCAAGCTCGTCCTTTTGAATAGGTGCTTGATCATTATTAAGATCAAGGCTTGAGTAATCTACACTAGCGTCATCAAAAGTTTCTAAAGGTTGGTTAATTTGTTCGTATATTTTCTCCGAATTCCTTTGAATTTCGCGATGTGATTCTTGTATCTTTTGTTGAAGATCCCCAATCATGGCCAACATCTTATCGCAAAACTAGAGAATTTACGATCATAAACAAAACTATCCTCCCATCCTTGTGATTGTCCACTTACATACCCGTCATAAGGTTGTTGATATGTATGAGAATATCCATAAGGTTACGTAGGAATTTGATCATAGCCAAAAGATTGGTTTTGATTGTATCCTAAGGATGGTTGGAAATTGTCATAATGTTGAGGTTGAAAACCGTATTGATTGTTGTAATATGCTTGCTCTCGTCCACCATACATGGAAAACCGGCATTTTGAAATAAGATTCAAAAACTTAAGTTAGATACGGAATAGAATCCAACAAAGCAAGATTAAAAAAAGAAAAATAAAAACAACTAAAATCATCCATTTGCTCCCCGGCAGCGGCGCAAATTGATGCGTGTCGTAACCACAACAAATTAATTAATACTTTACTACCTAATTAACAAGTAATATAGGGTAGTCAAGGTCGATCCACGAGGAGCAAGAGATTCTAGTTGTAAAAATTGTCACGAAAAGGAGGGTGTAAAAAGCAAAAGAAAATAAACAAAGCAATTAAAAGATAAAGTTGAAAGCAATAAGAGAGACAAGATCAAGGAATCCTTCTTCGTTGCGAAACAATGATTAAAGTTATGTTCTTTTCTACTTGTTATTAGTCACAGATTATCACCAACCGTAGGATAGCAGTGCACGCTTAGCTGGCCCCAAAATCCCTAATTTCCTTTGAGTAGCACGGTTAAAAGCAGTTATCGATTCTATTCAAAAGAACCACCTTGAGGTCCGCTTACAAGATGTAATTCCCAGAATGCATTAAGATTTATGAATTTAGGTTTAGTACTAGTAGTTAAACTCGGTTCGCTTGGTTCACTTTCTAGCGTTGTTTCTACACACAATTGCTCCACGGAATCCTCATAAGGTCTCGTGTTTTCTACTTGTGTAAAAAGTGTATGAGAAACGATTACTTATTCCCTAACTTATACTAGATTTAGATTAAACTAACAAATCAATTTAGCATGCATTCTAAACAATCTATCAATCAATCATGAATGTCATTAAGATCATTCCTATTAGTAAAAACAAACATCTAGTTGTCCCTTAAAGTGGGTTCGGATCCGGTTTAGGGTTTGGATCCGGGTACGGTTAGGGTATGGAGCAGGGTGTGGATGGATGGGCTTAGGTTAGGGTATGGGTGGATTCAGACATGTGGGCTTGGGTATGGGTTAGAGTTCACTCCCTTCTTTTGGATAAGGGACACCTCTCTGACCTCCCCTTAACTATTATTGTCCTTCCTTTAGTAATTTGAGTCACCCCTTAACCTTGGCTGGGCTCCATATAGTATTCCCTCCTTGGTGAAATGACAATTTTACCCTTTTGGCTCAAATAGGGTGATTTCTTCTTCTTTTCCTCCGTGCGACTCCAAAGTAGCTATAAAACTCAAAACAAGCGTAAAATACATAATTTACAAGAAAAATAGCAAAGAAAGCATAAACTACTAGATAGTAAATTAGGTGTATTCTACACCTATCACTAAACCAAAGGAGGATGAATGCTTTGAAAGCAAACAACCAGACCGCAAGACAAAAAGGTTGGTTAGCACAAATAAGAACTATGCAAAAAGAAAAAGAAAAGGGAAAGAGAATGGATTGTTAGTCCATATGTATGTACACAAGTGAACTAGATCAGTCCACATAGATGGGGTCTTCCAAGTCAACGGTCTCAACTTCTGGTGGAAGATGCTCCAGAAATGGTTTCAGTCTCTGACCATTGACCTTGAAAATGTTCTTGGTTGTTGGGTTTTCAACTTCTACCGCTCCATGGGGAAAGACGGTACGTACCAAGAATGGTCCTGATCATCTAGAACGTAACTTCCCTGGAAACAAATACAAACGAGTGTTGTACAATAAAACTTTCTGACCTGGTGTGAAGGACTTGCGCAGAATGCGCTTGTCGTGAAACACTTTCATTCTTTGTTTGTACGTTTTGGCACTATCATATGCATCATTTCTCAATTCTTCTAACTCATTGAGTTGAAGTTTCCTATGGGTACCAGCTTTATCAAGATCAAAATTCAACTTCTTCACAGCCCAATATGCACGGTGTTCTAACTCAACAGGTAGATGACATGCTTTACCGTACACAAATCTGTAAGGAGACATCCTAATGGGAGTCTTGTATGCAGTTCTATAGGCCCATAAAGCATCGTTTAAGCGCAAAGACCAATCTTTCCTAGAAGGATTGACAGTCTTCTCAAGGATATGCTTAATTTCCCTATTAGAAACTTCTACTTGGCCACTGGTTTGAGGATGGTAAGGTGTTGCGACCTTATGAGTGATTCCATACTTGCGCACTAGTGATTCAAAGGGTCTATTGCAAAAATGACTACCTCCATCACTGATTATTGCCCTAGGGGTTCCAAAACGGGAGAAAATGTTTTCCTTAAGAAAAGAAAGAACAACTTTATGGTCGTTGGTTTTGGATGCAATGGCCTCTACCCACTTAGAGACATAATCGACAGCAACAAGAATGTATAACTTACCTTCAGAGTTAGGAAATGGACCCATGAAATCAATACCCCAAACATTAAACAGCTCAACAATCAAAATGGGTTGTAAGGGCATCATGTTTCTCTTAGTGATACTTCCTAATTTCTGACATCGGTCACAAGCAACACAAAATGCATGGCTATCCTTAAACAGTGTTGGCCAATAGAAACCGCTTTGCAAGATCTTTGCAGCAGTTTTCTTGGCACTAAAGTGGCCTCCACATGCATGGTCATGTGAGAAAGAGATGACATCCCTTTGTTGAAGTGGGGACACATCTCCTAATGATTTGGTCTTAGCAGTACTTAAACAAATATGGGTCATCCCAAAGGAAGTGTTTAACTTCAGCCAAGAACTTAGAACGGTCTTGTTTAGACCAATGCAAGGGCATTCTACCTGTGGCAAGGTAGTTCACAATATCAACAAACCACGGCATTTCAGACACAAGCATCAATTGCTCATCAGGGAATGATTCCCTAATCAACACAGATTCATCAGCAGATTCAACATTCAACCTAGACAAGTGATCAGCAACAACATTCTCTGACCCTTTCTTATCTCGAATTTCGAGGTCAAACTCTTGTGGCAAGAGTATCCATCGAATTAGACGAGCCTTAGCATCTTTTTTAGACAAAAGATATCTCAATGCAGCATGGTCAGAATAAATGATGACCTTAGACCCTATCAAATAAGATCTAAACTTGTCTAATGCAAACACAACAGACTAGCAACTCTTTCTCGGTTGTGGAATAATTTAGTTGAGCATCATTAAGTGTTTTACTAGCATAGTAGATCACATAAGGGAGTTTGTCTACTCGGCTGGCCCAAGCAGCTCCTACAACATAGTCGGACGCATCACACATAATCTCAAATGGTAATGACCGGTCGGTGGTCGACTATAGGGGCGAGATGTAAGGAGAGCCTTCGGTTGCTCCCATGCTTCCTTACATGCATCATCAAAGACAAATGCAACATCTTTTGCAAGAAGATTGCACAAAGGTCGTGAAATTTTACTAAAGTCTTTGATGAATCGGCGGTAAAAACCCGCATGGCCTAAGAATGATCTTATGTCCCTCACAGAACGAGGTTGAGGCAAGTGTTGAATGAGATCTACCTTGGCTTTGTCTACTTCTATGCCTTTTTCCGAGATGATATGCCCTAAAACAATGCCTGAGTTAACCATGAAATGACATTTTTCCCAATTCAAAACCAAACTCTTTTCCTTACACCTAATCAACACACAAGTGAGGTGATGCAAACACTCATCAAAAGAAGACCCAAACACAGAAAAATCATCCATGAAAATTTCAAGAAACTTATCTACCATGTCAGAAAATATGCTCATCATGCAACGTTGAAAAGTGGCGGGTGCATTGCACAGCCCAAAAGGCATACGACGATAAGCAAAAGTTCCATAAGGACATGTAAATGTGGTCTTTTGTTGGTATTCGGGTGCTATGTGAATTTGGTTGTAGCCAGAATAGCCATCTAAGAAGCAGTAGTGACTATGTTTTGCTAACCGTTCTAACATTTGGTCAATAAAGGGAAGAGGAAAATGGTCTTTCTTGGTTACTGTGTTCAGTTTTCTATAATCAATACAAACTCGCCACCCTGTGGTCACACGGGTGGGAACAAGTTCATTCATCTCATTTTGAACTACAGTAATGCCAGACTTTTTGGGTACTACCTGAATGGGGCTGACCCTGCTATCGGGGACCAGGGTAAATGATACCCGCATCAAGCGATTTGAGAATCTCACCCTTGACAACATCTCTCATGTTGGGGTTAAGTCTCCTTTGCATTTCCCTAGATGGTTTAGTGTTCTCCTCAAGGTTTATGTGATGCATGCAAATTGTGGGACTTATACCCTTAAGATCGGAGATGGTCCAACCTAAGGCTCCTTTATGTTCTTTAAGTACTTCTAAAAGTTGACTTTCCTGTTCCGTGTCTAAACATGATGCAATAATCACAGGTAAAGTATCAGAAGGACCTAAGAAAGCATACTTCAAGGTATCAGGTAATGGTTTCAAATCAAGCTTAGGTGGTGTATTAAGAGGTGGGGCAGATTTGGTATTAGAGAGTGGAAGTGGTTCCACTGCATTCTGCCACTTAGCAATATCCATGGGTGGAACAGATTCAAGCAAAGAGTGAATTTCACCAATGTACTTAGACTCAAAGAGATCTAAGTCAAAGTTATCTAAACATGCTTGCAAAGGGTCCACTGACAAAATGTCGGGCAAAGAGTCTTGGATCGGACTCTCAATCATGTTAATCTCATGCAAATCGGTATCATCACAATCAATGGGTTGTTGACTAGTGTTAAAAACATTCAGCTCTACGGTCATGTTACCAAAAGACAATTTCAACACACCATTATGACAGTTGATGATGGCATTGGACGTCGCCAGGAAAGGAAGTCCTAAAATCACAGGGATGTGATTACTTGGGTTTTGCACGGGTTGAGTGTCTAAGACGATAAAGTCTACATGAAAGAAAAATTTATCAACCTTGATTAACACATCTTCAACAATACCACGGGGGATTCTCACAGATCTGTCCGCTAACTGTAGCGTAACAGGTGTGGGCTTCAGCTCCCCAAGGCCCGATTGCACATACAGTATGGCAATAGATTCACACTTGCTCCTAAGTCTAGTAACGCCTTTTCGACCACATGGTCACCTATGGTGCATGTAATTGTTGGACTACCTGGGTCTCTAAACTTAGTGGGAATCTTGTTTTGGATTATGGAGCTCACTTGTTCAGTGAGAAAGGCACGCTTATGCACATGAAGCTTTCGCTTTTGTGTGCACAAGTCCTTCAAAAACTTAGCATAGGTGGGTATTTGTCTAATTGCTTCGAGAAATGGAATGTTTATGTTAACTCTCTTGAACATTTCCAAAATCTCATTGTATTGGTTACCCCCCTTCTGTTGCACCAACCTTTGTGGGAATGGAGCAACAGGTGCATGACTTGGCAAAGAAACATCTATATCGGTAGGACTTTTGGTTTTATCAATAGGCTCAGATTCTTTCTCTACATTAGATGTTTTCTGCGGTGTTGTGTGTACTGGTGAGTCTGATGTAGACTCGCTTGACGGTGGTACACCTACATGGTTCTCAACAATTCTACCACTACGGAGAGTGGTGATGGCATTCGCCTGACTATGTGAAGGTTCATTGCAGGTTGAGGAGCCTGCCTGAAACACATTCTTTGGATTTTGTTGGGGTTGACTAGGGAGTTTGCATTTCTCTCTCTCATTAAATGCATCACAGATTTGACCCATTTTAAGTTCTAGACTTGTGAAGCGTTGGTCGGTAGTTTTACGAAGTTGTGAAAGATTTTGGGTCAACAGAGCCAGACACGGTCTTCTAAGCTAGTCTTTTTCTCTCTGAGGGTACTGAGGGTGTGGTTGTACTTGGGGGTTTCTAGGATATGAGTATCCTTGGTTGTTATTTGTTGGTCCCCCTTGTACTGGTCCTTTAGACCAAGAGAAGTTAGGGTGATTCCTCCACCCTAGGTTGTAGGTTTGAGAATACGGGTTGTTCTCTTGCCTATGGTATAATGCATTGGCTTGCTCGGTTTTAGACTATTGGAATGCGTGCAAGTCTGGACAGCTGTCCACTAAGTGGTCAGAGCTATGGCATGCGGCACAAGTGGCCATTTCAATTTGGTCACGGAGAGTAGGGGCATTAGATTTTACATTCTTTTGCAACTCAAGCACTTCTATTCTCCGGGCCAAAGATGCCATTTTTGCATTTCCCTCAAAGTCAGACTCGATTCTATGAACATTGTTTGCGGTGGTAGTCCTTCTCGGTTCACGGATGGACTCCCACTGTTGAGTCTTTTCAGCGACTTCGATCAAGAAAGTCCAAGCGTCATCGACACTCTTGTCAATAAATGCACCATTGCACATTGACTCGACTGTGGTACGGGTTCTAACATCTAGACCCTCATACAATATTTGCACGAGTCTCCATTTTTCAAAACCATGGTGGGGACATTGGAGTAGTAATTCATTGAATCTCTCCAAGTACTTTGCTAGAGTTTCGTCTTCTAATTGCACAAAACCATTTAGACTTTGGCGAATTGTCGCCGTCTTATGGTTGGGGAAAAACTTTTTGAAAAACTCTTTTATGAGGTCATCCCATGTTCTAATGGACTGTGGTTGTATGGCATGAAGCCAAGACTTGGCTTTGTCTTTCAGAGAAAAATGAAACAATCTCAGTTTGAGGGACTCCTCTGGCATTTGGTTAAAACGCAGAGTCCCACAAATATCCTCAAAATCTCTCACTTGATGGTAGGGGTTCTCAGCATCGACCCCTCTAAACACGGGTAGCATGTGAATGGTGCTTGCTTTTAGTTCAAACTGACAAGCATCGACTGGCAGAATGATGCAAGAGGGCTGGCTTGCCCTAGTTGGGTACATGTAGTCTTTGAGACTACGAGGTTGGTTTTGTTCATCACCCATAGTTTCTGTTTCATATGGGTTTGGGCTTGGGTTTTCTGTTGAAGAACTGGGTATGCTTACGATTTCGTCCGGGCGGATTCTAACTAGTCGATTTGTTTGGTCTCTAAAAGACACGATCATAGCCTAGCTAGCGCATCTAGCATGTTAACAAACATTCAAGTTCAACACAGAAAAGTAAAAACTCAAAAATGGCCCACCAATACAAGACTCAAGCCCAAAAGATGGCTTTTTGTTGTTGTAAGGCCCAGCTGTGTGGGTTCCAGCCCAGTTGTTGTGGGCTTCAGGTTAAGTGCAAATGCACAGCCCAGTTGTTGGGCTTCAGTTGTGTGCAGCCCACTACTTATGTGCACAGAATAACTGAGTTTTTGCAACTCAGCTCAGCCTAGGTTGGCAGTTCACACAAGTGCACAGGCTAGTTGTTGCAGATGCACAGCACTGGCTAGGCCAGCCTCTCAAAATTGACACAGCACAGCTCAAGTAATGTGCTGGTTGGTTTTGCATAGCACAGCTGAGCAAGTACACAGCTTGAGTAAAACTTGTACACAGCACAGCTTGGATATGTGTACTGAGCAAAGCAAACTCACAGAAAAATTGACACAGTACAGCCCAGATTGGCAGGTGCACTAGCAGGACAGAAATTGTGAGAGGTGCACAGGGGAAAGGTTGTGCTCACTCAATGGTGAAGCATGTGCAGGGTTAGTGCGTGGCATACAAGTGAGATGCTAATACAAACCTAGACACTCAACAACTCATTCAATCACCACAGGGTCACACACCAATTGCAGAATTTTGTTGCACAGATGCACAAAAGCAAGGTGCACAGATGTAAACAGCAGCAGAAGCACAATTTCAAGATAATTGCAAGGTGTACAACTTCACAGCATTAACAGGATAATCAGCAAATATACAATGCTAGCATTTTACACATGCTCAGAGTGCCAACAAAGTCAAGAGATTTCAATTCTCAGAAGTTATACACAATTATGCATTACCACAGGGTACTTGTTATACACAACTTGCAGCTTACTTGGCTATCCAGGTTGTAGCTCACACTCAGCAGCTTCAGGGGCTGGAGTTGAGCTCAAGGCAAATGGAAGCTAATGGTCACAGCACAGGCATTGTAGAGGCCAAGATTTCACAGTGAAAAGATGGCTAGTTCAGGTTGCAACTCACTCAGCAAGAGTTTTTATGCAAAGGCACCAGGGCAAATGAAGTCAACTTACTCAGTTGACATGGGTCTGACAACCAGTTGGCTCAACAGCTTCAGGGGGCTGGAGCTCAGGGCATATGGGTTATGCTCAGGCAATACAAGGTTCAGCAGATATCAAGGTCTAGCATTCAATAAGTGAAAATGACAGCTTTCAGTTCACAGAGAGTCTCCCAGATGTGATTAACAGAGAATAAAATGCTAAGTGCACAGAGCAACTTAGCTCAAGAGGTTCTGTGGTGTCAACTCACTCAGTTGACTTCCACTGAAGTTTGCAGCTAGCTTGGCTTTCCAAGTGGTGGCTCAGACAAGGTTTCCTAGAGTTGGTAAGGCTAGCTGAAGTACAGGGCTAACAGCTAACATTCACTCAGACAAGCAAGCATGCTATCATTCATTCATTCAGATATGCAAGGTTTAAGATACATTACCACCAGTATAAAACTGGGTTTAGGCAATTCCACAGATTGGTTTTGCTGCTCCCCTTCTCTTCCTTGGTTTTGCTTCAGCTACTCAACAGGTACCTGTTAACTCAGCAACCAATTTCAGTTCCCAAAGTTACAAAGTCAAAACAAGAGAGCACTAATGCTATGGCAGAATTCAGAACTATGCCTAACCTAAAAATTGAGCCACAGGAAGTCAGCAGCAGGTTCACAATCTAAGTCACACAGTATGTGCAAATCTATGACTGAGAGAAAAACAATTTTACAAAGATACAGAGCTAACAATAGAAGATAACAGGGGTGATTCTAACAATGCAGGTGAATAATGAAGATGAAGTATAGAGCACATTATGGAATAGCTTGGTGCACTGGGATGCACCAAATGCAAAATTTTATAACAGAAAGTTAACTAAACTACACTACACAGGGCTAAAAGCAACACTTCAAATCAAGTATATACAGGGATGGGTTGAAAAACAGTGAGAATAAGCACTAAAGAACAAACAGCACACTACCAGTTCCCCGGCAGCGGCGCCAAAAACTTGGTAGGTCTGTAAAAGAGCTTTCCTACGTTAAACTGCAAGTGCACAGGCCTATTGGAGGCAAGGGCAAGCACAGGTCGATCCCACAGAGAAATGGAATGTGCAAGGATGTTCTAAGAGCTTCTTAACTGATTTTTTAAGGTATTGTAACATAATTATGGGTTGTTTGTCGATTCGACTGAGTTGGAATATGACTGTGACTCAAAGCTAAGGTATTAATGAGAACAAGGTGTTGAAACTAATGATTTTTTTGTGGCACTAGGGTGATTGAGCTCACCACTTAATCCTATACTAAGGTAACCTAACTCTATTTGTGTTCTTACCCTTCTCTTAAGGTCTCAGGTGGAAATTTTGCCAATTGACTTCACAAATCAACCCCTAGTATAGAGTGTCTTCTTACAGCACACTCTATCACAGGCTAATTTGCTCACCAATTGACTAATAATCCTAAAACATTACACACAACAAGAACATAAATTGAATCAAGAATTACTCAATATAAGCTTAAGGGTTTGCTCTACACCCTAGTCAAGTTGTTTAGCACATAATGCAGAATGAAAATAACTTCAAATTAAAATTGCAAATCTAAACCCTAAACATGCTGTCTAAAACTAAAAAAATTCAAACTCTCTCATGAAGAACAACAACTTATATATCTCACAAACACTCAAACTCACCAAAGACGCAAACCCAAACCTCTTTCCTCCCTTGTCTCGCCTCTGAATCGACCATGCCTTGAGTTGTTCGAGAAAACCCTAAATTCAACCATCTCAACCCTAGCTTCTAGGTTATGGGAGAAGCTAAAGATGGAGATGGGTGAACCTAGGGTGGCGGAGAAGGTGGCTGATGGAGTTGTTGATGCTGTCAGGAGATGGAGGTGGTAGTGATGGTTCTGCAATAGGTATGGGGAAGAAGAAGAGAGGGATGGGTTCTGCAGGTGCGGGAGAGGAAGAAAGAGAAGATGGAGGAGAAAATGGTTTTGGTCGATAGGGTATAGGTGTAGGTGGATTTGTTGTGAAGCAGGCACATCAAGTGTTGATGGTAAGGACGGAGCGAGCATTGGATGCGGATGGGCGAGATCTGAACGGCTCAGGGAGAATCGGGCTGTTTTGGTGTTGAGCGGGTGCAGCGATCTTCGATGAGAAGGATGGAGCGAGCGTTGGATGAAGATGGATGAAATCTTCACGGCTCAGAATGAATCGGGTTCGGATCCGGGTGATGGGCCGTGTCTTGGATAGCTCAAGCCATATCTTGTAGATGGGTTGCTCCTTGTTGGGTTGCAACTGATGCGCGCGCGGGCTTTGTCTTTCTGCTCCATAGACGCTTGTCTCCAATTCTTTGCTCTTTTGGCTCCTCAGATTCTCCGAACTTTATTTATTACCTAAAAACACAAAATTAATTAATACAAATATTTATTCTTGAAAACAAAGAAAACACAGAATCTGGGATAATATCTGATTTCTGAGCACAAAAGATGAGTTAAATGCCAATAAAAAGGTGTAGAAATATGCAATATTTGGCACTCATCAGCGTCAAAATCGTGTGGCCGTGATTTATTTTTGAGACTGATGTGAACAGTCCAGATTTTCCTTCAAGAATTTAAACGCATTCGATCGTGCAACTTTTAATTAAATGGTTTGCGAATGCGCTGATCTCTTTCTTAGAGGGTGGTGTAGCCTATGTGAGTGTTTTCATGCAGGTCTCAATACGGAAACTTCGGGAGATTCATGCTACCCTGTTGCGAGCGAACATTGAATCGTCATGTCATGCCAATATGGAGAGTTCGCTGGGGAACATAGCATAGGAAAACACTAGGCAGGTCATGCATTAGTGAATAATGCTGATAGAACTTACAGAATATTTGGGATTACTGTTGCACGCACCATTTTGAGTGAATTTCATGAATTATATTGAATTGCTTCAAATAAAGCGAAGAGGTTTTCTGCACTCGTCACTTCTTAAACGGCTTTTCCTTTTGCAGGGTAACAGCGCATTAAATGCTGGTTTTACAATTTTAGCCCTGAACTAAAATCCACCATCAACAATAGTGCTTGTAGTGATATATCTACTAGTCACAAGTGAATCACAACCTTTGTTATATCGAATTAGCGCTTTTACACGTGCTATTACTTTGATTAGCCTGATTTCATAAAACCTAATGTATCCAGGGAATTAAACTTGATTGTGCACTTTCCACGTTAGGTTATTTTCTAGATAGAATTCACTTGCGTCATTTTATGTAAGTGTGTTGAAATTATCAATTCTAGTTATTGTTACAAATACATGTTTGTGAATGGATACGAATCCTTGACAAATATCTTTATCTTATTGATTACTTCCAACTATTTACTTTGCTTAGTATTTAGTTTTATTTCTTTTGTAAAATCTAAAAATCCCCTTGGTTACCTAAACATACTGAAATTGCTTAACAACAATAGCCACCCGTGGAACGATCCTTTCTTCCCACATACTTCATTTATATCTTGTTCAAGTGAGAAAGTGAATTTATATTTGATGCATACAACAGCGATCAAATTTTGGCGCCACTGCCGGGGAGGCTGCGATTGTTATTTTGTATTGGTTTCTTATTTTTATTTTCGTTTTGAGAATTATGTTTCAGGTACCTTACTGTAATACAAACCGAAAGAAGCGATGAGTGATGCAAATTGTACACTTAAGGATCTAGCTTCTCTCAAGTTGGACCATCGACAATAGTGTATTGAAGCAACTTTAACGTTTGATATTAAACCAGGGTTGATCATTCAGATACCAAAGTTCCATGAATTTGCATCAGAAGATCCAAACAAGCATCTTATGGATTTTCAATGGTTAATCACAAACATGATACCTAAAGGTGATGATGTGGATGAATGAATGTTGCGTGCTTTTCCTTTATCTTTGTAAACGCAGCTAAAGACTGGTTATCTTACTCACCAACTGGTGGTGTTATTTCATGTGCAGTTTTGAAGAAACCTTTCCTAGAGAGGTATTTTCCTGCATCCAAAGCGGCTCAAATTCATAAACATATAAGTGCACGAGTTATAGTCTCGTGGGGGTTTACAAGAGGTATACCTACAAAATCTTCTCCAACTTCAAAGGGTTTCAGCATCCCAAGCATCCAAAGAGCTAGGTAGACATAAGGGTTCTCAACCTATTGTCAAGAAGTCGGAAGTACAAGATAAAATTAACATGTAAAATGCGATTAATCGAAGAAAGTGTGACCGGTCAACCTATGCCATAATGAGAGAATGTATGTTCGAGATTGATCGAATGTTTCGACTTCTACCTCACCAATTCGGTTTTATGATAATTGCACTCAAAAGACCGTTTTTTTAGTCTCACACATGTGTGCAGGTAGGAATGAGGATAAAAATCCTGCACACGTTGAATGGTGGGAAGGAAAACCTTCCGAAATAATTTTTGGAGACACCACAAGACCGTGGAAAATAAAAATATTTTTTTGATGATCTCTAAGAAAGGAAACCAACCACTACTGCAAGGATGGGAGTACTCACTCACCTTCACATACGATCGGCAGTAATGATAGCACCACCCTCACATCATCCAATAGAAACATCTTCGGCTCGTCTTCTTCATCTTCTTGGTCTTCGAATTTGACTTCAACTGTTGATGATAAAAACTTGAACTTCGTACAACTTCGACAATTTGTAACTCTTTTCCCCTATTTCTTTGTTGCTTGAAACTTCTTTATAGATTTTTCTTCCTCATGGCCTTATTGAACAAATAACAATCTAAATGCAAATTTTTTCGATTTTTTTTTCCTTCTGATTATTATTATTGAAAAGACGAGGGTACCCAAATAAATCATAATCTTTTATTTATCCACCTATAAGTCCTCTTACCGAAAGTGATTGTCTATGGACAGAGTCGAGACAATACTACAAATCGGTATTCACACTTTGTGTGATTGTCTATGGATACGAGATCGAGACAATACAACTACCAAAGTGTGATTACTTGATAATAGGTTCGGACTTAACCAAACTCTATAGGATCACTATCAAGTAAAGCGGAGTTAACGTGTGTGTATTTTAGTTCTAATTATAATAAACAATTATAATTGCGGAAATAGAAAAGTAAAAGACACAACAAGATTTTGTTAACGAGGTAACCGCAGATGCAGTAAAACCCCGAGACCTAGTCCAGAATTGAATACTCTCAGAATTAAGCCGCTATACAAAATCTAAACCAACTTCGTATAGTTGAGACCAAGAAACTACCCCTAGTTCACTTAGTTTCCTCGGTATCCCTGCGCTTCCGAATTCGATGAGTGCACACAGTGGAACAATTCCTTTGGATCGTATTCCAAACAGTAAAGGAACAACAAATCTATTTGGTAATAACTCTATTGATTCTTTAAGATAAGATATCTCAAGTCATATGCAAAGGTTCTTCCGTTTAATCTAATAAACTCCTTTGCCTGGTTAGATCAATCTATCCGATAACTACAAAAGTAGTCAAGTTTAGATTCACACTCAATCCAAATAAATCTCAAAGAGATATATTGTGATTGCCGATCTCACGCAACTAATCAATCGAATAAATCCGATTCTAGTTGGATCCCAACCGATCAAGGTTTTTGCAACACAAAGATATGAGAAACCAATAAGAAATCTTCTTCGTCTTCAAATCTTCTTTAATCTTCAATTAAAACCTGCACAACACCACTTGAATCTCTTATCATCAATCATGCACAAAACGGAGTCTCTTAACAATGGATTATCACAAGATGTCTTTAAATCTACAAACAATTCTAAAGATCCCGTCGATACTTCGATCTAGTTTGAGTGAATCTTATATCAGAAGAGAAGATTCTCAAGAATAAACAAACTAGGTGCAATCAAAGTTTCAACAACCGTAAGTCAATCAAATCAATCAAAACCTAATAACACTGTAATTATCTAGTTTCCCACCAACGGTACTCGTAGAGCTGCTTGACCCCACAAAAGTCTTTAAACGAGCGGTCCTAAGAGATTTCGCCTAATTAAGGTACTTTCCTCTCCGAATAGATGGCTCCAGCAGAAACAACAAAAACATGAAGTTTGCGTGGCTCTTAGGATAGTTTGCTATAAATGCAAACTTAGGTATTTATAGACTAAGGATGTTAGGACACCAAGGAATTTCCAAAACCGAAAATATTCTCAAGATATGCAATACATGGCAAGATTCAGTTTTCATAATTCCAGTAAATGCTTGTCCAATATTTTCTGAAATATCTCAATAGAAAATCTCCAATTAGTAAATGCACATTACTAATTTTTATTCTCTAGAGATATGTATTTAATTGCTGGTAATTAAAGCATATAAAACTAAAAACCTTAATTAAAAGACTCTCAATTAATTTCGGTACAGGATCTCCTTAAGTACTAAGGAATATCTTTGAACAATAAATGATAAGAGTTACTGTTCGTGTTCAAAGTATGTTGACATCTTTTCTCTGTGAATCATCTTTCATATTTACAATCTTGGAATCGGTTTACCACACTTCCATACAAGTTTAGAATTGATTCACATGTATTCCAAGACTATTATGTGATTGATCAAATATCAACTCATATTCATGGGCAATCAGTTCTACCAATCACTAGGGTCGGTTATACCCTAATATGGAAACACTTGTGATCGGTCACACAAGTTACCAGGACCAGTTACATCAATTACCATGATCAGTTACATCAATTACGAGGACCGGTTATCATATACTCATGGTATTGCTTGTGATCGGTCATACCAGTCACTAGGATCGGTTACACCAATTAGTAGGACCGGTTACACCAATTACAATGATCGATTACACAACTCTCTGTGATCGGTCACACCAATTACAAATATCGATCATACCATCTCGGGTGATTACTTAGGATAGATATACATTAATTAATCAAAACTAGTCATACCAAATCAGAAGTCAGGCATTGTGATTAGTTGTACCAAGATACATAACAAAGTTACGATCGGTTCTACCATCTCACACATATTGGTAATCCAAATATTTGCAATGAATAGCCATACCAATAAGCCTGGCGATTTTCCTTTCGATTCATAAAACAAGTTCATGAATGTACTTCCTTTAAACAAATGTAAAACATTGTTTCCTAGGATGAAATCTTCACCATTACCCATTCCCACAATCATAACAACATTCATAAGATTATGTCGATGTCATATCTACGAAGTTCAAAAGATAAGCGTTATACTTCGTAGTCTAATTCCCTAATACTATGATCATGACTACTAGAGTAATATATCCAATACACAGCTTCGCAGTTATGTTTTCAATATAACACGACTTGAAAGATACGTTAGGAATGAAACAGTTCAAGTCAATATTACTAACCTTAAGAGGAAGGATGATGTCGTCGTTGTAGATCGTTACTTCTTCACATTCTTCAGGTCTTCAAGTAATACTTGTATGTCTCAAAATTCCTAGACTTTCTAGTCTAACCTAAACGAAGTTGTCTCTAGTACATAATCAAGCGACTCTTAGATGAGTTTTGACACACTAAAATATGACAACCAAACTTGACATACCAACGTTTGGTGGGTTCAACCGATCTATGCTCTAACAATCTCCCCCTTTGTCAATTTTAGTGATAAAACTCTCAATACATATGGATAAACAAATTATAAGAATTCATTATACATATGCTTGATTCCAAGTTTCAACAACACAATAACCTGCATATATTCAATCAATAAATATCGTTGTTGACATTTGAATAACAAAGCGTATACTCCCCCTTAAAGGTAAGATAGGTAAATATTCAATCCGAACATCTTTGTTATTCCCCTTTTTTGTAGTCCAAATAACTACAACAACAATATGATATGTTTCTTCCCCTAAGTCAATGATTTACTCTTTCGTTAGATATAACGTTTAAGAACAATTGTCCTTTCCTTAGTAATTGCAAATCACTTGTTTACTCCATATAATTCTCCCCCTTTTTGTCACAAAATGACAAAGGTTCGAGCAAATACAGGTCAAACCGAAAGGATCTTACAAATCTAAAAGACTTGTAAACAACCTATAAGAGTTAAGCACGAAGGTTTCACATACCACTTTAGATAACCAATATTAAAACCGAAACTACAAGTAATTTTGTTTTAATATGTTATAAAGGAAAACTATTGCCCGAAGCATTTTTTCCTAATAGTTTAACAAATTGACTAAGAAACTTAGTTCCCTTGTTAAACCGAATGTAAACATACAATCGTTAATTTCGATAAGACCAAAATAAACATCAGAATTAACTTTATTTCTCTCATTAGGCTCTAATTATTCATACAATAACTTAGACCTTTCTCTTTTAGAAAAGACGGAACACTAGGCTTGTTAACTTGTTTTTCTTGTCAAGGCATTCGATTAGACTTGAATAACCGAATCCTTCAATTTGATAAGTCTAACTAAGATCATAGTTAACTTAGTTTCTCTTATCCAGAATCGAATTGAACTAAACAAATGATCTCGTATTTCGTTAAGCCATAAAAAATACATACAAACCAAAATAAAATTGACTTGCACAATTATTTTCTTAACCGGAAGCAATTGAAACAAACATAGACATTATAGCACCGCATTTGCACGAAAATTTCGTTAAGCAAAAACACTTGATACCCAACAATAAAGAAGATACCAAACAATAAGCCAAATAAATTGACACCGTTTTTCTTATCCGGAAACAATTGAATCACACACACACACACATCCATACACATCATAATGGAATATATCAATTGTACCGAAATTTTGTTAAGCAAAAGCAAAATATATGCAATATAAACAGGCTTTTCTTCAACAGGAAAACGATTAACTAACAAATTCGTTACCTCAGATTCCGCATCCTCTTTTCCCCAGAAAGATATATCATTAAGCGCAAGTTCAACTAAGAACTCTCCCCCAGTATGTTGTCATCATCTCGCAAGAATAAAAGAACAACAACAAAATCAACCTTTACCAGAGAAAGGTTGAATCGGTTTTTAACTAATGCGTGCCAATAGCAAAAGTTGAAAACCCGAAACACATATGTTTATGCTAAACACAACTCATGTAAACACAAATTGATTCAACATATTGTGACATTTCACATATGAGTTTCAATCGGAACACCTTATGATCCTTTGATAAAGCCTACCAACATGGGCTAGAACTTAATCCCGCTAAATCAAAAATCCACACAAACCATAAGGGTCCTCATCATGTGAGATCGAATATTAAGGTTACTAAAAACCGAAATCAGACATCCCATAAACCGAAAACACATAGCAAAAATATAGACATTCATGCACATGCTAAGTAATCAGAAACTATCACAAGAAAAATAATAAAATAATAATTTTATTCACAAATAATGATAGTTTTTATTCAAAAATAAACCTTATAAAATAATCGAAATAAATCAAAAACTGATGTCTATTTTTCTTGAAAAATCTTTAAGAAGTAGAGTACTCCTTGTCTTCAAGTTTTTTTTGACAACCTTTTTCTATTTCTGATTCTTGGTTACCTTCGCCCTTCCAAAACTCTGACTCAATGTTTAGAATACCTTTAATAGTTTCTGGATCTTTCAGAGCAGCAAAGGCTAATTGTTTCTGAATACAGTTAATTTGTCTACCAAGAGTTTTCAGATGAGCCAAAATAGGCTTGTTGTTAGAATTCTGTGAAATTCTTTCAACGATTTGATTTCTGGCTTGTCCTCCAATCATTTGACTTATAGTCTTTTTAGAGACAACATTGGTGCTTCTCATGTCATCAAGGTCATTTCCCATGATAAATTCACAGATTTTGGTAATTATACGTGGAAAACCTAGATGCCTCTTGATTCCTGGAGATGAAATAGAATCCGATATCTTGATCATTTGGCTGACAATGATTCCACATAAATCGATTTAGAATCTTCTTTCAACAGAAGGCAGACAAATTCTGCAAAATCCTTATCCCAAACCGACTTATCTCTTGTACTTGCAAATAGAGTTGCTATAGCAAGTTTTCCAAAAACCCTTAAATGAAAAGTTATATCTTTGGTTGATAACCTACCATTTTCCCAGTCAATTATTTTTCCAATGAGACGTGTTGAAATGGTATCATGTTCAAATTCAACTCCGGTAATCAGGTGATTGCATTCCACATTGTACTTGATGATGTTTGAAATCGTCTTACGATCGATATAGTAAAGTCCACGAACAACAAGAGTAACAAAGTTAAGTTCTTTATGATTAATACTAGGTATCACCCCGGCCTACGGCCGGGGCTCAACCTTTTGTTATAGGCACCGTCTTCAGTTTAACACAATGAAGAACTATGTAGTCAAAATTTGGTGGAATTTATTTTTACTGCAATCCCCTGATCATGATTACAGAAAGAGTTAT
Organism: Papaver armeniacum; assembly: GCA_023531295.1. Classification (NCBI taxonomy): domain Eukaryota; kingdom Viridiplantae; phylum Streptophyta; class Magnoliopsida; order Ranunculales; family Papaveraceae; genus Papaver; species Papaver armeniacum. The sequence continues at coordinate 409,014 of JAJJWW010010848.1, forward strand.
AAGAATTGCCCAATAGATGAGTTTAAATATTCATGATCAGAAATAAAATAAAAAATGTATACATAAAGTTTTAGTTTTGAGACATTTGCAGAGAGCACCATAATCCCACAACTTTGTCATCCGCAAATAACCACCAAAACTCGTAAGTAAGCATTTCAATAACTTTGTATATGATTTTCAGGTTCATTTTCTTTTCCCGCTTTGATAGTGGATTGTTCTTCAACTTTTTCTGATCTCCAATAGTATTAGAGTTGAACAAATTCTATACTTCCCGTTAAGCCTTTGGAATCTGTTCACGTCCAATAGTATTTGAATTGAACACATTCTATACTCCCCGTTAAGCCTTTGGAATCTGTTCACGTCCATTAATAGGTATTTTTATGTAAGCTTGTAATGGTCAGGAGCAAGATACTAATATTCAAAGAATATATCCAGCAAAAACAATATTCAAAGGTCGCGCATATATATTCAAAATTAAACCGGTAAAAAGAAAACCTATATATATAAGCTCTAGAAGTGTGACAGTGTCCATATACACCTCTCTTGCTTTCTCCGTCTCTGACTCTCTTCATCAGCTAAAAATACTGCAAGTATTTTTTGTTTAGATATTACAGTTTAATTTTTTGATACATATGGCATACCGAGTACATATCCTTTCTAACAAAATTTTGTATTTAGAACAGGGCATGAATATAACATGATATTGGATATTATACTAACGCATCAATATTCTCCTGTTTGCGGTATGAAAATGTAAATACCTGAACATTGGCACCAATTGCAATGTCGTGTTTATCGTGAGGAATTTACCACGAGTTTTCATCTCCTCATATATGCTAATTATCCAGCTAGCATTATCTCCTCTGATGATCTGAATATACCGACACCTACTGCGGCTTCAGATTTCCCGATTGATGCATTGAATAGATCGGCAATCATTTTCACACAGCGGTACCCCTGCACATGTGTTGTATATGAAGAGAATCACAATACATCAAGTGGGTCATCACTCTCTTATGCTTCACGGATGTCAGCAATCCGAAACAAAAAGAAAACTATGATAATTGCATGATCACCATTAATGATCGGATATGAACTTCCTTTTGGATTCCCTCTTCCGACATCATAAACCTCATCAAACCTGACTCGCAGTGAAAAGTTATATAGCTTTGATATAATACCAAACACTATTGGCAATCACAAAATTAGCTAAGCGCAAGCATAACAAACTTTTGTTAACTGGCAGCCAAAATTGACTCGCAATGAAAATTGATATAGCTAGATATCATACCTATCTGTTAGCTAATTGATATAGCCTAATCATGGAGTAGGAAAGTTTTAAATTGGTATCGGTTCGAGATGGTCGTGCGAGAAAAAGTTAATAATTAATAGTTCTAAATTGGTATCGGTTCATTTCATCGTTCCCAATTAGATTTCAACTTCGCCTTCAGAATCAAAAGTGATGTTTAAATATTCGTGTTGTTGATTTGAGAAAGAAGAACGCCAGTAGAATAGTACTGTTTTGGAATCTGATTCCATAGATTAGGAAATTAACTAAGCTAGGATTTTTTTTTCTTTTAGGGTTTGGAAGACGTTCTTATTTTAGGATACTCAGCTAGGGGCCAAGGCGGCATAATGAGCGGCATAAGACGTTCGTAATACATAGACGTTCTTAATCGGTTAGCTTTAATCGGTCAATGCCAAAGGCAGTTGGGCCGAGGCATAATCTAAGCCGTCGGAAGGCACCCGGATAATCTCGTCCGTCCTTTGGCTTAATATAAGCCACGACTAATCCCATCCGTCCTTTAACTCAACCATTCAATCTCATCCGTCCTTTGGCTTATCATAAGACAAAGGGAACATTTTTTTATACTATTGATTGTCAATATTAGCATAGAAAATTCTTACCAAATCAGGTGAATATTTCACAAAATCAAAAAGTTTTCCCCAGTTTCGATCTTGAAAAAATTTCACGTACTCCTTATCTTGGACTTATGGATCAAATCTTTTTTCAGAAGTAAAGTCTATCCTCTTGAGAGTTTTGTATTTCTTAAAACATGATTTTTCAACAAAAGAGGTGAGTTCATGTTCATCTTATATTTTGTGAGGAAACCTGATTCTTTCAATCTCATCGTATCTGACATGATCATCAGAAGATTTATTATTTCTTAATTTCCTTTTTCTCATACTTCCAAAAATCAATGAAATATGAAAAACCCTAGTTACAGTTCCGAACAACTTCTCCCAGGATGTCTGTGAAAAAACCACAAAATAATCTTCTTTTATAGGGAGTGAAGACAAAGATTTTCGGAAATAACTAGTTTTAGGAAATCCTTCCAAAATCGGAATCCTTGTTTTGTGGGGAAACAAATCTGACTTTGCAACTAGGTCTTTCCTTTGGAAAACCTATTTTTCTTGGACCTGATCTATATTATGGATCAATTCTATATTTATGTCCAAGTGTTTGTTATAACTCTACAATTACCGAAAGATAATTTTTGAAATTCATTCAAGAATTCTCCAGTAGAGTTTACAAAAGCAACATTGAACATAATAAGATATTTACAAAAAATATATTTAGAATCATAAATCCAGTAATACTTTAAAAGATCACTTGCTTCATTAAAACAGTTGTGGGGTGTATGAAGCAATCCATTGTTAATAAAATTATTAACAGAAAAATCATTCTTTATAATATTACAAAGATCCCAAAATCGCATCCTAATCAGCGATACATTGACAGTCTTATATCTAAAAATGTGTACAAACATATTTGGGTAACCAACCCAAAATATATTTAAGATCCCAGATTTTTCAAGAACAGGATAGTCATGGTTCATACATAGAAAAATCTTATGTGGAATCTTGGACATTTGTCGCATAGAAAAATGTATCATTGTTACTAAACTGGTTAGTATTCAATACCATGAGATACAATTCTAAGATAGCCAAGGAAGTATGTAAGTCATTCAAGACATACATAGGTTTAATCCCAATTCCTAACACATTTAGGAACAAGAGTATTATATACTTCATTCGTGTCTTCCACCACGAGTCTTTGAAGTAATCAAATCCTGCTACTACGTTAACTGAATCAGCCATCAGATTCAATTTTGCCTGCTCTGATACCAATTGAAAAGACGAGGGTACCAAAATACACCATAATCTTTTATTTAACCACCTATAAGTCCTCTTACCGAAAGTGATTATCTATGGACAAAGTCGAGACAATACTACAAATCGGTATTCACACTTTGTGTGATTGTCTATGGATACGAGATCGAGATAATACGACTACCAAAGTGTGATTACTTGATAATAGGTTCGGACTTAACCAAACTATATAGGATCACTATCAAGTAAAGCTGAGTTAACGTTTGTGTATTTTACTTCTAATTATAATAAACAATTATAATTGCGGAAATAGAAAAGTAAAAGACACAACAAGATTTTATTAACGAGGAAACCACAAATGCAAAAAAACCCCAGGACCTAGTCCAGAATTGAATACTCTCAGAATTAAGCCGATATACAAAATCTAAACCAACTTCGTATAGTTGAGACCAAGCAACTACCCCTAGTTCACTTAGTATCCTTAGTATCCATGCGCTTCCGACTTCGATGAGTACACGCACTGGAACAATTCCTTTGGATCGTATTCCAAACAGTAAAGGAACAACAAATCTGTTTGGTAACTGTTAGAGCATAGCTCGGTTGAACCCGCCAAGCGTTGGTATGTCAAGTTTGGTTGTCATATTTTAGTGAATCAAAACTCATGTTAAGAGTCGCTTGATTATGTACTAGAGTCAACTTCGTATAGGTTAGCTTGAAAGTATTAGGATAATGAGACTTTACAAGTATTGCGAAGACTTGAAGATGTGAAGAAGCAAGGAGCTACAACGACAACAATCATCCATCCACTTGAGGTTAGTGATATTTGACTTGAACTGTTTCATTCCCTAACGTATCTTTCAAGTCGTGCATATTGAAAACAAAACCACGAAGCTTATTTGAACTCTAGATAGACATAGTATTAAGGAATACAATACGAGGTTTATTGCTTAACCATTAAACTTTGTAGATAAGACATCGCCATAATCATTTGAATGATATTGTAATTATGTATGGGTATGAGGTAAGGATTTCATCCTAGGGAACAATGTTTTACATGTGTTCTAAGGAAGTAAGTTCATAAAATTGTTTGTGAATCGAAAAGGAAATCGCCAGGCGTTATTGGGATTGTTATTCATTGCATGTCTTGTGAACATCCAGTATGTGTGATTTAGTATAACCATTCATGACTTGTTGTGTTCTTGGTAAAACTATTCACAAAGGCCTGACTTATGTATTGGTATGACTTTTATTAGTGAAACTGATCTTAAGTAATCACCTGAGATGGTATGATCGGGTTTGTGATTTTATGTCTGACCAAATACGGGAAAGGGGAACCGATCCTAGTAAGAGGTGCATTACATCACAAAGGGGAACCGATCTGTGTATAAGGTGCATCAAGGTTTATAACAGAAAGGGGAACCGATCCTATGAACATGTGCAACACGTTTTTAGTCAAAGGAGAACCGATCCTATGGACATGTGCAACACATATAAGTTAGATACCATATATATGCTATGAGAGGCAATATACTCAGTCAGAAGTTCTTGTGGCATGAGTTTTCATGCTTTAATGAAAGACATGAGCCTCAATACTCATCTGATTGTTGGATCAGGAATATGTAAGATTATGGTTTTACGATTTTAGCCTTTGCCAAAAATCCACCATCAACAGTAGTCAAGTTTAAATTCACACTCAATCCAAATAAATCTCAAAGAGATATATTGTGAATGCCGATATTACGCAACTAACCAATCGAATAAATATGATTCTAGTTAGATCCCAGCAGATCAAGGTTTGTGCAACACAAAGATATGAGAAACCTATAAGAAATCTTTTTCGTCTTCGAATCTTTTTTAATCTTCAATTAAAACCTGCACAACACCACTTGAATCTCTTGTGATCAATCACGCACAGAACAGAGTCTGTTAACAATGGATTATCACAAGGTGTCTTTAGATCTACAAACAGTTCTAAAGATCCCGTCTGAAAAGACGAGGGTACCCAAATACACTACAATCTTTTATTTTGATCACAACCTATACAAGACCCACTGTGTATAAACCTCTTGGAGCAACAATCACTCAAGGAATATTTCAACACAGTGTCCACTTGAAATAGGGTTAGTCCGAACTGGCCTAACACGTGAATAATTATATCAGACAAATGGAGAAATCCAATACACTTTGTGTGATCGTCTATGGATATGAAATAGAGACAATACTACAACAAATTGTTCACTTGATAATAGAACGGTATAACCGAAACCTTATAAGATAAATATCAAGTGCCTAGTTAACATACAAGTGAAATTACTTTAATTATAATATAAAAACATTTATAATGCGGAAATAAAGTAAAACACACACCAGACGCTACAAAAAGTAAACCTGCAACTTCATGTAGACTATACTAAGTAAACTAAAATCCTAGTTACTCAGCATCAGCAGTATTCTTGTCTTGATAATATCTAGCAGAACCGAAGTTCTCAATAGATATTTGATACCCAATATCCAAGCAGAACAGACGTTCTATTTAGGACTAGATCTAATATATCTTCTTAATGATTCACAACAACTTCTTCTTCAAATCTTCAAAGTCTTCAATCTTCGATTTAATCTTCAAAGTAACAAACTGCGAAAACAAACTTGATTCCTTATTGATTTGTCGCACAAAGCGGAGTCCGTTAACAATGGCAAATCAATGAATCTATCTTACGGATCTAGAAAAACTTAGATCCGTAGAAACGTTAAATCTTTGATCTAGTTTGAGTGAGCCTTATATCAGAAGAGAAGGTTCTCAAGAATAAACAAACTAGGTGCAATCAAAGATTCAACAACCGTTAGTCAATCAAATCAATAATCGAAAACTAAAATAACAATGCAATTATCTAGTTTCCCACCAACGGTACTCGTAGATCTTCTCAGACTTTAAACTGAGCGACCGTAAGAGATTTCTCCTAATTAGGTTACTCTCCTCTCCGAATAGGCGGCTACACCAGTAATAACACAACCGAGGAAGTTGCTGTCACGAAGCATTAGTTTGCTAGAAATGCAAACTTCAAGTATTTATAGACAAGGAAGTTTGGACACCAAGGAATTTCCAAAACCGAAAATATTCTCAAATATATTCAATACATTCCAAATTCGGTTTTCATAATTCCTGGAAATGCTCTGTCCAAAATAATGATCGAAAATCTCTCTGGAAAATCTCAACTAGTAAATGCACATTACTAATTCTCATTTTCCTAAAATAAAATTAACAACCTTAAATAAAAGATTCTTAACTTATTTATTTCGATCCTGGGATTTTATTCCTGCAGCTATTAAGGAATACCTTTGAACAATAAAATATAAACATTATTGCACGTGTTCAAAGTATGCCGACATCCTTACTTTGTAAGTCCTCTTTCATACTTACAACCTTGAAACCAATTTGCCACACTTCCAAACAAGTTTAGAATTGGTTCATCTGACTTTCAAGAACTATGCGATTGATTAAGAAACACTCAATCACAAATCATGGGTTTAACGGTTCTACCAAAAAAAAGTTTCGGTTTTACCTCCATGTGAGTACTGTGCATAGTCACACTAGCTTTCCGAAATTCGGTTGACTAGGTACTAGGATCGGTTCCCCACATATATATGGTATCTAAATTATATGTGTTGCACATGTCCATAGGATCGGTTCCCCTTTGCCTAAAAACGTGTTGCACATGTTCATAGGATCGGTTCCCCTTTCTGCTATAAACCTTGATGCACCTCATACAAGGATCGATTTCCCTTTGTGATGTGTTGCACCTCTTCATAGGATCGGTTCCCCTTTACCTAGATTCGGTTCAACAAAACACAAACTCGATCATACCATCTCGAGTGATTACTTAATATTGGTTTCACTAATAAAAGTCATACCAATACATAAGTCTGGCCTTTGTGAATAGTTTTACCAAGAACACAAACAAGTCGTGAGCGGTTATACTAAATCACACATATTGGATGTTCACAAGATATGCAATGAATAACAATCCCAATAACGCCTGGCAATTTCATTTTCGATTCATAAACAATTTTATGAACTTACTTCCTTAAAACACATGTAAAACATTGTTTCCTAGGATGAAATCCTCACCTCATACCCATACATAATCACAATAGCATTTAAACGATTATGTCGATGTCTTATCTACAAAGTTTAATGGTTAAGCAATAAACTTCATATTGTATTCCTTAATACTATGTCTATCTAGAGTGTTCATGCTTCGCAGTTTCGTTTTCAATATGCACGACTTGAAAGATACGTTAGGGAATGAAACAGTTCAAGTCAAATATCACTAACCTCAAGTGGATGGATGATTGTTGTCGTTGTAGCTCCTTGCTTCTTCACATCTTCAAGTCTTCGCAATACTTGTAAAGTCTCATTATCCTAATACTTTCAAGTTAACCTATACGAAGTTGACTCTAGTACATAATCAAGCGACTCTTAAAATGAGTTTTGATTCACTAAAATATGACAACCAAACTTGACATACGAACACTTGGTAGGTTCAACCGAACTATGCTCTAACAATCTCCCCCTTTGTCAATTTTAGTGACAAAACTCTTACAATCATATGGATAAACAAATTACAAGAATTCATTACACATACGCTTGATTCACGAATTCAACAACACAATAACCTGCATTCATTCAATCCTTAAATGCCGATGTTGACATTATAATAACAAAGCTAATACTCCCCCTAAAGGTAAGATAGGTAGATTTCATCAATCCGCACGTCTTTGTTATATCAATCAATATGATATTCTACCCCCCCCATAGCTATGCTTTCACTCTTTCGTTAGATAAACGTTTAAGCACAATTGTTCTTTTCCTTAGTGATACCAATCAATATAAAATCAATACCAGTATCACTTGTTTACTCCATATATTTCTCTCACTTTTTGTCACAAAATGACAAAGAAACGGAAAAATAAAGGACAACACGAAAAGAATCTTACAAATCTCAAAATAGACTTGCAAACCTATATAGTTAAGCAAGAGGGTTCCACACACCATTTTTGATAACCAATATCAAAACCGAAACAACAAAGTAATTTGTTTTGATATGTTACCAAGGAAACAATTGCCCGAAGCAATTTTCCCAATTTAGTTTAGCAAACCAAAAATCAACTAAGCACCTTAGTTCCTTTGCTAAACCGATTGTAAAAAAACAATCGCTTCATTCGATAAGACCAAAATAAAGATAACTCTATTTTTCTCATCAGGTTCTAATTATCCATATAACTTAGACCTTTCACTTTTAAACAAGACAAGTACTAGGTTAGTTAACTAGTATTTCTTGTTAAGGCATTCGATTAGACTTGAATAACCGAAACCTCCACTTTGATAAGTCTAACTAAGATAAACTTAGTTTCTCTTATCCGGAATCGAATTGGACTAAACAACTCATCCCGTAAACCTTTTCTTTCGTTAAGCCATAAATAATTCATACAAACCAACATAAATCAACTTGAAAAATTATTCACCTCAACCGGAAGCAATTGAATCAACATAGACATTAAAGCACCGCAATTGTACCGAAATTTTGTAAGCCTAAACAATTGATACCATACAATAAAGCAAGATAACAATAGTTTTTCTTAACCGGAACCAATTGAATCACACACACATCCATACACACATCATGGAATAAAACATCAATTGAACCGAAATTTTGTTAAGCTTTGTTGCACTTTTTATTTCTTCTGTTGGGATAATGTTTTGCCATATGTCCGAATCTACGACACTTGAAGCATTGTACTTCATCATTACCCTTTTTATGGCAAACCGATGGTGCATCAGGAACATGTTTATCAATAGATAAGATGTCCTGTATACGTTGCGCTAGAAGCACAATAGTTGAGTCAATCTCTTTTTCAACATACGCCTTGTCCTCTTGGCAACGTTTCTTAGTTTCATTCTTCAGCAGAAATTATCTATCAAAGATCTTTAACTTTCCTACTAGAGAGCTTCGGGAAAGTAGAGAAAGATCATTACCTTTTATTATGGCATGTTTCTTAGACTTGTATCTGGATGGTAACGATCTGAGAATTTTGCATACTATTTCCTTTTCAGGTATAGCCTTTCCAAGAAAGAAAGATCTATTGACAATCTCAGAAAGTTTAGAGTTAAACTCCTCGAAAGTATCATTATCATCCATTTTGAGATGTTCCCATTCAAATGAAAGGGAAATAAGTCTAGCTTCTTTTTCAGATTCATCTCCCTCGAATACTCTCTCAAGAATATCACATGCCTCTTTAGAGGTTCCACAGGTCAGCACATGATGTAGAAGATCATGACTAACAGCATGTATGATGGCATTCAAACCATCCGAATTTTGCTTTGCAAGAGCTCTTTCTTCAAGAGTATAAGACGCTAAGCGTTTAAACTCTGTCTCCGAATAATCCATCGGTTGTTGGTATCCATCTTCGATTAATAGCCAAGTATTAAAATTTCGGGATTGAAGAAAAGATCTCATAGCATATTTCCACCATAGATAGTTTGTTCCGTCAAATCTTGGCGGTACGTTAATTGAAGTCGATTCATGAGAACTCGAGTTCATTCTTATAGGTTGGATCGCACCAAACACATAGTGTTAGATCTTTTTGTGTTTGCATGCTCTGATACCAATTGAAAAGACGAGGGTACCCAAATACACCACAATCTTTTATTTTGATCACAACCTATACAAGACCTACTGTGTATCAACCTCTTGGAGCAACAATCACTCAAGGAATATTTCAACACATTGTCCACATGAAATAGGGTTAGTCCGAACTGGCCTAACACGTGGATAATTATATCAGACAAGTGGAGAAATCCAATACACTTTGTGTGATCGTCTATGGATATGAAATCGAGAAAATACTACAACAAAGTGTTCACTTGATAATAGAACGGTATAACCGAAACTTATAAGATAAATATCAAGTACCTAGTTAACATACAAGTAAAATTACTTTAATTATAATATAAAAACAATTATAATGTGGAAATAAAGTAAAGCACACACCAGAATTTTGTTAACGAGGAAAATTACAATCTTGTAGAAAAACCTCGGGACCTAGTCCAGATTTGAATACTCAATGAATTAAGAAGCTACAAAAAGTAAACCTGCAACTTCGTGTAGACTATACTAAGTAAACTAAAATCCTAGTTACTCAGCTTCAGCAGTATTCTTGTTTTGATAATATCTAGCAGAACCGAAGTTCTCAATAGATATTTGATACCTAATATCCTAGCAGAACAGACGTTCTCTTTAGGACTAGATCTAGTATATCTTCTTAATGATTCACAACAACTTCTTCTTCAAATCTTCAAAGTCTTGAATCTTCGATTTAATCTTTAAATTTACAACCTGCAAAAACAAACTTGATTCCTTATTGATTTGTCGCACAAAGAGAAGTCTGTTAGCAATGGCAAATCAATGAATCTATCTTACGGATCTAGAAAAACTTAGATCCGTAGAAACGTTAAATCTTTGATCTAGTTTTAGTGAGCCTTATATCAGAAGAGAAGGTTCTCAAGAATAAACAAACTAGGTGCAATTAAAGATTCAACAACCGTTATTCAATCAAATCAATAATCGAAAACTAAAATAACAATGCAATTATCTAGTTTCCCACCAACGGAACTCGTAGAGCTTCTCAATCCCAAAGAAGACTTTAAACTGAGCGGTCGTAAGAGATTTCGCCTAATTAGGTTACTCTCCTCTCCGAATAGGTGGCTACACCAGTAACAACACAACCGAGGAATTTCCAAGTATTTATAGACAAGGAAGTTTGGACACCAAGGAATTTCCAAAACCGAAAATATTCTCAAGATATGCAATATATTCCAAATTTGGTTTCCATAATTCCTGGAAATTCTCTGTCCAAAATATTGACCGAAAAACTCTTTGGAAAATCTTCAACTAGTAAATGCACATTACTAATTCATATTTTCCTAAAATAAAATTAAAAACCTTAAATAAAAGATTCTTAACTTATTTATGTTTCGATCCTGGGATTCTCTTCCTTTAGCTATTAAGGAATAACTCTGAACAATTAAAGATAAGCGTTACTGCACATGTTCAAAGTATGTCGACATCCTTACTCTGTAAGTCCTCTTTCATACTTACAATCTTGAAACCGATTTGCCACACTTCCAAACAAGTTTAGAATTGGTTCATCTTACTTTCAAGAACTATGTAATTGATCAAGAATACTCAATTACCAATCATGGGTTTAACGGTTCTACCAAAATAAGTTTCGGTTCTACCTACATGTGAGTACTATGCATAATCCCACTAGCTTTCCAAAATTCGGTTGACTAGGTACAAGGATCGGTTCCCCACATATATATGGTATCTAACTTATATGTGTTGCACATGTCCATAGGATCGGTTCCCCTTTGCCTAAAAACGTGTTGCACATGTTCATAGGTTCGATTCCCCTTTCTGCTATAAACCTTGTTGCACCTCATACAAGGATCGATTTCCCTTTGTGATGTGTTGCACCTCTTCATAGGATCGGTTCCCCTTTACCTAGATTCGGTTCAACAAAACACAAACTCGATCATACCATCTCAGGTGATTACTTAATTAAGATCGGCTTCACTAATAAAAGTCATACCAATACATAAGTCAGGCCTTTGTGAATAGTTTTACCAAGAATACAAACAAGTCGTGAGCGGTTATACTAAATCACACATATTGGATGTTCACAAGATATGCAATGAATAATAATCCCAATAACGCCTGACGATTTCCTTTTCGATTCATAAACAAGTTTATGAACTTACTTCCTTAAAACACATGTAAAACATTGTTTCCTAGGATGAAATCCTCACCTCATACCCATACATAATCACAATAGCATTTAAACGATTATGTCGATGTCTTATCTACAAAGTTTAATGGTTAAGCAATAAACTTCATATTGTATTCCTTAATATTATGTCTATCTAGAGTGTCCATGCTTCGCAGTTTCGTTTTCAATATGCACGACTTGAAAGATACGTTAGGGAATGAAACAGTTCAAGTCAAATATCACTAACCTCAAGCGGAAGGATAATGTTGTCATTGTAGCTTCTTACTTCTTCACTTCTTCAAGTCTTCGCAATACTTGTAATGTCTCATATCCTAATACTTTCAAGATAACCTATACGAAGTTGAATCTAGTACATAATCAAGCGACTCTTAAAATGAGTTTTGATTCACTAAAATATGACAACCAAACTTGACATACCAACGTTTGGTGGGTTCAACCGAGCTATGCTCTAACACCGTCGATACTTCGATCTATAATCTTATATCAGAAGAGAATATTCTCAAGAATAAACAAACTAGGTGCAATCAAAGTTTCAACAACCGTTTGTCAATCAAATAAATCAAAAACTAATAACACTGTGATTATCTAGTTTCCCACCAATGGTACTCGTAGAGCTTATTGACCCCTCAAAAGTCTCTAAACGAGCGGTCGTAAGAGATTTCGCCTAATTAGGGTACTTTCCTCTCAGAATAGACGGCTCCAGCAGAAACAACAAAAAGATGAAGTTCGTAAGAGATTTCGCCTAATTAGGGTACTTTCCTCTCAGAATAGACGGCTCCGGCAGAAACAACAAAAAGATGAAGTTTGCTTGGCTCTTAGGATAGTTTGCTAGAAATGCAAACTTAGGTATGAATAGACCAAGGATGTTAGGACACCAAGGAATTTCCAAAACCGAAAATATTCTCAAGATATACAATGAATGGCAAGATTCAGTTTTCATAATTTGTCATATCCCATTGTCTATGTTCTTATGGGCAGTCCCTGTATGGGTGCCTTTAGTTAACCGTGTGTTTCGCACGTGGTATTTAATAAATTAGATCAAACAACTACAGTTTTGGACTATCAGGAAAAATTTGAAGAGTTTAAAGCTTTAATGTTAGCTAAGAAAGCTTCCCTAACTGAAGATTATTTCATCTATAGTTTTGTTAGTGGCCTGAAGGAAGATATTAGATTGGTGGTGCAGATGTTTACTCCTTCTACATTACAACATGTCATTTTTCTAGCTAAGAGACAAGAGTGTATTATGGACAGGGCTGTTAGGAATCAACCAAAAAATTTTAACAGATTTTCTTCTGGGGGTAAAACACTAGCAGTCTCCAGCAAACCTTCACCTGTGATTCCAGTAGTTACTACACCAACTGTTACTAGCCCCTCTACAAGTCCTAAAATGCAACCTGTCAAAAAACTTACTTATGCTGAAATACGAGCAAAAAGAGAGAAAGGACTCTGCTACAATTGCGATCAGTTGTACACCAAAGGCCATAATTGTAATAAGTTGCAGTTGTACATGATAGTGGCTGATGAAGAAGCAGGACAACATTCTACAGATGTGGGAGAAGGTTCTAGCCCAACAATTGTAGAATTGGAAGATGATATGGAGATCTCAGTACATGCCCTGGCTGGCAACATATATCCTACCACCATCAAGATTAAAGGCTTAGTCAAGAAGCAGGGCCTTACCATCTTGATTGACATAGCATTACCCATAGCTTCTTGGACCCTGCAGCTGCCAAGAAGAGTGGTGGTGTGATCACTCCTACCCCAACTCTACAGGTGACTGTTTATGATGGCAACAAAATGCTCAGTCGGGCCAAATATGAAGATTTTAGTCGGAGTATGTAGGGGCATACCTTTTCTCATGATTTACATCTCTTGGAATTGGGTGGGTGTGACATGGTCCTTGGTGTGGACTGGATGCGTGAACTGAGTCCCATGGTTTTTGATTTCAAGCAGCTGACGATTAAATTCCAACATCATGGGAAGGAGATTGAATTGGTAGGGCATAAGGAGGAAGCTGTACTCTCTCAAATGTCTGGTACAAGGATACGTAGGCTACTCAAGAAAGGAAAACAAGGTTTTATTGGGCAGTTTTTTTCTTTGTCAGCTACTCCACAACCAGATGTCATTGCAGCGCCAATTACTGCAGTTTTGGACCAATTTCCCACCATTTTTCAGACTCCAACATCCCTTCCTCCGGAGAGAGCTCATGATCACCACATCAACCTCACTCCAACTGCTACTCCTCCCAATCTACGTCCTTACAGGGCACCTCATGTCCAAAAAGGGGTGATTGAGAAGCTGGTGGAGGAAATGTTGAAGGATGGGGTCATACAGCCGAGTCACATCCCTTTTTCTTCTCCAGTCATCTTGGTCAAAAAGAAGGACGGCGACTGGAGATTTTGTGTTGACTATCGCAAGCTAAACGCCATCACTATTAAAGATAAGTACCCCATTCCAGTTATAGATGAATTGCTTGCTGAGTTAGCTGGTTCTACTATATTCACAAAACTAGATCTTCGTGATGGTTATCACCAGATTAGGGTTCACATTGATGATATCCCAAAAACTGCTTTTCGTACGCATCATGGACACTTTGAGTTTAGAGTAATGCCCTTTGGGCTTACTAATGCTCCTGCCACATTTCAGTTGCTAATGAATGATGTATTTCGACCCTATCTTAGGCAGTTCATTTTGGGTTTTTTTGACGACATTCTAGTGTATAGTCCTGACATGGATTCCCATTATAAGCATCTACATATAGCCTTATCTCTCCTGCAGCAACATTCATTGTATGTTAAACGTACCAAGTGTTCCTTTGGCCAACCACTGATATAATACTTAGGTCATATACTAAGCAAGAATGGTGTCGCAGCTGACCCTGCCAAAATAGAATGTATGGTGAACTGGCCTAGACCTACTACTCTTAAGGGGTTACGTGGCTTTCTTGGATTGACGGGTTATTACTGCAAGTTTGTTAAAGGCTATGGACTGATTTGTCAACCACTCACCCAGCTACTTAAAAAAGGGAGTTTTTCTTGGAATGCTGCCACTGAAGAAGCTTTTGAACAACTAAAGAATGTGGTTACATCTACTCCAGTTCTTGTTTTGCCGGATTTCACTAAGGCATTTGAGGTAGAGACAGATGCTAGTGATTGTGGTGTCGGTGCAATTCTGATGCAGGAGCGTAGACACATTGCTTACTTTAGCAAAAGTTTGGGCATTGATAGGTTGTCAGCCGAGCAAATATAATTTCACTTTCTCACTCTACTAAATATAAATGAAGTACGTGATAAGAAAGAGTTCGTTCCCACAAAGAGGCTTTTGTTGTTATAGAATTTCAGTTTCTTAGTAACCAAGGGGGGATTTTTGTTTTATCTAAGCAATAAAAGTAATTGATAGCAATAAAATAATTTGAATAATTAATAAGGAGAAGATATTGGTCACGGGATAGTATCATTCACAAACATGTATTTTCATCAATGATTAGAATTGATAATTTAATCTCTCATTTACTAAAAGTCCTAGGATACCTTGATCGCAAGTATATCCCGCTAATTCCCTGATTTCATCACAACCACATTAAAAGATGCATATGTGAATTCTTCCTAGAAAGCAACCTAAAGTGTAAAAGCACAATTAAGTTTAACTCCCTCAAAGCACTACGTTCTATGGAATAAGACTAATCAAGGAAATCAAACGTGTAAAAGCACTAATTCAATTTAACCAAGGTTATGATTCATATGCAATTATAAAGATGTATCACTACAAGTAATAACCACACTATGCTACTTAGAATCAGGGATAAACAACTATTTCGTATTGAAAACCCTAATCTAGCAATAGAGATGAATGTAAATCGGACGATTCCGGACTCAACCAAACAAACAATCAAATCATATGACAATATTAATAATGAATCATAAACAATAAAGTATTGAGACAAAACTAATTCATAGATTTAAATAACATGTTGAGAAATCAACTTTATCCCATAACCAATAATATGTGTTTAGCTACTCATAGCTATGGATTTCATCATAAAAATATTAATTGAATAGAAGAAGATGAAGAAAAGCAAACCCTAGTAGCGTCAAAAAAAGCGGATCTCTCCAAGTTCCAAGAATAATACGTGATCCAAAGTTGTAGAAAACTTTCTCCTTTTGTAGCTTTTCATCTTTCCAAAACTAGGTCTTCAAAGACCAAAGTCCAATAACAAGATGTCCACCAAGCCCATATGTTAGGAATACCCATGTAAAAATATGTCCCAAAAATAGTCGCCGGAAAACTGGTATTATGGCCGGAAATTTGCCGGAGAAGTAACCGGAATATAGCTCAGGTGACCGGCAAAGTCCACCCGGTCACCGGTCAACGAATCAGCTCGGTCGGGTCAACTAAGTGAACTCGGTTCAAGCACCGAGTCAATGAGTCAGATGGGTGAATCAGGTTAGTGAGGTAATCAAGTCTGAGTCAGAAGCTAACTCAGCTGACTTGGTTCTAGCCTTCTAGGCCATTGCACAGGCTTGAGCTGTTGCAACTCTGAGTTAAATTACTCCATCTCTATCTCTGTAGCCCCAGTACCAAGCTCTCTTCTTCCATGACACAACTCCATCTCTGCATTCAATTCCTGCTGCTACATTTGTTCTCTATCTCATTTTTACAGTACCAACAACACCTGCAATTCCAGACTACCCTTTGTAATATTAGTTTTACGCAAAGCACAACTTGCCAATCCTGCAATTTTGATTCACACATTCCAACAGCAGCTGCAACTCAGCCCACTGCCTCCATGACCAATTTCATATAAACCACCAGTGCCTTCACTCACCATCACCAGAACTTCAATCCTGTAATTCACCAACACACGGCAAAGCATCATTTCTTCCATCTGTGGCTTACAACCACCACTCGTAGCCAACATCAGTTTCTATAGCAGAGCCATTGTTGCACATGCAATCACCCATTAAGCACAAACCCATTTAATATCCATCAACTCATGTCTTCTCGGTGCCATCATTCTTCACTGTATTGCAAAGCACCCATACAGCTCAGGATTTCTGTTACAGTTCAACACCACCAGTGACTCAACCAACACCTATTTACTCAAACCTAACCATTCTGAAGCTTCCGTTCAATCACTGCACATCCATTACTTCATAGCTATACCATTATTCGCCATCTCCGCAATTCAGCTCAACTAATCAGCACCAGGAGACTCTCATTCAGGTCACCACCATTTTACATTACAGCTGCACCTGCAATGCCCTTTCATCCTTTCCAACACCACCAGTGCCTCACTGCAGCTTCAACAGCATCCACGCAGTTCAGTCAAGCCATCAACTGCAGCACATAACCACCTCCATGTCTTCATTGCAGCATCACTTGCGACTCAAACAATCCATCTTCTAATTCTCAATGGAAACAGACCCTTCTCTAGTATCAGATGCAGCATGCCATCGTTTGAGCTCAACCACGGGTCATTATCAAAACCACAGCAGCAACTTGTACCCTGTCCTAAACATTCATCTAAAAATCCATCCAACATCTCATTCTGTATGCCATCTCCTTGTTACTCATACACAACTCGGGCCATCGACTCACACCTGCAATCACTGCCAACAACAGTCTTGCAGCTCCACTTAAGTTCACCTAATTCAATTAGAACCAGCCATTAACTCAGGCCCTGTTATAGCTGACAAAACCTTGCAGTCTTCATTACCATTTGCAATAGCAAAACACACTGCTTATGGATCCATTCCCTTGCCTGCAACTCAACTCAACCCATTTCAGTTGCACACTCTTCAATTCTTCTCTCATGAACACAGCACAACCATATCTACCTGTTACAACCTCATCAAGACCACCACCATATTCTCTGCATCACAACAACAAGCCAGTCAATCTAAACTCAAATCTGAGCTTTTAACCCTTCTGGTTCAGCTTCTTCTTCTCCACACAATCTTCTCTCCTCTTCAATTCAACCTTAGATTCAACAACAACCACCATATTCTCTTCTTGTTCTTGATCCCGATCTGACTTCATGGTTTCATAATAACCTAATCTCATGGTCACTGACACACTTAAATCGACCCCAAATTCACACCACAGACTCCTAATTCTTCATTGAACACAACCACTGTCAAACCTGTTGATGGTGGATTTTCATTTAAGGTTAAAATTGTAAAAACCTGAAAATCATGCGCTGACATCTTGTAAAAGATAAAGCCATTAATAATTGTTGGATACTCCTTCACTTTACTAATTCACCTAGAATGGAGCATGTGGCAACAATCCCATTCTGTGAATTAAATACACGAAATTCATCCAGGTTGGAGCATGTAGCAACAATCCCATATACCCTGTGAATTTATAGCATTATTAATTAATGCATGAGCAGCCTTGTATTTCATGTACTCATTATCAGTGCGGCATGACGACTGAGTGTTGCTCTCAGCAGAGCAACACGAACCTCCAAGCATTATAATGAAAGCATGTACGAAATACCCGTATGTGGTTGCAACTCTCGGTGTGTTATACTAGCCCGATTGAGCATCCGGGTTCATCAGTATCGGTCCGGATATGATCTCGTTCATCCAACCTCACCATCGTGATTGGATGGCCCAGATCAATTCCAAAACCCCCAAGCAGGTATGGAATATTCACTGCCGAACCAACGCGGACCCCGCATGGTCGGCCTCCCCAAAAATATTGGCATAGCTTGCCAAAACGTCAAAACCAGAGCGTATGGACGGAAAACCCTAAATTAGGGTTTGCGGCATATTACATGTGTCGCAAAACAGTCTCAACCATCCATCTTCGCAGGTATAGATGGAGGGCGTAGATGTAGATTCAAAGGGCCAGAGAATGTCAACACAATCACCGTGGGCCGCCTACATACGACCAATCGGTCAGGACCAACCATGGTTGGTCATCCCAATTCGTGTGCCCGAACATAGCATGACGCACGGCCGTGAAACCCAAAAATTATGGTTTTGAGCATCACGAGCGTCCATCTTCTCCGGCACGAATGGAGGGTCCCAGATTAGATTAAGCAGGTCCGGTCATACCAGCATGACCACCGTGGGCCCGTCTATCCCCTCACCTGATCGGCCAAGGCATATCATGCCTGGCTATCCCAAAACGCGCGTCCAAACTTGCGTGGTCACACTTCCCAAATTGCAACTGATCTCGACCACTCAACTTCACCGGACGATTTGAGTGGCTTAGATCACGTTTTCATGGGACAGTCAGGTATAGGCGTGAACACCATCCTACCACCTACACTCTAGAGCGATCGACCAAGATCGACCAAGAATTGGTTATCTTGGAATGCGCGCCTGAAGATGGCGTGATGTGCGGCTCTTGCGGCACTAGTTTTCTGTCACAAATTGATCTCGACCACTCAACTTCACCGGACGAATTGAGTGGCCCAGATCATACTTTCGTGAGGTAATGGGGTATGGGCGCTGCACCGTCATGCCGTCTACACGCATGTACGATCGGCCTGGCCAAAATTGTCTCCCAAGCTTGGATTCGACCAAGTCGAAGAATGATACTGCGCACCTCTTCAAAACCCTAATTCCATCAACGGTCGCAGATGAGTGTCTCAAAGATCATCTCGTTCGTCCAACTTCACCGGCTTGGTTATACAACCCTGGTCAGGAGTTAATTGGTCAGTGAGGCGTCATGGTAATCACCACCCATCACTCTACCACACCATGATACAGTACCTACATAAAATACACATGATACTTCACAAGTATCAACTTCCTGAATAACGCAGTTATTCAATTTAGCATTACATGCTACCTTTTGTGGGTCCCACGATCCACACATTCCAAACATCAATCATGTCACAAACTGGGGGATACATACTAGGGTATTGGTCTGGCGGTTTACAGCGTGCAGCGTGCAACGCGCCATCACAAGAACGTGTTAGGAAGTCATGGACGGTTAGAGATGACAGGAGAAGTGGGCAAGACTGGTCGTGTAACACCAACACACAACTCCACTACTCCATCACTCCACTTCCTCCATTTCCCACGAGAGACGTGAATAAGGCTCAAATGACTTGTATAAATAGGTTCTCCTCCCTATTTTTCAAACAGAGAGAAAAAACAACACAAGTCCAGACGAGACAGAAACCAAGTGTTAATACAAAACGTATTCAAACACCCAGAGCCTGCTTGCATCAATCGTAAGCCTGCTCACCTTTCTGTTACAAGTCATAAGTAAGCCAACACCTTCACAATCTCAACACCTTCTTCGCTTCCCTCCCTAAGATCAACCCCACCTCCTTCACTTTGTGACCGAAACAAGTCCTGGAACGGCCATTTCTTGGTTTAGGCCGGACTTGCATGGATTGATTTCCGAATCTACAAGCACTCACCGCGCAGTGCATTTGTTTAGGGTTTAGATTCATTCCTCATCCACACACCCCAAATTACCAAATCCGGCAGGAATAATTTTCACCCATAAACAATTGGCGACCACAGTGGGAGGTTGATCTCTCGGTTGCAAAAAATTGAATTCTCAATTTTTCGGTTTTTCATCTCGCAATGTATCCTCACCAGGAAACCACTGGTGGTTCAGATACCATGGGAAGTATAGCTAGAATGCTGGAAGATGTCTTGGCAAATCAAGTTGGTATCGCTAGAAGACAGAGCGAAACATTCCGCCTTTTGAATGATATAACAGCACAATTACAAGAAGGGTCAGCAGGCATCTACTTAGGCAGTGCAAGAAACGCTGAATCCTTAGCTAGGAGTCACGCCTTTACCAGTGGAGAAGCAAAAAGAGCGCGTAATCGCAGGAGACTCATGAAAGAGGAACAACATGGTCCAGCCAGCAATGAAGACTCGAGGAAACTCCACAGAGGAAGGGACTTGTCCGGAATACTACAATATCTGCCAGATAAAGAAAGGGAGCATGCAGCCTACGGGGCCCTGCTAGAAGATTTATATCTCAAAAATCTTGTTGAAGCCCGGAAGACTGTCCAATCCGCATCGACCTTCCAACCAAGCGAAGAAATTCTTGAGGAATGAGAGATCAATCAGAAAATACGTGGATACAGAGGATGGGAACGTTCAATTCGATCACTCAGCAGTGATATTACGACACCTTCCACATCCCTTTACCCAGGCAAACGATCCGCAGATATGATGACACTCACAAATCTTCCAACTTCATCTCCGGAACGTGCTCCACATCAAAGCCACGAAGAGACATCACTACGCGCACTAACACAGGAAAATCTAGACTCAAGGTACCTACACTTTCCCTTCCCAATAAAGAAGATTTTGGAGTTGCTGGAGATGTGGGTGCGAAACGGAGAGGTGGAGCTACCTCCGGTATGGCGTCCACCCACTGACCAAGAAGTATGTCATTTCCACCGTTTCCTTCACCACCCTACCAGTGAGTGCAACGCTTTGAAGCGCATTTTTCAGGAGAAACTTGGTTCAGAGGGATAGCTCTCATTCTCTAAAAAATTAATGCGGACGACTTCCTTGGAGAGGCTACTTCGGTTTGATACAAGTGAGACTTCAAAAGCAAGTAAGTTCTATTCAGCAATTTTACAAGAAAGATATTTTTAGAATTCACTGGGGACTTAGCATCCCGCACATGGAGAAAGAGGCTTAGTGATCAAATGCATGTTTGCTTCCCTTCATACCTCCCTTTCACACGACATTTGCAATTTCATATGACATGTGCAATCATTCATGACCAAGATGCAAATTCCATTTAAAATAACCTCTTTCAGAAAAGTTATTCACAAAACTATCTCAAAATAAACCAATTAAATTACCTATTAATTCAAAACTAGAAGTCAAATTATGAAAAGAAATCCTCACTATCACTCAAAAGAAAAAGAAGAGACAAGTGTATAGCACGAATCCTTCAAGGAAAGTCCTTCAGCAGCAACTCGTCCTTCTGGGCAAGAGCGACTTTCATCCTTTGAAGTACAGCCTGCTTCAGCTTCAACTCCTCAGACAACTTTTCAACCTCTTCTTCCTGGCGAGTAACACATTCTGCAGAAGGGGCTTCACCTTGTAATTTCTGGAGCTCCTGAATCTCGGAGAACCCTTTGAGGAACCAAGGAGCATTGAAGTCGTACTGCACAAACACATCTTGATGGCACTTCCAGTCTTCAATCATTTCCTCAGAAACTGTTCGACCAGTTGTGACGCTCATCCCATGGATAGAAAATAAAGCCTCCTGAACGCGGTTGACCAATGCAAGACGACTTTTGAGCTTCGTAGTGGTAGCAATGTGGTCGTGTTTCTCCCATATTGCCGTGTACAACTCTTTGAACCGAGCTGGCACACTGAATCCTCCAACCAACACATGACCTGGATAAGGAACAATGAAAGGAGGATCGAACAAATCTCCAGGTTGCCCTACCAATACTTCACCAGTCACAGGAGCCTTGTCAGTTGCAGGAGGTCTTTCAGAAGAAGTCGCCACGACCGCTTTATTGATTGGAACCTGCTCAGAACATTCTTCAAGGGGAGCCACCTCAACAATAGCGGATGTTGCCTCTCTTACATTCCTCCCGATATCTACTTCGTTGTGGGTGCTAATTTCCATCACGGCCCCATCAACAAGATCACTTAGGGAGGCACCTTGTCCAACCTAGCTTGCATCATCTCTGTCATGGTCTCGAAAAAGGAGCGGTTTCGCGGACTTCTCGGCATGAAGATCGGTACCGCATGGACTTCTCGGCATGAAGATCGGTGCGCCGGACTTCAAGATGAAGATCGGTGCGCGGACTTCTCAACATGAAGGCCAATATTACCACCTTCTCATTCGAATGCGTGCCAACCTTGTGAAGACATTCTCTTTCGGAATTCCCTGATTTCAAGCAAGGATCACTCTTAGAAGAATTTACTCTGGAGAAATGAAGGAATCAACGAAAGAGATTTAAATACCTGCATATTGGAGGAATTGAGGATCACCGAACCACATGCCTGCCTCTTAGATCTCTCTCCTGCTTGGGGACTGCAATCCTCAGCTCTGGTCCATTTGGCTGGAAGTGGCCTCAACCGGAAATGCTCCTTCAGGATGTCAGAATATGGCTCACCACGGGAATCTGTCACAACATCCTCCGAGAATTCTTGGAAAGCCAACAGTTGCTTCCTCCAAAATTCCTTATACTTGTCGGTTACCACTGAGTTTCTCCCCATAGGCTAGAAGGAAAGACTCTACGATGCAAAGAATATGTCAGCATCAAAGATAACCGGGAGAAGTTCTTTCGAAGCCTCCGAAGGACGAATAAAGGGAACACCCTGGTCAAATCCCATTTGACGAGCAACCCTGTCGATGTTATACGGAGTCACGGTAAGAGCTTCGTTGAATAGAGACGGGATAAATCCTGGAATGCAGCTGTGCAGGTAAATAAGTTCTCCAAATTTCATAGTCTCGGCATCGGTACGCATCGCAGCATCAGGACCGTCAGAAGCAATAGCAAAAGTCTTTGGCTGAACAATGGAAGGGTGGATCGGTCCCCATGGACGGAAAGTTATAGAAGACACATTATCAAAGATATCCACAAGTTTCGCACCAGTTCTGGGATGCCTCCTCTGCCAACGGAGTATTCTCGAGCCACCATACAAATTGACGAGCGAAGTTGCAGGAGCAGGAGCATAACTTTTGAAATGTTCCCACAAGAATGCCTGAAGAAAAGCGAAGTGGACATACGACTCCACCTTCTTGTACCCGTTGGAAACATGCATATCCATTGCTAAGGCGTCCAGATGGGAATACAATGATCCAAGGAACAAGGCACCTAAGGGAAGAACTTCTCCTTTTGCTAGCTTTATAGCAATCTTAACTAGAACACCCCTTATGGTTTTCTTTTCCGTAACGTCGTCATATATATCTCTGGATAACCACAAAGACAGGAATGTAATCACACCGAGCTCGTTTTCCAACTCCCGATTCGACTCGGGTTTACTGAGGAGACCATTCCGATACCCACCAGGTGTAAAAGCATCTTGTATCTTTTTTCTCCTCCTTGTCCAGATCGTCGAATTCTGCCACCTTTCGGAGTATAGTGTCATAATCACGTTGTTCCGTGTCAGAAAGCTCATAATAAAGATTCCCAGCAACAGGAAGGTTCATCAATGCAGCTACACTTTCCAGAGTAATAGTCATCTCTCCCCATCTAGATATAGCTGTATGAGTAGAAGGGCGCCACCGAGAAATGAAAGTAATCAAGCCTGCAGCGTCTTTCTTAATTTCAAGAGTAGCAGATGCCATGACTGCATCGAGGATTTGCGCTTTGGTCAAATTGGCTTTAATGTTCTTATTATTTAACATGCGCCTCATCCATCCTTCATAAGAGGCCAGTGGAGTATGACAAGTCTTGAAGTCGATAGGAGATGGCGGATATTCATTTCTTTGAAGACAGAACCTCATCACAAGTGCCGAAGAAGAAGATGGATCAGCTTCTATATTTTCTGAATCGGAAAGCAGGACTATCCTGTGAGAGGGATGTTTCCTAATGTTTGGAAAAGACGAGGTGAACAACTCATCAGCAATATTCGGCATATCTTTGAAGCTATCGACACTTCCCGACTTGGCACCAGCATTATCTCCAGAAGACATATCAACAGGGGTTCTTTTCTTCATTCTACAATAAATACAGGAGTTAGTACTTGTATAAAAACACACGATACATGCGCGAACTGCATTCATGTTGGAATGTACAAGGCTGGGATTGGGTCCAAACACAGGCTCAAGTTTCAAGTACCGGTATTGGTTTCAAGCCCGGTATTAGCTTCAAGTCCAAGTCTGGTATTGGTTTCAAGTCAGGGCGCTAGTATAAGGTCGACTTCCAGTCAAGCATATATGAGTGGCACCCACGTTAGGATCAAACGCACATGGTGGGACCGCGTTCATGTGCACGTATTATAACACGGTTTTTCTTATGTTCATGGGGAATTGTGTTTACGAAATTTAAGCCAAAGTCTCTTTCCAAGCTATAACCTAAGAAGCTAGTTTTGCATGCAAAAACGGAAGAAGAAGCAAAAACGACGTATTCACGGACTTGCGGAACTAAACCATCCTAGCAAAAATGGGTGATTTTTACTATCAATCTTGATGAGAAAGCTAAGCATGATGTATCTATCAAAAGATTTTTACCTAAGAAATTAGGGTTTTTCCTAAAAAAAAAAAAAAAAAAAAAAGTGAAACCTACCTTGGACGGACGGACGGCGGCGCACGTCTGACTGTGGCAACTCCGGCAGCAACAACGGCGGCAGCGTCAGCAGGAGCGGCGGCGTTGGTCACGGACGGGAGCTGCTCAAAAAAAAAATCGTGAGAAAAAGAGAAGGGGTTGTTCTCTTTTATAGACAAAAATTATAAGAATCCCAATAGAACAAGGATTCCTCTTTTGTTTGGATTCCTCTTTTGATTCAAATACCCTAAGGAAGGAAGTCGGTCCATCAAGGCTTAAGATCGCGCACGTATGGAGGATTGCCCACGGCCAGAATCCCTCCAAGTAGACTTCCTTTATCTTGTCTTCTTACGTTTGTATATGTTACCATCTCATGCCTACCCCACAATAGTGTAACCATTATGTGCTAGGCAGGGGACTAAATGTTGATGGTGGATTTTCATTTAAGGTTAAAATTGTAAAAACCAGAAAATCATGCGCTGACATCTTGTAAAAGATAAAGCCATTAATAAGTGTTGGATACTCCTTCACTTTACTAATTCACCTAGAATGGAGCATGTGGCAACAATCCCATTCTCGTGAATTAAATACACGAAATTCATCCGAGGTTGGAGCATGTAGCAACAATCCCATATACCCTGTGAATTTATAGCATTATTAATTAATGCATGAGCAGCCTTGTATTTCCTGTACTCATTATCAGTGCGGCATGACGACTGAGTGTTGCTCTCAGCAGAGCAACACGAACCTCCAAGAATTATAATGAAAGCATGTAAGAAATACCCGTACAGGTTGCAACTCTCGGTGTGTTATACTAGCCCGATTGAGAACTCTCGGTGTGTTATACTAGCCCGATTGAGCATCCGGACTGTCCGTATCAGTCTGAATATGATCTCGTTCATCCAACCTCACCAGTGTGATTGGATGGCCCAGATCAATTCCAAAACCCCCAAGCAGGTATGGAATATTCACTGCCGAACCAACACGGACCCCGCATGGTCGGCCTCCCCAAAAATATTGGCATAGCTTGCTAAAACGTCCAAACCAGAGCGTATGGATGGAAAACCCTAAATTAGGGTTAGCGGCATATTACATGTGTCGCAAAACAGTCTCAACCATCCATCTTAGCAGGTATAGATGGAGGGCGTAGATGTAGATTCAAAGGGCCCCGAGCATGTCAACACAATCACCGTGGGCCGCCTACATACCGACCAATCGGTCGGGACCAACCATGGTTGGTTATCCCAATTCGTGCGCCGAACATAGCATGACGCACGGCCGTGAAACCCAAAAATTAGGGTTTTGAGCATCACGAGCGTCCATCTTCTCCGGCACGAATGGAGGGTCCCAGATTAGATTAAGCAGGTCCGGTCATACCAGCATGACCACCGTGGGACCGACTATCCCCTCACCTGATCGGCCAAGGAATATCATGCCTGGCAATCCCAAAACGCGCGTCCAAACTTGCATGGTCACACTTCCCAAATTACAAACTGATCTCGACCACTCAACTTCATCGGACGATTTGAGTGGCTTAGATCACGTTTTCATGGGACAGTCAGGTATAGGCGTGAACACCAGTCTACCACCTACACTCCAGAGCGATCGACCAAGACCGACCAAGAATTGGTTGTCTTGGAACGCGCGCCTGAAGATGGCGTGATGTGCGGCTCTTGCGGCACTAGTTTTCTGTCACAAATTGATCTCGACCACTCAACTTCACCGGACGAATTGAGTGGCCCAGATCATACTTTCGTGAGGTAATGGGGTATGGGCGCCTGCACCGTCATGCCGTCTACACGCATGTACGATCGGCCTGGCCAAAATTGTATCCTAAGCTTGGATTCGACCAAGCTGAAGAATGATGCCTGCGCACCTCTTCAAAACCCTAATTCCATCAACGTCATGAGATGAGTGTCTCAAAGATCATCTCGTCCGTCCAACTTCACCGGCTTGGTTATACAACCCCTGGTCGGGAGTTAATTGGTCAGTTAGGCGTCATGGTAATCACCACCCATCACTCTACCACACCATGATACAATGCACGCATAAAATACACATGATACTTCACAAGTATCAACTTCGAATAACGTGATTATTCAATTTAGCATTACATGCTACCTTTTGTGGGTCCCACGATCCACACATTCCAGACATCAATCATGTCACAAACTGGGGGATACATACTAGGGTATTGGTCTGGCGGTTTACAGCGTGCAGCGTGCAATGCACCATCACAATAACGTGTTAGGAAGTCATGGACGGTTAGAGATGACAGGAGAAGTGGGCAAGACTGGTCGTGTAACACCAACACACAACTCCACTACTCCATCACTCCACTTCCTCCATTTCCCACGAGAGACGTGAATAAGGCTCAAATGACTTGTATAAATAGGTTCTCCTCCCTATTTTCCAAACAGAGAGAAAAAACAACACAAGTCCAGACGAGACAGAAACCAAGTGTTAATACAAAACGTATTCAAACACCCAGAGCCTGCTTGCATCAATCGTAAAACTGCTCACCTTTACGTTACAAGTCATAAGCAAGCCAACACCTTCACAATCTCAACACCTTCTTCGCTTCCCTCCCTAAGATCAACCCCATCTCCTTCACTTTGTGACCGAAACAAGTCTGGAACGGCCATTTCTTGGTTTAGGGCGGACTTGCACAGATTGATTTCCGAATCTACAAGCACTCACCGCGCAGTGCATTTATTTAGGGTTTAGATTCATTCCTCATCCACACACCCCAAATTACCAAATCCGGCAGGAATAGTTTTCACCCATAAACAAAACCCTAACTTTAATTCATCATCCAACTTCAATTGCAGTACCAATCACTGAGATCAACACAAAATTATCACCATTCGACTCTCCTACAGAAACCCAATTACTCTCGTTCTTTCCAGCATCAACCCTGCTCTCTTTGAGTATTCTCAGCTTCAGAAATTCATCACACAAACCCCATCTGAAGAGAAAATGATCCTCGATATTCTCAGCCTTGGAACTCATCAGAAACTCACCACCGATTTCTCTGAATCTCACTATTTTGATCTCAGAGAGATTATGCCGCCATCCCATCTCGATTAAACCCAATGATGAGAAAAACACTTCTCTGATTTTTAGGGTCTGTGTATGAAATGAGAGTGATATAGCCACCCATGTAGTACTGGATAAGGGCCAACCTGCTGAACTATCAATTTCCCTTCAACTGTCGGTCCTGCGAGACTGACAGTCCAGTTTTCGTAATTCTTGTTCTTTCGGTTCCCTAGAACTGACAAGCTGGCTCCATCACTCGCCTATGAATTGATCTTTTGTTCCCTTGAAGCTCCAAATGGACGTTTTCTCCTTCTTTTGCTCCCAAAGACTCCATTGCACCTAATAACTCAAAACTAAACATAAGAAATGCAATTCCCAAGAATAATAACAAAGAAAGCATAAATACTAGATATAAAATTAGGTGTTTTACAACACCTATCAAATTCCCCCACACTTAGACTTTGCTAGTCCTCGAGCAAATGAAATAAAACTTATTTTAAAATATACATACAACTCTCGTGAGGGTTTACTAGAGATATACCCACAAAACCTACTTTTCCAACTTACTAGTTCTCCGTAATGATAGCATCCAACACGCTAAGAAGACATAGAGATTCTACACACTAGTCATAAGAAGTTAGACACATAAATGAACACAATCTCATCCTTAAAATTTGAGAGAGAAATAACCATCCCTTATCGAAAGAAATTCGGGTTCGGAGTGATCGAAAGTCTCGACTCTGCCTCACAAGAAAGGGTTTTATGAAGTTGCTCTCAATAATAAATAGATTTTTATGGGTCACACATGTGTCCAGGTAGAATGAAGAGAGAATCCTGCGACACGTTGAATGGTAGGAAGGCAAACCCTCCGAATTGTTTTGAAAACCCACATCTTTTATTCATTTTGAAAACCCTTTTTTTTTTCTTCTGACGATCTCTAAGAAAAGAAATCAACCACTTAACGAAGGTGGGAATATGCTTACTTACCTCGTTATCCGTTCGGCGTGCAGTTAGCACCACTCTCACAGCATCCATAGAAACGTCTTCGGTCTTCAATTGGTGTCTTCATCTTCGTCTTCGATCTTCAACTCTTGATGATAACTCTTGAACTTCGTAGAATCTTGACAATGTGATTCTTTCCTCTGATTCCTTGTTGCTTGAAACTTCATTGTAGATAAATTCCTTCTTCCATTGGCTTTATTGAAAGAATACAAAACTAAAAACGAACTATATAAACCCAAAATATGATACAATGAATTTTTCTTGTCTCTTTGTTTTTTTTTTTCTTCTTCCCCTTTTTTTAAAATTTTTTTTTTTATATATGAGACAAGAAAAATAAAATAAATACAAAATAAAACAAAACGAAACAAAACAATAAAACTAGTAATGAACCTAAAGAAATTTTCTCTTGTCTCTTTTTTTTTCTTCTCAAATTTTTTTTTTTTTTTTTTGAGACAAGAGAAAGTAAAATACAAATAAAATAAAATAAAAATGTAAGTACAAAGGCCATGGTGTAAGTACTTTACCGCTTGATTCTTCACAACTTGTATGTCTTGATATAATAAACTTCTCGAACTCTCATCCTTGATAATCTTCGCTCTTGTACAATAGTCTTCAACTTGTTAAAATTCTGCTCCTTGTCTTGTTGCTTTACTTGAATCGAAATCGCTTATTTCGTACCGTTGCTTGTAAACCTTGAACGTCTTCAACTTTCCTTCGAATTTGTGATGCTCCTCTTGTTGATGATGATGGTGTTTCTATGGACCTGTTGGTGTAGAGAGAGATAAAGTGGATGGTGCTAACTGCGAACAAGATTACAAGTGGTATGTAAGTTAGCAATTTTATCAACCATCATGGTTGATAAAAATAGCACTCAAGAGATCAAAATAGTGCTTCTATTGGTGGGAAGTTGGGTAGATCACCATACTACCCGGAATTAACGTACGGTGACACACACTCTAAAAGCACATATTTAGACAGGTACAAAGAATTGAAGGTCGGTGCCTCTCATGATGTAACATGGGTAGTCTCCACTATAGGGGACCACTACTCTAATACCGAATTCAGTATGCACCTTATTTGCCACTGGCATGGTTAAATCCAACTTTAACTCTCATACAATTAAGAAACCCGATCATGTTCTCTGTCATCTCTAAGTTCAGTCACTCTTATGAGAATCTCGATGTAATCTTAGCGACATGTATACTATGTGACTCTAAACTAACCACAAGTTGGAGTTTTTATTCACTAATTTACACAAAAGTTGAAAATTTCATGAAAAATCTACAATCCAAATGCTTAACCACTCCCCCACACTTAAACTTTACATTGTCCTCAATGTAAATTGAATCGTCCAAAGTAAGTCAAGGTGGGAAATTCTAACATGATATGTGACAAGAAATCAGAAAAAAAATAAAAACAAGATAAGAAAAAACTAAAAACAAAACAAGAAATAAATACAAGACAAGAAATACTCATCCTTTGGGTAGCCTCCCATTTAGCGCTTGGTTTAAAGTCGTCAGCCTGACTATCTCCTTGCTTTCTATGACTCCTCCGGAGGGAGTACTTCCACAAAATTAACTCCTTCCACCACTTCGGAAGTGAAATTCTCATAATATGGTTTCAACCGGTGCCCATTAACTTTAAGTTCTTTTCCTGTAGCTATGCTACGAATTTCCACTGCACCATGAGAAAACACATTAGTAACAATTAAAGGTCTGATCCATCGTGACCTTAATTTACCCGGAAATAATTGCAAGCGAGAATTAAACAAAAGCACTTTCTGCCCAATGCAAAATTGTTTCCTAGAAATCATGTTATCATGAAATGCTTTCGTCTTTTCCTTATAAATGCACGAGCTTTCAAATGCATCATTGCGAAGCTCCTCTAGCTCTTGGAGTTGTAACTTCCTTTGCTTTCCAGCCCCATCCATCTCCATATTGCATTGCTTAATAGCCCAAAATGCCTTATGCTCAATTTCAACGGGTAAGTGACAAGGTTTACCATACACAAGCCTAAAGGGAGACATCTCGATAGGTGTCTTGTATGCGGTTCTATAAGCCCACAAAGCATCATTAAGTCGCATGCTCCAATCTTTCCTTGTTGGATTCACCGTCTTCTCTAGAATGGATTTCACCACTCGGTTAAACACCTCGGCTTGTCCATTTGTTTGGGGATGATAAGGTGTTGCAATCTTGTGCGACACATTGTACTTCTTCAACAAGCTTTGTAAAATCCTGTTTTTGAAGTGAGAACCCCCATCGCTAATTATGGCTCTTGGAATTCCAAACCTTGCAAAAATATTAGCTTGCACAAAATCTGAAACCACTTTAGAATCATTAGTTGGGGTGGCCTTAGCTTCCACCCATTTTTAGACATAATCAACAGCATGTAAGATATAGAAATTCCCATGGGAGTTGACAAAAGGACCCATAAAATCAATACCCCATACATCAAAAACTTCAATAAATTGAATAAAAGTTTGTGGCATTTGATTTCGGGCACCTATATTGTCGGTTCTTTTGCACCTATCACAAGTTATACAAAATATATGTGCATCCTTAAACAAGGTTGGCCAATAAAAAACGCTTTCAAGTACCTTGTGAGCGGTTCTCTTACTCCCAAAATGTCCTCCACAAGCATATGAGTGACAAATAGACAAGATAGAATTAAATTCAGATTCGGGAACGCACATTCTTATTACTTGGTCACTACAATGTTTCCACAAGTATGGATCATCCCATATGTATTGGTTTCCCAACTTCTTAAGTTTGTCCCTCTCAGCACGAGACAAGTTCTTTGGGATTTGTTTAGACACTAAGTAATTGACAATATCGGCATACCATGGTTCTCCAAAGGAAATTGAGAATAGTTGTTCATCCGGGAAACTTTCACGCAATGGGATAGCTTCCTTGTCCACAGCAAGACGGCTCAAATGATCCGCAACGGTGTTCTCAATTCCTTTCTTGTCCTTGATTTCAATATCAAACTCTTGCAAGAGTAAAATTCATCGTATGAGCCTTGGTTTCGCTTCTTTCTTCATTAGCAAGTACCTAAGTGCTGCATGATCAGAAAAGACAACAACTTTTGTACCAATTAGATAAGAGCGAAACTTTTCCAAAGCAAAAACAATGGCTAACAACTCTTTTTCAGTGGTTGTGTAGTTTTGTTGGGCCTCATTTAACGTTCTAGAAGCATAATAAATAGCATGAGGTATCTTCCCCACAAGTTGCCCAAGTACCGCACCAACCGCATAGTCACTTGCATCACACATGATCTCAAAAGGCTTGCTCCAATCCGGTGGTTTAATGATAGGGGCTGAAATCAAAAGTTCTTTCAAACGATTGAATGCCGCCATACACTTTTCATCAAAGTTAAAAACCACATCTTTTTGCAATAAGTTGCAAAGTGGTGATGCTATCTTGGAAAAGTCCTTGATAAATCTACGATAAAAACCTGCATGACCAAGAAAAGAGCGTATCTCCCTCACCGTAGTGGGAGGGGTTAAAGCACGAATAATGTCTATCTTAGATTTATCAACTTCCAAGCCTTTAGAAGATATTATATGGCCTAAAACTATGCCGTGAGTTACCATAAAATGGCACTTCTCCCAATTCAGCACAAGGTTTGTTTCAACACATCGTTCAAGGAATAGAGAACTAGATCAAGCCAAAACCGCTTACCTTTTCGAGCCGTTCAGATCTCCATCAGCTCCATCCAACGCTCGCTAGGCCTGTCTCATCATCCTTAGCTGCACCCGCCTCACAGCAAAACTACCTACCCTATACCCCCACTCGAGCAAAACCCTAACCCCAGTTTCATTCTCTCTTTCTTCCTCTCTTCCCTCACCCGACACAGAGCAGAGCTCTGCTCTTCCACCACCAACCACCCTCTGCAGCGCCACCCTCCATCTCCTGCCAAAGCCATTACCACCATCTCCTTTCCCATCACCACAGCCAACAACTCCTACACCTACGCCTCATCTCTAACCCTAGATATCACTTTCTTAGTTTCTACCAACCCTAGAGACTAAATCAGTGATAACTAGAGCTAGGGTTCACAACAGTCGAAGCAGGGACGATGTGACAAGAAGAGGAACAGCAATCAGAGAGTATGGGTTTGCTTTCTTTTTGATTTGTTTCGATTTTTGAATTAAAGTATTAGGGTTTGGTATTTTTGGGGTTGCATGTATAAATAGAGAGTGAAGAAGATGAAATTGGGCACGCCTGGATTAGCCAGTGCAGTCAATTAGGGTTTAATTTGTAGTCTTAATATGTTTTAATTCCATCAGCTGGGGTGTTGTTGAAACCCTGGATTTTATGTTGAGAAAACCAGTTTGATGTTGCTGTTCTTATTGTGCTTAATAGAAATAGGAAAGTAATTAGCTAATTAATCTAACTCTCTTGTGATTTGTACTTGTAAGAAGAGACGCCAATACTAGGGAGAGAGTTAGAGTGAAAGGTTGATCAAATTCCCCATTAGACTGCCAAGGAAGGTGTATGTGCTTAACAATGTATGAGTGATGCTTAGTAAGCAACTAAGGAACCTTGTGATAGAGTGTCTTGTGATAAGACACTCTATACTAGGGGGAACTAGTGAGATTAGTGATGTATTACTCTTTAGAATCATCCTTAGGAAGATATAAGAGCATAACATGAATTGAATTGTCTTAGCAAAGAGTCTAGTGGTGGATTCACCACCCTGGTATTTCCCATTGTCACATTTTATTTCTTTTACCTTAGTTTAGAGTCACTAAAACAACTTCAGTCGTTTCTACGACACAAAACATTAGCTCTGTCACTTGTTACATTCCTAGGAATTCAGTAAGCCAAGCCTTAGATCACTTAAGCACCACAAGTCCTTGTGGGATCGACCCGTACTTGCCGCGTCTCCAATAGACGCCGTGCACTTGCGGTATAACCCGTAGGCCGTAATTTAAACATCTTCTCGGGCCTACCAAGTTTTTGGCGCCGCTGCCGGGGACTTGGCGCGTGCCTTACTGATTCATTGGCTCGCTTCATCTGTTTTTCTCCACTTCTCCCTGTTTATACGCATCTACATCGTAGTTTAACTCCATCTGTCATCTCTGTGTCATCTCTGTGTCATCCCTGTGCTGTGAATCATCACTATTGTAGCCTTGTATATATGTGTTAGACTTTGTCTTATTTCCATGCCATTTTAGCTGTAACTTAGCATCTGCCTGTAACATAACTTGTCAGTGCATTGTAGCCTTGCATTGTAGTATAACTCAGTTTGTATCCTTCTCAGCTGTGCATTTGTGCATCTTTACATCTGTTGAGCTGTGCAAAATAGAAAACTTAACTCTCATTTTGAGCCAGCAGGTGCCTGAGCTTGCTGTTGTGTTTGCTGATTTGTTGAGCTTGCTGTTGTGCTGCTATGCTTGTGTGCGACTTGAAAGGTACCTGCAACATCTGCTAAGCAAGACTAGGAAACTTGAGCATAATCAACGGTATTGTATTGTCAAATTTTGATGCTCTGTCTTGCATGAAATGCCATGTACTAATGTGATCTGAGCATAAACTTGAGCTTGAGCCATTAAGAGTTGTATTGCCCTGAGCATATCACAACTTCTTGAGTGAGTTTGTACTTGTGTGTTCTGTTAAGATTGTGCATACTCAACCAGTTAAGATTGTGTTCTGTTAAGATTGTGCTCGCATAAGCTGTTAAGATTGTGCATACTCATACCCTGTCACCTTGCAAGCCCCTGTAACTGCAATTGTGGAGCTACTCTGCTTTGTGAATTGTCAATAACAAGCCTGCTGGCTCTGTAACCCTTAGGCTCCATGTGCTTGTGACCTTATGCATGCTTAACATTGTGCTAAACCCAAATGCTGTGAATGTTATATTTGCTGTTCATACCTGGGCTGTAAGCTTGCATACCCTGAGCTCTGCTGGGCTGTCAACCTGTGACTAGCCTGTGTACTTGTGCACCTGCCAGCATAGGCTAAACTGAGTTGCAAAGACTCAGTTATCTTGTGCCACAGAACCAGAGACTGGCCTAGCCAGTGCACAAACTTGAACCTTTCTGCTGGGCTGTGCATTTACACACAACTGAAGCCTCATAGCTGGGCTGACTGACCACACCAGTTGGGCTCATTGAACCCAACCTGGGTTGCAAACAAACTTTAGCCCAGTTCACCTGGGCTAACACAACCTGGGCTGTACATTTTGAGGCCCACTGAGCACTGAGCTTGCATTTAATCTGGGCTGAGCCCACATAACCCACACTGCTGGGCTGTTTAAACCCAACCTGGGCTGCCAAGCCTTACTGTGCACCTGGGCTAACCCAACTGCTGGGCTGATCAACTCAACATAAACTGTACCTGCCGAGCCCATAGCCTGCTAGACTAAGCCCCCGTCGGCTGGGCTTTTCACCAAAACTCAGCCCAACTCAATTCATTTCTGGGCCAGACCATCTAAGCTAGAACCTCTACTTCTGGG
This sequence comes from Papaver armeniacum, assembly GCA_023531295.1. Classification (NCBI taxonomy): domain Eukaryota; kingdom Viridiplantae; phylum Streptophyta; class Magnoliopsida; order Ranunculales; family Papaveraceae; genus Papaver; species Papaver armeniacum. The sequence goes on from JAJJWW010010848.1 coordinate 444,649, forward strand.
CCAGACCATCTGGGCTGCTCACAATCAATCCACCTCTGGGCTTAACAATTTCAAATACAAACTGGGCTTCCCACATAAACCAAAGCTTCCCTCAAAAAACCAAACAACTAGCCCACAACAAACCAAAACCCAACAAACCAAATGAAACCCAATAAACCAAAATTTCCCACCAAAAACCAAACTTAGTCCATTTCATCTGGGCTTTGAGTTCAATTTGAGTGCCAAATCATGTCAGGATATTGGTCCGCAACTGGGGATTCAAACAAATCCCTTAGAGAGCTTGCTTATGGGCATGCTTCACAGTATGAAACCCCCACAGACCATAATAATTCTAGGGAGTATTATGAGCCTTCTCGTGGCCCCGACCTTGACTACTCATACCCTAACCATCATGAGCACATGTATCAGTCACCACAGTGGGGAGTTGAACAATTTTATACTCCCCCGACTCCTTGTCTACAATCACTAATGGAAACGCTCATGGAACAAAATGCTAGGCTTAAACTGAATGCAATACATGACCATCCATATAGCAACATGCATGATCATCCCTTCTCTAGTGAACCATGTGCACAACCATTTAATGATTATTCATATGAAACATGCATACCCACTATTGAAGACTCTCCCTCCATTGAACAATGTCACATGTTCTTAAAGATGAACCAGATTCATTTGGAAAAAGAAGAATGGAAGGCAGTTCATGATAGAATGATTATTGTCCCTAATAAAGAAAATCTTGAAAATAGTGTTTCTCTTCCTACTCATGCAACTAACACTGAATATGAACCTAATCTAGAGGAAAATGAGTACACTAGAAATGCTAATAGGGAAATGCATTTTTGTTATGATGATGATGATGATGAATATGATATGTTAGAAGAGCATGTGTATGCAGATAATATGATAGAATCTTTGAGTTCAGAGACGTTAGGCGTCTCTTATGTGAACCCTATGAATGACACTTCTTCTAACATTCATATATGTGATATGGATTCTGAGCTTGGCTTTGTGAAATTCTTCGGTGAATGTGAGCATGCTTCACAACTTGTTTGTGACTTAGGACAGGATGAATCTTCTGTTGACACTAATGTTCTTTTGGATCATGATATTATTGTTGTGTCTGATTCCCTGCCCATATCACAATATGTTGCCTGCTCTGATGATTATGACTTGGTGATTGATGAATTGTTCTATCTTTGGTGAACATGATTTACCCTTTTCTGACCTTAGGAAAGTGTGTGATGGTACAAATGATTTTATACATGAAAATAACTTAGATGTACCTAACCTCTCTCCTAAGTCACAAATTGAAACTCCTTCACCCAACCTAGGTGTAGTTTGTCACAAAATTGCAAAACCAACTTTTCTGAAAATGCCTAACTTAGGCTTAGAGCTTTGTGCTTCCCAAGTCCTCTTGGACTATTTTGCATCAAAGTATAACACTCTTAAGGAGCCACGGTTGGAATATGTATGTGCACTGTAATTAGCAAAACTCATTTTGAGTTAGACCTTTTGCATGATGTACCTTTAAAATTGCAAGATTTTGTTCTCACAAACACACCCGTTCACAAGTTTAGGTTTGGGGGAAACTCATTCCCATTTGCAGTCTTACTTGCACTCTCATTTTATTTTTGTGTAAGGCTGTTAATGTGTGTACATATTTTCTATTGGGTTGATCCTCAACTCTTTAGATTGTTAGTTTATGGTGAATTTTTGTATATAATCCAGTAGGACTTGTTAAAATTTTTCTTTTCTTGATTCGGTTGAGTCTTCTTGCACATATATTATGCTAATCCGATATGATCTCCGTTGAGAATATTGGATTCTAGCCTTGACGAATGAAGCTCAACATTGCTCCGCCAACATACCGGTAATCTCTTCCCTTTTCTATTTTCAGCATAGTTCTCATGGTACGTGACTGTTCAAATTTTTCCTATCTGTGACACATTGAGGACAATGTTTGATTTAAGTTTGGGGGTGCATTTGCATTTAGAATTTTTTGTTTTTATTTTGCATTTAGAGTTTTTAGTCTTTTATTTTACCTTTTATTTTCAAAAAAAAAAAAAAAAAAAAAAAAAAAAAAAAAAAAAATCTAAAAAATCTAAAAATTCAAACTTTTTGCAAATAAAAACCTCCAACTTTGAGAGATTTTAGAGTCACTAGCATGCTTCTAGCTATGTTTACATAGAGAATCTGACCGAAATAACAAAAGTTAGAAGTGCCGGAAAACGCAATCGGGTTCCTTAGTTGATTAGAGCGTTAAAGTTGGATTTAACCATACCGGAGGGCGAATTTGGTGCTGTTTAGATATTCGGTAGTAGAATTGTGATCACCCATAGTGGAGACTACCCAATTTACATCAAGTGAGGCACCAACCTTCAATTTTTGCAACTTTCTAGAAAAGTGTTAGAGTGTGTGTCACCGTACGTAAATTCGGGTAGGAATGGTGAGCTACCCAACTTCGCACCAATTTCAGCACTACTTTTGATCTCTTGAGTGCTAGTTTTTGTCAATCATGAGGGTGACGTCTAAAGAAGAAAACTACTTCTAAATACCGATTTGCCGTTAGCATCACTCTCTCTCTCAATCAGCAAGACCCATAGAAACACATCATCGTCGACAACCGAGAGAATCGGAATATTGAAAGAAAAATTGATATAGTCCAAGGTTTACGTGCAACAAAGAAAAGAAAATAGGATGAGAATTAATAAAATTTATAAAATCAAGACAATACAAGTTGTGAAAAAAAATTGAGTGCTAAAGTCCTTTGTCCATGGAGTTAGTTGTGTCATTATTTGTATTTTTATTTTCACTTTTTGTAAGTCAAAAAAAAAAAAAAAATCAAAAAAAATCAAAAAATCAAAAAATCAAAAAAATATTGTAGTTTATTTTTGCTACCACCATGGTAAAGAAGAGTTCAAAAAGAAAAATCCAAACAACAATTTGAGTAGAAAAATTAAAATTTGTCGAGTTTTGTGAAGTTTAGAAGTTCGTCATCAACATTTGAAGACCGAAGACCGAAGATTGAAGACGTTTCTATGGTTCTTATGAGAGAGTGATATTAATTGCCGATCGGGTGAGAAGTGAGTGAGTACTCCCACCCCTTACTAATGGTTGATTTTCCTTTCTTAGAGATCATTAGAAAAAGATTCTTTTTGTCCACACTTTTGTGGAGTCTCCGATTTTATTTCGGAAGGTTATCCTTCTTACCTACAACGTGTGCGGGATTTCTCTCTTTATTCCGCTGCACACATGAGAGACTAAAAAAGCGATCTTTTTGAGTGCAATTATCATAAAACCCTAATGGTGAGGCGAAGTTGAGACTTATGATCACAATCGAATCCGAATTCTTTCATATGGTATGGTTACTTCTCGCTCAAAGACTTAAGGATGAGAATGCGTTCTTCGATAGTTCTAACTTCATTACTAGCATGCGAAACTCTATATACTCATAGCTTCTAGGATGCTTGAGACTCTTTTACACTCGAAGTTGGAGAAGGTTTTGTGGGTACACCTCTGGTAAACCCTCACGAGACTACAACTCGTCCACTAGGGACACCTAGGGGTTTAAAGGCTTAGTGCATACGCTAAATGCATTCGAGACTGCCGACGGGGGTATAGTTAGGATTTCTTCATTTTGTTTCACTTGAGGACAAGTAAAATTCAGGTTTGGGGGTATTTGATGAGTGCCAAATAGTGCATATTTATACACCTTTTTATTGGCATTTTACTCATCTTTTGCGCTCAAGAATCGAGATATTATCCCAGCATTACGAGTTTTCCTTGTTTTCAAGAATAAATATTTGTATTAATTAATTTTGTGTTTTTAGGTAATAAATAAAGCTCGGAGAATCGAGGAGCCAAAGGAGCGAGGAATTGGAGACAAGCATCTATGAAGCCGAGATAGCCAAAGCCGCGCGCGAATCGGTTGCAACCCAACAAGGAAGACATGGGCTAAAGCTACCCCGACAGGATCCGAGCCCGTCTCTTACGAGGCGTTGAGATTTCTTTCTCCCTCATCCAGCGGTCGCATTTTGCTTCCACGTGCATCATAGATCGCTGCTCCCGTGCAACACTAGATCAAGCCAAAACCGCTTACCTTTTCGAGCCGTTCGGATCTCCATCAGCTCCATCCAACGCTCGCTAGGCTCGTCTCATCATCCTTAGCTGCACCCGCCTCAAAGCAAAACTACCTACCCTATACCCCCACTCGAGCAAAACCCTAACCCCGGTTTCATTCTCTCTTTCTTCCTCTCTTCCCTCACCCCGGCACGGAGCGAGCTCTGCTCTTCCACCACCAACCACCCTCTGCAGGCGCCACCCTCCATCTCTGCCAAAGCCATTACCACCATCTCCTTTCCCATCACCACAGCCAACAACTCCTACACCCTACGCCTCATCTCTAACCTAGATATCACTTTCTTAGTTTTACCAACCTTAGAGACTAAATCGGTGATAACTAGAGCTAGGGTTCTGTGATCGAAGCCGGGACGATGTGACAAGAAGAGGAAGTGACAATCGAGAGTATGGGTTTGCTTTCTTTTTGATTTGTTTCGATTTTTTGAATTAAAGTATTAGGGTTTGGTATTTTTGGGGTTGCATGTATAAATAGAGAGTGAAGAAGATGAAATTGGGCACGCCTGGATTAGCCAGTGCAGTCAATTAGGGTTTAATTTGTAGTCTTAATATGTTTTAATTCCATCATTGGGGGTGTTGTTGAAACCTCGGATTTTATGTTGAGAAAACCAGTTTGATGTTGCTGTTCTTATTGTGCTTAATAGAAATAGGAAAGTAATTAGCTAATTAATCTAACTCTCTTGTGATTGGTTATCTTTGTAAGAAGACAAGTAATACTAGGAGAGAGTTAGAGTGAAAGGTTGATCAAATTCCCCATTAGAACTGCCAAGGAAGGTGTATGTGCTTAACAATGTATGAGTGATGCTTAGTAAGCAACTAAGGAACCTGTGATAGAGTGTACTGTGATAAGACACTCTATACTAGGGGGGAACTAGTGAGATTAGTGATGTATTACTCTTTAGAATCATCCTTAGGAAGATATAAGAGCATAACATGAATTGAATTGTCTTAGCAAAGAGTCTAGTGGTGGATTCACCACCCTGGTATTTCCCATTGTCACATTTTATTTCTTTTACCTTAGTTTAGAGTCACTAAAACAACTTGGTCGTTTCTACGACACAAAACATTAGCTTCTGTCACTTGTTACATTCCTAGGAATTCAGTAAGCCAAGCCTTAGATCACTTAAGCACCACAAGTCCTTGTGGGATCGGCCGTACTTGCCGCGTCTCCAATAGACGCCGTGCACTTGCGGTATAACCCGTAGGCCGTAATTTAAACATCTTCTCGGGCCTACCAGAGACAAATTGTTCAAGCAAAGGTCAAATAAATCACCAAAGACACTAAAATCGTCCATGAACACTTCGATTATGTTTTCAACATATTCTGAAAAGATACTTACCATACGCCTTTGAAAGGTAGTTGGAGCATTGCATAAGCCAAAAGGCAACCCTTTATATGCAAAAGTACCGAAAGGACAAGTGAAAGTGGTTTTCTCTTGATCCTCCGGCGCTATCACAATCTAATTGTAACCTGAATAGTCATCAAGGAAGCAATAGTAAGAGTGTCCAGCTAAACGTTCAAGCATTTGATCAATAAAAGGCAATGGAAAATGATCTTTCCTAGTGGTGGAATTCAATTTCCTGTAATCAATACAAACCCTCCAACCGGTTTGCACACGAGTTGGGACAAGTTCATTTTTATCATTTTCCACCACGGTCACACCTGATTTCTTTGGTACTACTTGTACCGGGCTCACCCACTTACTATCGGATATGGGGTAGATAACACCCACTTCCAAAAGCTTTAGTATCTCCTTTTTCACAACTTCCATCATGGGAGGGTTCAAACGACGTTGCGCTTCCCTTGTAGGATTTGCATCGTCCTCCAAACGGATTTTGTGCATACAAACGGCAGGGCTTATACCTTTGATATCAGCAATTGTCCATCCTATGGCCGTCTTGTACTTTCTTAGCACCCTTAGAAGTTTTTGCTCCTGTAAATCACTAAGCTTGTTAGAAACAATCACAGGTAACTCTTCATTATCACCCAAGTACAAGTACTTTAGGTGATCGGGAAGAGGTTTCAATTCTAACTTTGGAGATTTAACAATTGAAGGTACAAGCTTTTCATCACTGCATGGTAAAGAAATAAAAGAGATATTATGAGTTTCCGGGCATCCTTGTAGTGAATTAAGATCACCAAGGGCTTCCTTGACTTCATTACCATACTCTACACCATTATCCATGGATGTAGTTAACACGGTTTCCAAAGCATCATCACCATTTAATTCAAATATTTGTTGTGCCAATGTATCCAAAACATCAATGGAGAAACAAGAGTGGACATCACTAGGATATCTCATCGTTTCGAAAATGTTGAAACGTATTGTTTCTCCATCAAACTCCATGGTCAACGTTCCCTTGTCCACATCAATTACGGTTTTCGCCGTTTTGATGAAGGGACGCACAAGTAGCAATGGAAGAGACGAGTCCGGTGACCCTTCATTCATCTCTAACACACAAAAGTCAGCTGGAAATATAAGTTGATTAACCTGCACAAGAACATCCACAACAATACCCATTGGGTAGACATTAGAGCGATCGGCTAATTGCAATATAATTTCAGCCTTTTTAAGAGGACCAAGATCAAGTGAATTATACATTGATGCAGGCATAACATTAACGGATGCACCTAAATCCAACATAGCTTTGTTAAATGTAGTGTTACCAATTGTGACGGGAATGTCAAAACTACAGGGATCCTTGCACTTAAGTGGGAGTTTGTGTTGTAAGATTGCCGAAGCATTCTCCCCCACACTAAGCACTTCATTACCTTTGAGCCTTTTCTTATTGGTACACAAGTCCTTCAACACCTTTGCATACTTTGGAACTTGCTTAATAGCATCAATGAGTGGTATGTTCACATGGATCTTTTTAAGAACGTCTAAAATCTCCTTTTCTAGTTCCGCCTTCTTGGAACTTGCAAATCTGCGATGGAAAGGTAAAGGAGGAACATAAGTAGAAACCGGAGTTTTAGAGTTAGGAATAGGTACCTCAGAAGTTTGGGGAGAATCCTTATTCTTCTCCTCCAAAACAGGTTCCTTTAGTGTTTCCACCTTGCCCGAATCGTAACCGGGTTGCACAAGTTGTGTACCACTTCTCAACGTAATAGCATTGACACCCTCTTTTAGGTTAATAGGTTGAGAAGGGAGTTTCCCACTATTTTGTGCCTTCAATTGGTTCAACTCAATAGCCATGGAGCCCATTTGTGTCTGCAACTCCTTGATAGCACTCTTAGTTTCCTGCTAACTTTCTTTAAACATGGTGGAAATGCCTTGCATCATTGTTTGAAGCTTTGAATCAATATCGGAACCTTGATTTTGCATTGATTGTTGTGCTTGTGGTTGCTGAAATTGTTGTTGTTGTGGTTGAAATCCACTAGGACGGTTGAAAGTAGGTTGTTGGACTGCACCTTGGTTGTTGGCATAGCTAAAATTGGGGTGATCTCTCCACCCCGGATTGTAAGTGTTAGAGTAGGGATCATACCGTCTTTGTTTATTTGGAAAGACCGCATTAGCTTGCTCGTCTTCATAAGCTTGAGAGGAACTTGGTATCACATGGGCGCAACTTGTTGCATCATTGTTGTCATGTTACCCATTTGTTGACGAAGTTCCTCGACCTCGCTCACTTCATTTACTTTCCTAAGAAGCACATCCGAACCACGACTAAAGAATTGTTCGGAGTTTGCTGCCATGTTTTCAATCAACTCTCTAGCTTGTGCCACCGTCTTGCTCACTAGTGCACCACCACCCGCAGCGTCAAGAAGATTCCTATCACTTGATTGGAGTCCTTCATAGAAATATTGGATGATCATAGCGTCACTGAATTGGTGGTGAGGGCATCTTGCCACCAATCTCTTGTATCGTTCCCAACATTCATATAGGGATTCTCCCACATTTTGCTTCATCCCACAAATCTCTTTGCGAATTTGAGTAGCCTTTGATGCAGGAAAATATTTCTCTAAAAAGAGTTTCTTGACCCATTCCATGTCGTGACACTTAGGAAGGCAAATAGTACAACCAATCCTTAGCACTATCCATCAAAGAGAAACGGAAAACTTTCAACATTGCACCATCCGCCTCAACATCCGCTGGAAGCATGGCCATGACAATGGTGTGGAAGTCCATAAGATGCTTGTTTGGGTCTTCATTCACCATGCCATGGAACTTTGGTAATTCTCTAAGCAACCCCGGCTTGATCTTAAAAGTAGAGTTTGTTTGAATACACCACTGTTGTATATCAAGCCTATGAGAAGCCAAGTCCTTGAGTGTACGATTTGCATCACCCATTGCTTCTTCTTCTTCAACTTGTGGTTCGTCTACGAATGGAACCTCTTGTTCTCCTTCTAGTTGTAACTCTTCTCCCACTTCTAACTCTTGATCTTCTGTTGTGTCTTGACTTGGTTGGAGTATTGTGCCTCTTCGAGTAGCTATCCCGCACCGTGGATAGTTCCAATCTGTAGAAGCCCAGAGATTAGGTACTGAAAACAATTCTGTAAAACAAGTGAGAAACAAGACAAGAAACAAGAAGCAAAGATAAAGCGAAATTATAAAAAGAAACTAAAAACTTAATAACAAGCCGTATGCCTCCCTAAGAATGGCAGGCCAAAATTTGATCGGTTGTCACCGAGCAAATATAATTTCACTTTCTCACTCTACTAAATATAAATGAAGTACGTGATAAGAAAGAGTTCGTTCCACAGAGAGGCTTTGTTGTTATAGAATTTCAGTTTCTTAGTAACCAAGGGGGGATTTTTTTTTTTATCTAAGCAATAAAAGTAATTGAAAGCAATAAAATAATTTGAATAATCAATAAGGAGAAGATATTGGTCACGGGATAGTATCATTCACAAACATGTATTTTCATCAATGATTAGAATTGATAATTTAATCTCTCATTTACTAAAAGTCCTAGGATACCTTGATCGCAAGTATATCCCGCTAATTCCCTAATTTAATCACAACCACATTAAAAGATGCATATGTGAATTCTTCCTAGAAAGCAACCTAAAGTGTAAAAGCACAATTAAGTTTAACTCCCTCAAAGCACTAAGTTCTATGGAAGAAGACTAATCAAGGCAATCAAACGTGTAAAAGCACTAATTCAATTTAACCAAGGTTATGATTCATATGCAATTATAAAGATGTATCACTACAAGTAATAACCACACTATGCTACTTAGAATCAGGGATAAACAACTATTTCGTATTGAAAACCCTAATCTAGCAATAGAGATGAATGTAAATCGGATGATTCCGGACTCAACCAAACAAACAATCAAATCATATGACAATATTAATAATGAATCATAAACAATAAAGTATTGAGACAAAACTAATTCATAGATTTAAATAACATGTTGAGAAATCAACTTTATCTCATAACCAATAATATGTGTTTAGCTACTCATAGCTATGGAGTTCATCATAAAAATATTAATTGAATAGAAGAAGATGATCAAAAGCAAATCCTAGTAGCGTCAACAAAAGCGGCTCTCTCCAAGTTCCAAGAATAATACGTGATCCAAAGTTGTAGAAAACTTTCTCCTTTTATAGCTTTTTATTTTTTCAAAACTAGGTCTTCAAAGCACAAAGTCCAATAACAAGATGTCCACCAAGCCCATATGTGAGGCATACCCATGTGAAAATATGTCCCAAAAATAGTCGTTTTAAAATCAAGTTATTATGGCCAGAATTGTAGGAGAAGTGGACCGGAATATAGCTCAGGTGGCCGGCAAAGTCCACCCGGTCAACGGTCAACGAATCAGCTCGGTCGGGTCAACTGAGTGAACTCGATTCAAGCACCGAGTCAATGAGTCAGATGGGTGAATCAGCTGAGTGAGGTTATCAAGTCTGAGTTAGAGGCTAACTCAGCTGACTTGGTTCTAGCCTTCTAGGCCATTGCACAAGCCTGAGCTGTTGCAACTCTGAGTTAAATTACTCCATCTCTATCTCTGTAGCTCCAGTACCAAGATCTCTTCTTCCATGACACAGCTCCATCTCTGCATTCAATTCCTGCTGCTACATTTGTTCTCTATCTCATTTTTACAGTACCAAAAACACTTGCAATTCCAGACTACCACTGTAATATCAGTTTCTACAGCTCAACTTGCCAATCCTGCAATTTTGATTCACACATTCCAACAAGCAATTGCAGACTCACCTTTGCCTCCATGACCAATTTCATATAAACCACCAGTGCCTTCACTCACCATCACCAGAACTTCAATCATGTAATTCACCAACACACGGCAAAGCATCATTTCTTCCATCTGTGGCTTACAACCACCACTCGTAGCCAACATCAGTTTCTATAGCAGAGCCATTGTTGCACCTGCAATCACCTGTTAAGCACAAACCCATTTAATATCCATCAACTCAGGTCTTCTCGGTGCCATCATTCTTCCATGTATCGCAAAGCACCCACATTGGCTAATGATGCTACAGTTAAACACCACCAGTGACTCAAACCAACACCCATTTACTCAAACCTAACCATTTTGCAGCTTCCATTCAATCACTGCACAGCCATTACTTGCCCTGGAACACTTCATAGTTGTACCATTATTCGCCATCTCCGCAATTCAGCTCAACTAATCAGCACCAGGAGACTCTCATTCAGGTCACCACCATTTTACATTACAGCTGCACCTGCAATGCCCTTTCATCCTTTCCAACACCACCCCGGTGCCTCACTGCAGGCTTCAACAAAGCATCCACGCAGATTCGGTCAAGCCATCAATCAAAGACATAACCACCTCCATGTCTTCATTACAAACATCACTTGCGACTCAAACAATCCATCTTCTAATTCTCAATGGCAACAGACCCTTCTCTAGTATCGAGATGCGGCATGCCATCGTTTGAGCTCAACCACGGGTCATTATCAAAACCACAAAGAACAACTTGTACTGTCCTAAACATTCATCTAAAAATCCATCCAATATCTCATTATGTATGCCATCTCCTTGTTACTCATACACAACTCGGGCGATCGACTCACACCTGCAATCACTGCCAACAACAGTCTTGCAGCTCCACTTAAGTTCACCTAATTCAATCAGAACCAGCCATTAACTCAGGCCCTGTTGTAGCAGACAAAACCTTGCAGTCTTCATTACCATTTGCAACAGCAAAACACACTGCTTATGGAGCCATTCCCTTTCCTGCAACTCAACTCAACCCATTTCAGTTTCACACTCTTCAATTCTTCTCTCATGAACACAGCACAACCATCTCTTCCTGTTGCAACCTCATCAAGACCACCACCATATTCTCTGCATCACAACAACAAGACAGTCAATCTAAACTCAAACTGAAGCTTAACCCTTCTGGTTCACCTTCTTCTTCTCCACACAGTCTTATCTCCTCTTCAATTCAACCTTAGATTCAACAACAACCACCATATTCTCTTCTTGTTCTTGATCCCGATCTGACTTCATGGTTTCATAATAACCTAATCTCATGGTCACTGAAACACTTAAATCGACCCCAAATTCACACCACAGACTCCTAATTCTTCATTGAACACAACCACTGTCAAACCCTAACTTTAATTCATCATCCAACTTCAATTGCAGTACCAATTACTGAGATCAACACAAAATTATCACCATTCGACTCTCCTACAGAAACCCAATTACTCTCGTTCTTTCCAGCATCAACCCTGCTCTCTTTGAGTATTCTCAGCTTCAGAAATTCATCACACAAACCCCATCTTAAGAGAAAACGATCCTCAATATTTTCAGCCTTGGAACTCATCAGAAACTCACCACCGATTTCTCTGAATCTCACTATTTTGATCTCAAAGAGATTATGCCGCCATCCCATCTCGATTAAACCCAATGATGAGAAAAACTCTTCTCTCGATTTTTAGTCTCTGTGGTAGGAAATGAGAGTGATATATCCACCCATGTAGTAATCTTGGATAAGGGCCAACCAAATTTGAACTATCAATTTCCCTTCAATCGCTGTCGGTCTGCGAGACCGATCCCGGCTGTAATTCTTGTTCTTTCGGTTCCCTAGAATCGACAAAAGCCGGCTCTATCACTCGCCTATGAATTGATCTTTTGTTCCCTTTTAGCTCCAAATGGACGTTTTCTCCTTATTTTGCTCCCAAAGACTCCATTGCACCTAATAACTCAAAACTAAACATAAGAAATGCAATTCCCAAGAATAATAGCAAAGAAAGCATAAATACTAGATATAAAATTAGGTGTTTTACAACACCTATCAGGCATCAGATATAAATCTATGTCTACATATGAGAACGAGTTGTTAGGCATTGTGCTGGCTGTCAACAAGTGGAGATCTTACTTACTAGGGTCTCATTTCAAAAAATTTACGGACCATCAAAGTATCAAATACTTTATGGAACAGAAGCTTCACACCATCCTTCAGCAGGAATGGCTTACCAAATTGTTGGTTGATGATTATACTTTGTACTACAAGAAGGGATCTGAGAACCATGTCGCCGATGCATTGTCAAGGGTTAACTGCTCCTCCTGCTTCCAACTCAACCCAAATGGCCGGAAGGCGATTATCGCTAGTTACACAGATGACCCCATTGCCTCAACATGGATCCCTAAACTTCTTGTATCTCCCAAAAATGCTGATGGTTATACTTACACTAATGGGCTTCTCAAGTTGCAGGGCAGAATCTATATTGGCCAGACTGGGGATGCTCGCCAACACATTCTGACAGTTGTACATTCTTCCGCCATTGGTGGCCATTCTGGCATGCAAGCTAGTTACCATAGGGCAAAATCATACTTCCAATGGCCTGGCCTCAAGAAGGATTTGATGTTATTTATTAAGCACTGCGACATCTGCCAACAACACAAAGTGGAACACCAATTGCCTCATAGGTTTCTCCAAACCCTTTCCTATACCTGATCAGGCTTGGAAACATCTGAGCATGGACTTCATTATAGGGTTACCAAAATTCGAGGGTAGGGAGGTGATTCTGGTCATAGTTGATCGTTTTACAAAATATTCTCACTTTTTAGCCCTAAGCCACCCTTATACAGCTCAGTCAGTGGCCAAAATATTCCTTAATACTATTTTCAAGTTACATGGTGTTGATGGTGGATTTTCATTCAAGGTTAGATTTGTAAAAAACCAGAAAAATCATGCGCTGACATCTTGTAAAAGATAAAGCCATTTATAAGTGACGGATACTCCTCACTTAATTCACCAAGAATGAAGCATGTAGCAACAATCCCATTCTGCGAATACATGAAATTCCTCCAGGATGGAGCATGCAAAGAACAATCCCTTCCTGTGAATTTCATATCGGCCTTGTATTTCTGTACCCATTATCGGTGTGGCATGACGATCGAGTGTTACTCTTACAGAGTAACACGAACCTCAAGCACTATAATGAATCCATGTACGAAATACCCGTGCAGGCTGATTCTCGGTGTGTTATACTAGCCCGAGCCCTCTCGGTGTGTTATACTAGCCCGATTGAGCCCCTCTCGTGTGTTATACTAGCCCGATTGAGCATCCGGACTTGGCAGATCGGTCTCCGGATATGATTCGATCGCAGATCATCCAACTCCACAAGCATGATTGGATGACCACAGATCAATTCCATCACCCCGAGCAGGTATGGAATACACACGGCCTTAGCTTGCCAAATATGATCTGAGCGCAGTCATCCAACTCCACAAGCATGATTGGATGACCACAGATCAATTCCATCACCCCCTGCGGTATGGAATACACACGGCCGACGCATGGTCGACCATTGGCCTTTACTTGCTAAGAAACCGTCCATACCAAGCATTATGGACGGAAAACCCTAAATTAGGGTTTGCGGCATATTACATGTGTCGCAAAACGGTCTCAACCGTCCATCTTCGCAGCATAGATGGAGGGTGCAGATGTAGACTCAAAGGGCCCGAGCATGTCAACACGATCACCGCGTGGCCAGTCTACACACACTTGACCAATCGGTCAAAGCCAGCCATGGTTGGTTACAGCCAAATTCGTCCGCCAAAAGAGCATGGTCGCGCGGCTTTGAAAGCTAAAATTAGGGTTTCAAGTCATCACGCGCGTCCATCTTCTCCGGTACGAATGGAGGGTCACAGATTGGATTAACCAAGGCCGGTCATACCAGCATGACCACCGTGGGCCCATCTACCTCCTCTTGCGGTCGGCCAAGGCACATCATTCCCGGCCAACCCAAAAACGCACGCCCAAACTCGTACGGTTACACTCCCAAATCCTAAACCGATCTCGACCGCTCAACTTCACTAGGATGATTTGAATGGCTTAGATCACGTTTTCATGGGATAATCGGTATAGGTGTGAACACCAACCTACCACCTACACGGTGGTATGATCGACCAAGACCGACCAAGATGGGTCGTCTGGGGCGCGCGCCCCAAACTTGGGATGACACGCGGTTATCAATTCCTTTGCGGTAAGAGATTTTCGCCGCAAACCGATCTCAACCACTCCTCTTTGACGGTCAAATTGAGTGGCCTAGATTGCATCTTCATGAGACGGTGAGACATGGACGTGTACACCATCATGCCGTCAACACGCATGTATGGTCGGTCCTCTACAAAATCCTTCCCATGCTTGGTTTCGACCAAGTCAAGAGTGATGCTTGCGCACCTCTTTAAAAACCCCGATTTCATCAACGGTCGCGGAGATGAGTGTCTCAAACATCATCTCATCCCGTCCGACTTCACCGACTTGGTTATACAACCCCGGTCGGGAGTTATTTGGTTAGTGAGGAGTCATTACCCATCACTTTTTACACCGTAATGCGAGACTGTGCATAAAATACACACGATACTTCACAAGTATCGACTTTCGAATAACGCATAGTTATTCAATTCAAACATTACATGCTATCTTCCGTGGATCCACGATCCACATTCCAGACATCAATCATGTCACAAACTGGGGGATACATCTTTGGGGTATTGGTCTCAGCGGTTTACAGCGTGCGGCGTGCAACGCGCCATTACAAGAACGTGTTAGGAAGTCATGGACGGTTAGAGATGAATCGGAGAAGTGGGCAAGACCCGGTCGTATGCTACCGACACACAACTCCACCACTCCATCATTCCACTACCTCCACTTCCCACGAGAAACGTGAATGAGGCTCAATGACTTGTATAAATAGGTTCTCCGCCCTATTTCAAAAGACAAGACAAGAGGGACAGAACAACACAAGTTCAGTCGACAGAAACCAAGTGTTAATACAAAAACGTATTCAAACACTCGAGCCTCGCTTGCATCAACCGTAAGCTTGCTCATCTTTCTTACAAGTCATAAGCAAGCCAACACCTTCACAATCTCAACACCTTCTTCGCTTCCCTCCCTAAGATCAACCCCATCTCCTTCACTTTGTGACCGAAACAAGTCCGGAACGGCCATTTCTTGGTTTAGGCCGGACTTGCACAGATTGATCTCTCGAATCTACAAGCACTCACCGCTTGATGCATTTGTTGAAGGTTTAGATTCATTCCTCATCCACACCCCAAATTACCAAATTCAGCAGAGTAGTTTTCACCCATCAACAATTGGCGACCACGGTGGGAGGTTGATCTATTCGGTTGCAAAAAATTGAATCCTCAATTTTTCGATTTTCATCTCGCGATGTATCCTCACCAGGAGACCACAGGTGGTTCAGATATCATGGGAAGTGTAGCAGAATCTTTGGAGGATGTCTTGGCAAATCAAGCCGGGTATCACTAAGAAGGCAGAGCGAGACATTTCGCCTTTTGAATGATATGGCAGCACAATTTCAAGAAGGGTCGACGGGCATCAACTCAGACAGTGCAAGAAACGGCGAATCCTTGTCCAGGAGTCACACCTTTACCAGTGGAGATGCAGAAAGAGCGCACAAACACAGGGGACTCAGGAGAGATGAACAACATGGTCCAGCTCACAACGAAGACTCGAAGCAACTCCGCAGAGGAAAAGACTTGTCCGGGTACCACAACGTCTACCGGATAAAGAAATGGAGCCTGCAGCTTACGGATCCCTGCTGGAAGATTATATCTCAAGACCCTTGTTGAAGCTGTGAAGAAATGCTTGAGGAAGGAGAGATCGATCAAGGAACACGTGAGTACAGAGGATGGGAACGTTCAAATTCGGTCACTCAGCAGTGATATTACAACACCTCCCATCACTCAGCCGAGCGGTGCAAATCTGGCATCTCATCGGGTGTAACACCTCCGGTAGTCACGAGCAACAACTTCCACTCCTTCATCGGGACGAAGAGCCGGAGGGGACTTGATGGAAAAGGAAGTTCTTGTCAAGACTCAAACGGATATGGCCGCAACTCAAAAAGAGGTACTCACTTTCCTAAAAACTTTAATCGATCGATTTCCACAAGAGCCGCGACGTCCACTGGAGCCAACAAGGAACGCATGCAACGCACCGGAGAAGGTACTTCAGCGGTACCTGATCAAAGAAGCGACACCATATATGAGCGGTCTTGTCATGGAGACTCCTACACTGGGGACTGATCCTCACAACGATCCTCCTCAAGTCAATAGTTTCACTACGAACCAGGGACCAGTGGATCAGGAAGCGACATCTCTAGTAGAAAGCATGTGTGAACTCTTGCACCTCTCGAAGAATCAACGGGCGGGGGACGTTTTTTGCAATTAATAAAATAGCTCGGATGTACACCGACTCATTCACGTCCCGTAAGTCCTAATCGTCGAAACACTGTAAATAATGCTACATTTCTGAGTAAGACGACATGATGGCGGGGGAAGGTCTGGCGGGCCCTACATGCTACCACACGCATCAAGGGTTCGAGTTCGGGATGGCCCTCGTCGACACAGGAGCATCTTCGAATGTGATTACTCTCAAGATTCTCAGGACAGCCAAGGTCAGCCTATGCAAGATTGTACGGCAGCCAACCACAATGATGGACTTCGAGGAAAACCAAACCAGCACATACAGGAGAGACTCCGCGGAAAGAATCAGAAAAGTTTGCTGCATCCCACTCCCCACGTGGGCGTCAATTCAGGAAGAAGACCGGCTTGCATCATTGAGGGCTAGTACCCACGATGCATCTTTGCTGACGAAGCATTCTTCTCCATCCTGTGAAGCCTCGACCCACGTTCACACTAAGAGGGAATGAACTTTTATGGCGAGTCGTGACCAGAAAAGGAAAACGCAACGAACCACAAGAGCAAGTGTTAGATGCTCCACAACTGCTGCAAGAGGGAACCAACTCCACAACTGATGAGCTCGACGACAAGGAATCTCCTAGGCCTATCTCCATCAGCTCGACCCTGTGTAATCATTCATACAATCTCCGATCCAAGCCGGTCAGACAATCTCTGAGGTAATTCAGCGTGAGACCAGATGCAACCAGCGGACATGGCATGTTCTCCTCCATGGATGGATGTAGCGGCTATAACCAGATAAGGATGTACGAGCATGATGCAAATAAGATATCTTTTCGAACTCCTCTCGGAAATTTTTATTATACCATACTGCCATTTGGTTTAAAGAATGCCGGTGCAACGTATCAACGCTCTATCACGTCAATCTTCCACTGGGGCCGATACCTCAAGAGAGCAGCCTCAAGAAGATAACGATGTCCACGCGTCATACCGAGAACGATCCGGGCGAGTCACTTTATCAGACAGTGGTACATGTCTATCATGCTATGTTGGAGAATCCGCATTTTGGTCATCCTCTGGAGCTGTTGGACGCTCATCTACAACAACATATGCCCTGATAGAAAGAACCAGGCATGCCGAAGAGCCTCATAATGTTCGTAGGGGCATATATCTCGCCAACAGGCGATACAACCTTCAACCTTCTGTAAGCAGTTCCCTGAAGCAGCAAGAGGAAAACCACCGGGATACAACATCCTGCGCGTCCGTCAACTCCAACTCCAGTACCACATGCACGACTCCCACAATGATGAAGCAATGTCCAAGATATTCTATATCTGGCTCGAAAACGACCACTACGAACAAACCATGTAAACCACGCTTGGGGACTGAGGCTCAGCATGAAGTTCCTTCACCTTGATCAAAGACTTCTTCAACACGAGAAAGATGGTCAGTCAAGAATCATGGAATTCGCAAGGGTAAATCGAATCAAGAGCCGCTCCGCTTCAACGCTTCCTCCAGCAGAAAGCTCGCTTCAATGGTCTATCCAAGAGCCGCCTCAATGCTCTCTCCGGACCCCTGTTCACTTCTGAGAATCCCGCTTCAACACTCTCTCCAGATCTACCTCAACGTTCGCACCAGAAGCCACTTTAACATCCTCTCGAGTCGTTTCAACACTCAAGCTACACCAATAATCTGCGCTCCGGTCAAGTTGTCTTTGATGTACTCATTGCTCAACGTGCGTCTCATTCATCCTTCATGAGGATCCAGCAGAGCATGAAAAAACCTGAAGTCGATAGGAGGAGGGTTATCCCGTGGAACGAATATTTTCATATAGTAGAGAGAGCGCGGTGAACAACTCATCATCAATGTTCGGCATATCCTTGAAGCTGCCAACACTTCCTGACTTGGTGCCAGCATTATCTCCAGAAGACATCTCAACGGGGATTCTTTTCTTCCACAATTAAATAAAAGGCAGGAGTTAGAGCTTGTATGAAAATACAGGAGAGATGTAGTCACACGGCAAGACACAACTCACATCGGAGCACACAATGGCCGGTCCAAACACCATTCAAGTCCGGTACAAATTTTAGTCCGGTACAAATTTTAGTCCGGTACAAATTTTAGTCCGGTGTTGATTTCAAGACCGGTACAAGTTTCAAGACCGGTACAAGTTTCAAGTCTGTCAGGCGTATGTGGGTGAGACTCGCGTTCAATCAAGCACACACAACAAGCCCACATTCGATCAAGCAGGCGCAATAGCCCCTCGACCGAAGCAGGCATAGCAAGGTCGATCGAAGCAGGCAAGGCCGACATCATACTAGGAAACACTCTCCTATATGTCTTTTGAACGTGACATACTGCTGGCCGGACGACCCGTCTCTCTTGGTAACATCTAACTTTGTCTCATAAGTTTTATCTTTAACTGTCACCATCTCATGCCTACCACACAATAGTGTAACCATTATGTGCTAGGCAGGGGACTTAATGTTGATGGTGGATTTTCATTCAAGGTTAGATTTGTAAAAAACCGGAAAAATCATGCTTTTGACATCTTGTAAAAGATAAAGCCATTTATAAGTGACAGATACTCCTCACTTAATTCACCAAGAATGAAGCATGTAGCAACAATCCCATTCTGTGAATACATGAAATTCCTCCAGGATGGAGCATGCAGCAACAATCCCTTCCTGTGAATTTCATATCAGCCTTGTATTTCCCTGTACCCATTATCAAGTGTGGCATGACGACTGAGTGTTACTCTTACAGAGTAACACGAACCTCCAAGCACTATAATGAATCCATGTACGAAATACCCGTACACAGCTGATTCTCGGTGTGTTATACTAGCCCGAGCCCTCTCGGTGTGTTATACTAGCCCGATTGAGCCCCTCTCGGTGTGTTATACTAGCCCGATTGAGCATCCGGACTTGACCGTATCGGTCTCTGGGATATGATTCGATCGCCAGATCATCCAACTCCACAAGCATGATTGGATGACCACAGATCAATTCCATCACCCCCGAGCAGGTATGGAATACACACGGCCTTAGCTTGCCAAATATGATTGAGCGCTAGTCATCCAACTCCACAAGCATGATTGGATGACCACAGATCAATTCCATCACCCCAAGCGGTATGGAATACACACGGCCGACCCGCATGGTCGACCATTGGCCTTTGCTTGCCAAGAAACCGTCCATACCAAGCATTATGGACGGAAAACCCTAAATTAGGGTTTTGCGGCATATTACATGTGTCGCAAAAACGGTCTCAACCGTCCATCTTCGCAGGCATAGATGGAGGGTGCAGATGTAGACTCAAAGGGCCCGAGCATGTCAACACGATCACCGCGTGACTGCCTACACACTTGACCAATGGTCAAAGCCAACCATGGTTGGTTACAACAAATTCGTCCGCCCAAAGAGCATGGTCGCGCGGCTTTGAAAGCTAAAATTAGGGTTTCAAGTCATCACGCGCGTCCATCTTCTCCGGTACGAATGGAGGGTCACAGATTGGATTAACCAAGGCCGGTCATACCAAAGCATGACCACCGTGGGCCCATATACCTCCTCTTGCGGTCGGGCCAAGGCACATCATTCCGGCCAACCCAAAACGCACGCCCAAACTCGTACGGTTACACTCCCAAATCCTAAACCGATCTCGACCGCTCAACTTCACCTGGATGATTTGAATGGCTTAGATCACGTTTTCATGGGATAATCGGTATAGGTGTGAACACCAACCTACCACCTACACGGTGGTATGATCGACCAAGACCGACCAAGATGGGTCGTCTTGGGGCGCGCCTTAAACTTGGGATGACACGCGGTTATCAATTCCTTTGCGGTAAGAGATTTCGCCAGAAGCCGATCTCAACCACTCCTCTTTGACGGTCAAATTGAGTGGCCTAGATTGCATCTTCATGAGACGGTGAGACATGGACGTGTACACCATCATGCCGTCAACACGCATGTATGGTCGGTCCTCTACAAAATCCTTCCCATGCTTGGTTTCGACCAAGTCAAGAGTGATGCTTGCGCACCTCTTTAAAAACCACGATTTCATCAACGGTCGCAGATGAGTGTCTCAAACATCATCTCATCCGTCCGACTTCACCAAACTTGGTTATACAACCCAGTCGAGTTATTTGGTTAGTGAGGAGTCATTACCCATCACTTTACCACACCGTAATGCAGCACTTCCGCATAAAATACACACGATACTTCACAAGTATCGACTTTCTCAATAACGCTGAGTTATTCAATTGCATTACATGCTATCTTCCGTGGATCCACGATCCACATTCCAGACATCAATCATGTCACAAACTGGGGGATACATACTGGGGTATTGGTGGCGGTTTACGGCGTAGCGCGTAACGCGCCATTACAAGAACGTGTTAGAAGTCATGGACGGTTAGAGATGAACTGAGAAGTGGGCAAGACCTAGCCGATGCTACCGACACACAACTCCACCACTCCACCATTCCACTACCTCCACTTCCCACGAGAAACGTGAATGAGGCTCAATGACTTGTATAAATAGGTTCTCCGCCCTATTTCAAAAGACAAGACAAGAGGGACAGAACAACACAAGTTCAGTCGACAGAAACCAAGTGTTAATACAAAAACGTATTCAAACACTCAGAGCCTGCTTGCATCAACCGTAAGCTTGCTCATCTTTCTGTTACAAGTCATAAGCAAGCCAACACCTTCACAATCTCAACACCTTCTTCGCTTCCCTCCCTAAGATCAACCCCATCTCCTTCACTTTGTGACCGAAACAAGTCTGGAACGGCCATTTCTTGGTTTAGGCCGGACTTGCATGCATTGATCTCTCGAATCTACAAGCACTCACCGCGCAGTGCATTTGTTGAAGGTTTAGATTCATTCCTCATCCACACCCCAAATTACCAAATTCAGCAGGAGTAGTTTTCACCCATCAACACATGGTTTACCGGAAACAATTGTTTCTGACAGAGATGCAGTTTTCTTAAGTGGGTTTTGGCAGGAATTATTCAAAGTTGTAGGTACTTCACTCCATCTAAGCACGGCATATCACCCGCAGACGGATGGTCAAACGGAACGTGTGAACGCTTGTTTAGAGTCTTATTTACGTTGTATGTGCAGATGCAAGCCTGTTAAATGGGTTTCTTGGTTGTCTCTTGCTGAGTGGTGGTTTAATACCTCTTACCACACCAGCCTTCAGCTTACGCCATTCCAAGCTCTTTACGGCTACCCTCCACCACAGTTTGGTTTACACCCTGCGGGTACAATCAGTAATGCAGGGGTAGAAGACTATTTGCACCAACGAGGGATTATGACAGAGGTGTTACGGCAGAATCTCCTTGCTTCTCAACACTGTATCAAGCAACAAGCAGACAGGAAACGAGTTGAACGCTCCTTTGAAGTTGGCGATTAGGTGTATTTGCGCCTGCAACCTTATAGACAGACTTCTGTCCAGCTACACAGGAATCTTAAACTAGCAGCAATTTTTTTTGGTCCATACAAGGTCTTAGAGAAGATTGGTGTTGTCGCTTATCTTCTGCATTTGCCGGCTTCTTCACGCATACACCCTGTCTTTTATGTGTCCCAATTAAAAAAGAAGCTTGGCGACGGATTAATTCCACAAACCATGCTTCCTGGTGTGGATAAAGAAGGCTTGTTCAAGGTGCAACCAGTTCAGGTTTTAAATTCAAGGGTTATACTCAAAGGCTACCAAAACGTCCGCAGTGCAAATTCAAATGGTCTCATATGGTAGAGGGTGATTCTTCTTGGGAATATACAGCGTTCATCACAGCTAGCTTTCCTAAATTCAACCTTGAAGACAAGGTTTAGCTTCGTGGAGTGGGCATTGTCATATCCCATTGTCTATGTTCTTATGGGAAGCCCCTGTATGGGTGCCTTTAGTTAACCATGTGTTTCGCACGTGGTATTTGGGTACTCTTTCTTTTTAATCTGGTTGTAACCTAATGAGAGGATAAGCAAATTATTACTGAAGTTTTATTTTCTTAGTCTCTTTTGAGGTTTTTATCTGAATTCTTGCAGTGTAGATCCTGTAAGATTCGTCTGGTTTATCAATTGTAGTGTACATCACTACATAATTCCAGTAAATGCTTGTCCAATATTTTCTGAAATCTCTTAATAGAAAATCTCAAATTAGTAAATGCACATTACTAATTTTTATTCTCTAGAGATATGTATTTAATTGCTAGTAATTAAAGCATATAAAACTAAAAACCTTAATTAAAAGATTATCAATTAATTTCGGTACAGGATCTCCTTGAGTACTAAGGAATATCTTTGAACAATAAATGATAAGAGTTATTGTTCGTGTTCAAAGTATGTTGACATCTTTTCTCTGCAAATCATCTTTCATATTTACAATCTTGGAATCGGTTTTACCACACTTATAAACAAGTTTAGAATTGATTCACCTGTATTCCAAAACTACTGTGTGATTGATCAAATATCAAATCACATCCATGGGTTCAATCGGTTCTACCAATCACTAGGATCGGTTATACCTTCATATGAAAATACTTGTGATCGGTCACACATTTACCAGGACCGGTTACATCAATTACCAGGATCGGTTACATCAATACCAGGACCGGTTACCATATGGTATTGCTTGTGATCAGTCACACCAG
Source organism: Papaver armeniacum (assembly GCA_023531295.1). Classification (NCBI taxonomy): domain Eukaryota; kingdom Viridiplantae; phylum Streptophyta; class Magnoliopsida; order Ranunculales; family Papaveraceae; genus Papaver; species Papaver armeniacum. The sequence goes on from JAJJWW010010848.1 coordinate 468,048, forward strand.
TCACCAGGATTAGTTACACCAATTACCAGGATCGGTTACACCAATTACTAGGACCGGTTAAACCAATTACAAGGATCAACTACACAACTCTCTGTGATCGGTCACACCAATTACAAGGATCGGTCACACCAATTACAAACATCGATTATACCATCTCAGGTGATTACTTAGGATCGGTTACACTAATTAATCAAAAATATTCATACCAAATCATAAGTCAGGCATTGTGATTAGTTGTACCAAGATACATAACAAAGTTACGATCGGTTCTACCATCTCACACATATTGGTAATCCAAAGATTTACAATGAATAGCCGTACCAATAAGCCCAGCGATTTCCCTTTCGATTCATAAAACAAGTTCATGAATGTACTGCCTTTAAACAAATGTAAAACATTATTTCCTAGGATGAAATCTTCACCACTACCCATTCACATAATCATAACAGCATTCATAAGATTATGTCGATATCATATCTACGAAGTTCAAAAGATAAGTGTTATACTTCGTAGTATAATTCCATAATATTATGATCATGTGATCATGTCTCACTACTAAAGTAATATATCCAATACACAGCTTCGTTGTTATGTTTTCAATATAGCACGACTTGAAAGATATGTTAGGAATGAAACAGTTCAAGTCAATATTACTAACCTCAAGAGGAAGGATGATGTCGTCGTTGTAGCTCGTTACTTCTTCACGTTCTTCAGGTCTTCAAGTAATACTCGTATATCTCAACATTCCTAGACTTTATAGTTTAACCTAAATGAAGTTGTCTCTAGTACATAATCAAGCGACTCTTAGATGATTTTTGACACACTAAAATATGACAACCAAACTTGACATACCAATGCTTGGTGGGTTCAATCGAGCTATGCTCGAACAATTATTTTATTTTATTTTGAAAAGATTGCAACTACAATAATAAAAATAAAACCAAAATTAACATGACCATGGAAGAAGGACTTTACCACTTGAATCTTCACAACTTGTATTGTCTTCGTATCCTAAACTTCAATAACTCTCATCTTTTAATTTTCCTCACTCTTGTACATATGCTTCAACTTGTATATAAAAATCTGCTCATTGTATGTTGCTTTGCTTGATTGTGAAAAAAAATTCTTCCTTGTATCATTGCTTTTAAACCTTAAACGTCTTCAACTTTCCTTGTAGATTTTGATGCCGCTCCGCTTATTGATGATGGTGGTGTATTTTTGTGGACCTATTGTTGGCGAGAGAGAGAATGGTGCTAACTGCAAATCAAACTACAAGAAGGTGGTTTTCATCTATAGACGTCACCTTCATGATTGACAAAGCTTGCACTCAAGAGATCAAAAATAGTGCTGAAAATGGTGCAAAGTTGGGTAGCTAACCATTCTACCCGGAATTAACATACAGTGACACACACTCAAAAAATAAAGCTTGTTTAGTCAGCTACAAAGAATTGAAGGCATGGTGCGTTTGTTGATGTAAAAATGTGTAGTCTCCACTAAGGTTTGCCACACTTCCAAACAAGTTTAGAATTGAAGGCCTTGTGCGTTTGTTTTCAATATGCATGACTTGAAAGATACGTTAGGGAATGAAACAGTTCAAGTCAAATATCACTAACCTCAAGTGGAAGGATGATGTAGTCGTTCTAGCTTCTTACTTCTTCACTTCTTCAAGTTTTTGTAATACTTGTAATGTCTCATATCCTAATACTTTCAAGCTAACCTATACGAAGTTGACTCTAGTACATAATCAAGCGACTCTTTAAATGAGTTTTGATTCACTAAAATATGACAACCAAACTTGACATACCAACGCTTGGTGGGTTCAACCTAGCTATGCTCTAACAATCTCCCCCTTTGTCAATTTTAGTGACAAAACTCTTACATCATATGGATAAACAAATTACAAGAATTCATTACACATATGCTTGATTCCCGAATTCAACAACAGGATAACCTGTATACATTCAATCCTTAAATGCCGCTATTGACATTATGATAACAAAGCTAATACCCCCCCTAAAGGTAAGATAGGTAGATTTTATCAATTTGCACGTCTTTGTTATTCCTTTGTAATGATATGTTACTCCCCCTTAGTCTATGCTTTCACTCTTTCGTTAGATAAACGTTTAAGCACCAATGTCCTTTCCTTAGTGATACCAATCAATATAAAATCAATGCCAGTATCACTTGTTTACTCCATATATTTCTCCCCCTTTTTGTCACAAAATGACAAAGAAAAATAAAGGACAAACCGAAAAGAATCTTACAAATCTCAAAATAGACTTGCAACCTATAGAGTTAAGCACGAGGGTTCCACACACCATTTTTGATAACCAATATCAAAACCGAAACTACAAAGTAATTTTGTTTTGATATGTTATCAAGGAAACAATTTCCCGAAGCAATTTTTCCTAATAGTTTAGCAAACCAAAAATCAACTAAGCGCCTTAGTCCCTTTGCTAAACCGATTGTACAAATACAATCGCTTGTTCGATAAGACCAAAATAAAGACAAATCTATTTTTCTCACCAGGTTCTAATTATCCATATAACTTAGACCTTTCAGTTTTAAACAAGACATGTACTAGGTTAGTTAACTAGCATTTCTTGTTAAGGCATTCGATTAGACTTGAATAACAGAAACCTCCACTTTGATAAGTCTAACTAAGATCAGGATTAACTTAGTTTCTCTTATCCAGAATCGAATTGGACTAAACAATTCATCTCGCTAAGCCATAAATAATTCATACGAACCAAAATAGATCAACTTTCATAATTATTCACCTCAACCGGAAGCAATTGAAACAACATAGACATTAAAGCACCGCAATTGCACCGAAATTTTGTAAGCCTAAACAATTGATACCACACAATAAAGCAAGATAACAATAGTTTTTCTTAACCGGAACCAATTGAATCACACACACATCCATACACACATAATGGAATAAAACATCAATTGTACCGAAATTTTGTTAAGCAAAAACAATAAATATACGCAATAAAATCAGGCTTTTCTTAAACAGGAAAACAATTAACTAACAAGATTGTTACCTCAAATTTCACATCCTCTTCTCCAATATGTTTGCATCTTCTTCCAGGGAGAATTGATATCGACATATCATTATGTTGTCATCCTTATGCAAAACAAAAGAATAACAACAACCAACCTTTACCAGAGAAAGGTTGAAAACCGGTTTTTAACTATTGCAAGCAAAAGTTGAAAAACCGGACGCACAAGGTACTAATGTACCTTGACAATCCCTATGGATTTCCTTAGATTTTCGACAGTTGCTCTATCTAAGGGTTTGGTGAGAATATCATCCAGCTGACGCTCGGATGGAACATACTCTAATTTGATAACACCATTCTCATATAACTCTCTAATAAAATGATATCTGATATCTATGTGTTTAGTACGAGAATGTTCAACTGGGTTTTTAGTCAATCGAATAGCGCTTGAGTTATCACAGAGTATGCTCATAGTTGAAATATTTATTCCATAGTCAATGAGCATTTGTTTCATCCACAATAGTTGGGTACAACATGTACCAGCAGCAATATATTTTGCTTCACTGGTTGACAAGGACTGTGAATTCTATTTCTTGCTATGCCAAGCTACGAGATTTTGACCAACATAGAAACAACCACCAGAGGTGCTTTTACGATCATCTACACATCCTACCCAATCAAGATTCGAATAGGCAACAAGATCATTGTTTGTATCCATAGAGTATGAAAGACCATAATCTATTGTACCATTAACGTATCTAATGATTCATTTTACATCTTTGAGATGTGATTCTCTAGGATCTGCTTGAAATCTAGCACAACATCCCACACTAAAAGCAATATCTGGTCTTGTTGCAGTTAGATATAGCAAGCTCCCTATCATAGATCTGTATAGTTTCTGATCAACTGATTTTTCGTGCAATGTTTGCAATTTTGCAATTTTTGAGCAACCTCCGTTTTATGATTTCCTCTACATGTTTCCCTTTTCGTGCAATGTTTGCAATTTTCATGCAACATACACAATTTCTCTAGGTTACAATACTTGCATTCAAACATTAGAATTTCAGTCTAAGTAGTCGACCCAAGCATAATTCCTTTCAGAAAATTACTCATGAATTATCCCAAAAACAAATTCAAATATTTTCATAAAAAGCAATCACCTGCTAATTCAAAACCAAAAATAAAACCATGAAAGTAATTCCTCACGTCACTCAGAGATACCTAAAAATAAAGGAGAAAACATAAATAATTCAAGGGAAATCGTCCAGCAACAACTCGTCCTTTTTGGCAAAGGCGTCTTTCATGTTCGAGAGCGATGCATCACTTCAACTCCTGGGACAATTTCTCGATTCTCGCTCTTCTTTGAGTAATAAATTCCATGGAGGGAACATCATCCATTTCACCTTGCAGCTCTTCGACTTTAGAAAATCCTTCACAGAACCAGGAGGCGTTAAACTCAAACTTTACAAACACGTCTCGATGGAATTCCCAGCTTTGAACTACCTCCTAAGAAACAGTAAGGCCCAAATCACGCTACACATATCATGAATGGAAGATAGGGCTTCTTCAACGCGCTTAAGCAATGAAAAGCGACTCTTAATCTTCTTGAAAGTGGCAATGTAACCGTGTTTATTCCATATTTTGGTGTACAACTCCGCATACTTAGCCGGCACGCTAAATCCTCCAACCAACATATGGTCCGTGTAAGGTGCGTCAAATGGGGGTCAAAAATGTCTCCGTGGAGAATGTACAACTAATGCCGTAGCATTTTCGAGAGTTTATTTGGGGACAGCCACATCTACATCCATGGACGCAGTGTCTCCGTTCTCATCAGGATGGGCATAAGTGTTCTCTGCATCATCAGCCACCTCTATCTCAAGATTATTCTCTATTATGGCTTCACCCCGCAACGTCCTTTGGTTAATGTTTATTTCACATGAAAAAGCGAATCATGTTTGAAAGAAAAATGTATAGAAGAAATACTAGTTCATCTTCCGGCTCGCTAGGAGAGTTAGATCCTCTACTATACTTAGAAGCACTTCCTTCATCACTGCCGGATTCCGAGCCTTCCTTGTCCTCAACCTCATCTTCCTCTTCGAGAGACTCAAAGCATCACCAGATCTGGGCCGGAGACACCATGTTGTGGAAACGAGCGAGTCTAGCAAAGGCGTTCACATTCCCAAAGCCCCGGTTTCAAAGAAAGAAGATATTCAGTAAGATCGCCTCAAAATAAAAATTCGGCTATTTAAGAAAAGGTACGTACACACCTGCATATTTGCAGAGTTCGAAATTAATGGAGCAAGATTGAAGTATTTCAAATGCCGCCTGCACGCGTCTTGGACCTCACCTCTTCCTCCTGAGGACTGGCTCTAGTACGTTTGCCCGAAGGAAGCGGCTTCAACAGCTTATGTCGTTTCAAATTCTCAGAAGAAGGCTTGTCGCGCGGAACTGTCACAACTTCTTCCACGAATTTTTGAAAAGATAAGAGCTATTCTTTCCATAATTCCTTGTACTTATCGGCCGCCCTTTGGTTTCCTTCCTGGGAGCCAGAATGGAAGGCTCTTCCTTGCGGCAAAGAGGTTAGTATCAAAAACAGGCAGCAAAAGCTCCACTGGAGGCATAGGCGGACGACAAAGTGGAATACCCTGATCGAATCCCATGTGGCGAGCGGCCCTGTCAATATTATACGGAACTACAGTAAGGGATTCATTAAAGAAAGACTTAACATATCCTGGCATGCAGCTTCGCATAAATATGATCTCTCCAAGACTCATACTCTCTCAAGTGTGCAACACCGTATCAGGAACGACGGCAAAGGTTTTTGGATGAACAACAGAAGAATGAACCGGTGCCCAAGGGCAAAAATCTATGGCGTGCACATTATCTAAAAAATATATGAGCTTCAACCCAGGCTTTGGACGCCTCTTCTGCCAACAGAGTATTCTGGAACCTCCTTATAAACTAGAAAACGAAGCCGCAGGGACAGGAGTATAACCTTTGAAGTGCTCCCATAAGCATGCTTGGAGAAAATCAATGTGAATATGCGACTCCACCTTCATATGTCCGTTGGAAGCATACATGTCCGCTGCCAGGGAATCCAGATGAGAATACAAAGACCCAAGGAACAAACTGCCTAGGGAAGGACTACGCCTTGCGTGCCTTAATAGAAAACATGACGAGTTT